>JARHVA010004557.1:1182500-1517786 GCA_037957365.1 Torreya grandis | reverse complement strand
CTAGTATTTGAGCTGATTTTTACTTTGCCAATTTGCTATGTTTCTAATTGTTAAATCTGCCTAGTATGCACTTTAAAAAAATATTTTTTCAGTCCTAAAGTGTATCCAAGTTTTGTGGAAATTTGTATGGAGATATAAAAATGTGATGAGAGAATAAATGTAAAAAAAATCACCAAAACTACCTTCCCTAAGTAAGAATTTTTCAGCCATCAAAACTAGGACTTAAGTTGATTTTTACTTGTCATTTTTTTGTCTTCCCAATTTTCAAATCAACCTATTGTGCACTCTTCAAGTTGATTTTATTAATAGTAAACTGCATCTAATTTTATTTATATTTTCCATGATGATACTAATATGTGAGAAGAGTCTAAATGTGAATAAATTATCAACATATACCTTCCCTACATATAAAATGTGCAGCCATCAAAACTACATTTTGAACTGATTTTTACTTGTCATTTTCTATGCCTTTCCTAGTTTCCAAATCTACTTGCTGTGCATATTTCAAACCTAGTTTTGTAAGGGTAAAACATAGTAAATTTTATTTATTCTTTTCATGAAAATAGAAAAATGTGGGGAGAGTATTAATTTGAAAACATTCATATAAAATACCTTACCTAATTATAACATTCACAGCCATCAAAACTAGGTTCTAAACTAATTTTTATAGTCATTTTTTGTGCCTTCCTAGTCTTCAAATCTGCCTACTACACACTCTTCAAGTCCCATTTTGTAAGACCAAATTTTGTTAATTTCACATGAAATTTTCCAAGGGGGTAGATAAATATGGTAATAGTGTAAATATGGAAAAATTCACAAAAAATAATTCTCCAAGTACAAAGTACTAGCCATGAAAACCAACAAGTGCACAATTTTATGTCTCTTCAAGTGACTAAACCTACCTAGTATGCATGTTTCAAACCTAACTTCTCAATGTCAAAATAAAACCATTTATTATGAAATTTTTCATGATAGTATAAAAATTTAATGAAAATAAAATAGTGGAGGAAGTTGTAGGAAATAGTTCTTATATTGAAAAATGCACGCCTATGAAAATTGGCATGTATGTAGTTATGTCTTCCTAGTGACCAAAGCTAGCAATTGCACACTATTCAAAACCAAATTTTCATAATTAAATGACTTCCAATAATATTAAACATTTCATTAATATAGACAAATATGTTAATATTGTACTAATAAGTAAATTTGTAGATTATTCCATCCCACATGTAAAATACGCAACATTAAAAATGGGTTTGTATACTAATCTTTACTTGGTTATTTCCCATTTCCAATTTTCAAATCTATTTAATGTGCACTTTTCAAACCTTTGGTCTAACTACCAAATGAGGTCAAAATCAATTTAAACTTTGTATGATAGTACCTTGATAATGTAAGAATGTAATGCATTTATTTTTAAAGTTATAAGTTTTATCAATGAAAATTTCCTAAAGTGAGAAGTGGTATTTTTAGGAAGATGTGATACTTAGACAACTTTCGACTAGAAAACACAAAAAAGGTAGTACACAGTATTTAATTTGATCATTTAAAAAAATAAAAATATATTTTGAGTGTATTTTTAATATATTTCCATAAATATAAGATATGATGGGTATTTATTATGTTTTATCCTACGAATTTATCTTTTATTGGATTTTAAAGGTGTTGATATGGCTGTGCATGACTGCATGTTGTTTTTAATCCGTATCTTTTGATCTGCATCTCCATTTTTGATGTCATTTATTTCATTAAAAATATGAATTCTATGTATTGGCAATGATATTATTTTAAAATTATGAAAATCCAATATGAAAAACTTTTTAACATTTCAATCATGAGACTATTTCTTTTAAATACTACATTTTTATAAATTTTTATGTCTTTCTCATTTGATAGGAAATTAACACATTTTTATTTAATGTTTTCATAGGATTTATTTAAGATAATTTCATTATTAAAGTCATGAATTGCCACTAAAATTTAATGGAGATATGACTCATGCATTGGGAGTATAAAAATAAGATAGAGCATGAATAAATTTTTCATAGAGGAATGGGCTCTTGTGCCAAGTGTGGACACTTAGAATATTTTCTTATTCCCAATAATTCTCTACCACTTGAATTTAATTCAAACCTATAATTAATTATTTTGGCATGTATTTCCTTGGACATGTAATTTCACATTAAATATGGGCCCTTGTTGGTGCCTATCATTTAATATTTGTAACCACTTGATGGGTGGGTGATGTTGGATTGAATATATATATATATATATATATATATATATATATATATATATATATATATATATATATATATATATATATATATATATATATATATATATATATATATATATATAATGGGCCCTTGTTGGTGCCTATCATTTAATATTTGTAACCACTTGATGGGTGGGTGATATTGGATTGAATATATATATATATATATATATATATATATATATATATATATATATATATATATATATATATATATAAAGCTAACCAGATGACTTAGAAAGGGTTGATTGATTAAGAGTTAGAGGATAGAGTAAAGGACCAGACATTTATTTTATACAACTTCTTTCTTTTCATAGTTAGTTTTTCTTATCAACAATGCTATTGTGAAGCATTTCTTGTAATTCCTCTTATTTTGGGTAGATCTAAACATTGTTATCAAGCAAATATCTATCAATATAAAGGTTTTGAATATTTTTGTTCATCATCTGTGCATGTGTATGGTGATTTTATCCATATTTATTCATAGATGAATACCTCAAACTCTTGCATCATCTTTGTTATTGTATGTGTGTTAAATGGCCAAAAAACATATTGGTTTCATGGAGTTAATCTAAACCAAATGAATCCAAATTTTTCTATCTACAAAACATGCTTACATCTTTCTCTTTTCCCTTCTCTTTTATTCCTTTTTCTAAATTCATTAGAAGAGGTAGAATAGATCTGAAAGTTACAATATACATTTACATGTATAGCTTGATTGGAAGTACTTTTCATTATTAATTAATACAATATTGAACCCCTTATACGCAATGAAAAATTATTGAATAAGTTATATTTCCTTGACAAATCCAATTTTATTAATTATCTAGGTGATATATCCATAAGACTAACATTACCTATCATTTATCTAAATATAATCCAAGCGTGCCCCTTGTAATGTAACAATTTAATACCAACAACTAAATTACCATACAAGCCAAGACCTGGTAGTAACACCCTTTAGGGAGATTCCATCTCTTTTCAAGAGAGGTTGGGTGAATTTACACCTTACTTAAGTTGGTGTGTTAATGAACCATCAATAAATATTATGTTGGCTAGTTAATTATACTACATCAGCCACTTCATATGAAGTATACCACTCCTTTAAACTACATTGGTCACTTGTAAAAAAATATTACATCAATCAGTATGTACATAGTTGGCAAAATTTTAACAATATTAAACTAGATCAACCTAACTATACATAGTCAGCCACCTTCTGACAAACTACATTAGCCCATTGCTACACAATCAACCACCTTCATTAACATATTCATTTTTAACTACATTGGCCTAGTCAATCTTATTTAGTTATCATGGTGATTTTCCACCCATTTATCATTATTGTTTCAAGCATTAATGACATTTTCCGTCCCCTACCCATTGACCATCTTAATTCTTAGTCTACCCTAAATTTTTTTTTGGGAAAAATTATACTACATAGATTTGCCCTGGATCTTAATTTTTCAAATCTTCATCATTTTCCAATTAAAATTGAAAAAAATCAAAATTAGTACATTTCATGCCTGGATCATGCTAATAGTTGCCGTTATGTGTCCTTCACCTTATGCTCCTCATCTCCATGCCATAGTCCCTCTCATCACTCTTTTTGGTCACACAAAGCTTGAGTCTTCTCAAAATAATAAATTTACAATTAATAGTTAAAAATCCTATTTATATTTCAACATCAATTATTTACCAAAAAATTTAGTGTTTTAATTATAAATATGTTTCTACAAGATATTTTTAAAAACCGTAAAAAAGTTTGGAATCCTAAAAATGTAGAGATTTTTTCTATACATAAACCATATTTTAAAAAAAATCAAATTTTATCTTAATTTTCAGGTCTTCCTAATGTTTTGTATATTAGATGCATATACTTCCTTCTCACACAAATTCTATTCTACAAGTTAAGTGAAGGTATGTATTTTTAAATTATTTACTTTCATTTATTTCATACTGTTTATTGTAATTTATTAATTTGACATTGTGTTTTACTCTATTCTTTATCAAAGTACGATCCCATGTTATAACTATGTGACATGTGATGAGCTTTGAGTGGGGCATATTTATACACATAATATTTTTAAACGTGATCATTTATTGATACTTTCTCTCTTTCAATAACCTATCAAGTCTCAATCTATTTAAGTGCATTCCATAAATGGTGTACTAGTAAAGGGGTTGGTAGACCTTTGGTGATTCATAGGATTATTGGCCCCTAGACTATTACCTAAAACCACTATAAACTACTTTTATCCAATTCCCTAAGTAATATAAACTTGCTTATGCAATCCCTAAGCAATTCAATGTCAAAAATAGCCCCTACCTAAGCAAAGACCCATTTTAATCATTTTTCCTACTACATCAATCAGACTGAATTTATTTAGAATCTAGTGCACATTACAAAACTCCATTGGCCTAGCTGACCTAGTTCAAGACCTAATGGTTCTATTTCCCACAAAACAAGATCAACTTAGCTGACCTTGTCATCTAAATTATTGGGAGGGTTTAAGGTTAATACTTGGCTATAAATATCCCTTTCACTTCATTTAAAAAGAGAGGATCATTTAATTGCACATCATCATAACTCATAAATCTACTTATACTATCATTTGAAGGTTTCATTATTTAGGGTTTTACCTTGGAGTAGTATCATTCATCTTGTGTAGGTATTGAAGGTGTAGAATAAATATTTTAGACTAGAGATAATCTAACCTTATGATCCTTAGAGTCCAAAAAAATCTCTTTCAAAGCACTATTAGCCAAGGGAGAGATTGATGCATGACAAATTCACTTCAACAAGGTAAGTATACTCATAACCCTTCATTTTAATATGTATATATTTCATAACTAATGGATTGATTTTTATTTCACCTTACTTATATTACATCTATATTATCTTGAATATAATTATCTATGATTGTTTATTATCTTCCCCATTTGTGCCACAAGCTTTAGTGAGCACCATATTAGCTTGTATGTTTGTTTAGTAGCTTAGCTAATTTTTATTTATCACATTATAATACCTAAATAGGGTTATTTTATGATGAAATTTGACTCAAGGCCTTCGAAATATCTCCTTTGTTATTGTGTAGTAAGAGATCAGTTAGTTAGGTTTAGTAGATCCATAATTGGTCATGACCCCTAAATAACAAAGTATTGCTAAACATATTATTAGTTGATTACCTTATCTGAACTCGGATATTACTGAGTAAGATAAGTTGTATATATATTTTATTTCACTTTCATACACATAGTTTTATGTGAGTGAGATCTTACCACTTGTCAATATCTCACTTCATTATAGTTTTAAGAAAAGTCAAGATAATTTAGACCCTCAACATGCTATGAGTTGACAAAAAATTAGAATGTAGTAGGATGTTGGAATGTGAAGGACAAGTGGAGTGAAATTTTTAAGTTTGATACATAGAACTCATTTAAATAATTATATCCTAAACTTGACACTCATCTTATTTGTTTGGGATATCAAGATCCAAAAACTAGACTGTGAGTCTAGTTGGATCTATAAAATCATGAATTATCTTGTCTTCTAATGGAAAAAGGGACCATGTGACATATATTATTAGGAAATTCATATGGTGGAATTAACCAAAATAATTATCATGTACATTAGGATCAAATAAGAGCATAAATCAAAAAGTGTTGTCTTATATAGGCTAGGTCATCACCAAACAGAGTATGGCTAACCAACTATAGCTCGATGGGATCTTAAATGAATTCAAATTCCCAAAATTCAAATCAAATATTAGTTACCATGGACCTAATATTTATTTCATGAAGATTATGCATGGCATAATTCAGATTTGAGTAGTAATGGGGATGTCTTGTTAAATATTTATAACCACCATTCAATGGGTTGGATTTATGACTCGATGGACTGAATGGCCTATACAATACTAGTTATCCATTATAATCAGGGTTGGTATAATTATAATTAGTACTATATTAAATTAGATATGCCATTTTTCATTTATAATAATTCTTATTTTATTAGTTTAGCTTCTTTCATAATTGCATGAGTTGAGGCTGTATGAAGACTTTTTCGTAACTCATTTGAATATTAACGTATCTTAGATTTTTTTCTGTGAATTATATTTTATATGAATGTTTTTTGTGAATTATATTCATTTTATATTCATGTCTATGGTGAATTTTCTTCCCTTTTCTAAATAACTAGTTGGTCTTGAAACTCCTGCACCATCTCTACTTTTTGATTATGTTATGCTAGCCAAACAAAGACTAGTTTCTACATAGATTTATTTGTTTAACAAATCTAAAATTATCTTCATTAGAAATCAATCTCATATTTCATTTATCACTAACCTCTCTCTTTTTATCTTTTTTATATCTCTATTAGATTAGTGTTAGAATAGTCTGAATTGTAGTCAATTTTTCAAGCTTTATATGGATTGCATGTTCATCCTTCCCATTATCTTCTTTTCTGCATTGTTAAAATTAGTAGACTAAAGAAAAGTATCAACTCAAAAGGGCTTCAATTACAAGTTTGAATGAGATATATCTTATAGATGAAAGAGGTACTAAAGTTTATTTCATAAGTATTAAAGTGTACTTCCAATAGTCCACTTGTTTTCAATAACTTGCATCAACCAACTGAGGTGTCTTGTTTACCATAAAAGTGCCCTCTTTAATAAAATATGACCCTCCAAATTAATAAGTCCAGTATTGAAAAATATTCCCCCTTTTAAATATTTTTTCCCCTTTAAAATATTACCACCTTAAAACAAAGCTCTTTTTACTACTATAATGCTTTAATATGTCCATTATTTAATCAAAATAATAAAGTACAAAAGGTTATAAAGTAACATAGATAGTAGGCATTCATGGTTCACACTCCTCATTATAAGAAAATACTGACTTAGAACATGGAAATAGAAACATTAGAAACAAGAAATGCTAGACAAAACACAAAGACAACAAATAATTACAACTATCCCAAAGCCATTGAAGCATAGGACTCCACACCCATATGAGGAGGAAGAGGATTATCCTTAGGTGGTGAAGGAGTCTAAACGGATGGCTCTATGAAAGGAGGGTCTAGATCCACCCATCCATCTATAGGGTTTATTGTCATAGCAATAATCATATTCCATACATTAAGATGTTGCATAATAGTGTCAAAGAGCCAACTAGTGAACCCTTATGTGAAGGTCTAATATTTGTTTCTCCATGTGGCAGCAATGGTGATGATCATCATCACCACATTAAATGTGATGTGAAAATTAGTTGCAGTTGTGGGAATATAATCTAATGTATTTAGGGTTAGATGTCTTAGTCCTTGAGGTAGACCATTTGGGGTGATGCATCTCACTGTACATGGAGAACTCCCCTAGTGCTCAAGAAACTATTGAATATGACAAAACCTCCATGGTAATTTTTTCATCTTAAACTTGAATATTCATGCAAACCATTGATATCATATTAAACTTATCATTAATATAAAAAATACATGAAGAAGTTTCATTTTTAAATATAATATCATTTGAATCCATAATTTAAAAAAAAATAACTCTAATAAAAATTCATAATAAATTTATAAAATTTGGATAATTTGAAAAAACCCCAAGGAGGGAAAGTCACCATGAGAAGGGTTCAAGATGGCAGGGCAAAAAATGTTATGGATCCACTACCAAGCCAATTAGACTTTGGGACAAGAATAAAAGGTGTGTTTAAGAGATAAGATAGTTGTAGGTAGAGCACTTGGGATGAGAAAATCCAATATGAAAGAGACACTTCCCAACTAGAAAGCCCTGAGATACTAAACATAAAATGAAATATGCAAGTTTGGGTTCTAACTTAGCCTTCCAAATCTAATCGAAGCAAGAAAACTAGGTTTTGAGAGAGGAATTAAGGTTCTAGTTCTTATTGATCTTGTTGAAGGCTGAAGAAAAGGGGTTCATGATGTGATAGATGAGACTTGGAGAAAATTTCATGTAGTGAGTATCGTAATTCTACATCTATTATTTTAACCATGAACATGATGGTTATATGCCCAACTTATGCAACATAACATCTATAATTTACTCCTGAATGTGAATGATTGAAGGTAAGTTGGTATTATTTAGCTTGAATTTGTCTTTTAACATAGACCATGGATTATAGTCACAAGAAAAAACTAAATCATCTATAGTGTCTATTCCCTTTTTGAAAATCTTTAAAGCTTTTATACTAGGTAAATTAAAAAAAATAGGCTAGTATTGGTCATGATGGGGGATGACCAATTTTTTTGGTCATTGAAGGAGAGACCACTATGAAATCCATCACCAACCCATTTTCGATGGGGATTAACAACCTCATAGGATTTCCAAATACTTTTGACTACAAAAGAGCCTTAAATTTTAATAGAAGTATAAGTAATAATAAGAGTATGAAAACCAATAATTTTTTGATTGGATTTACCATAAAGAGATCTAGAAGAGATATAATGGTGTAGAAATATTTATAAAATTAATTACCTTCAATGGATCTGACCACCTCCTTAGCACATAAAGCAATAATTTTCCTATAAATGTCAATAATTCCCATACTTCATTTTCAAGAGGCATATAATAGATGTCCCAGGTAAATATATGAAATCCCCTTGATTGCTTGGCATTATTTCACATGAAGTCTTTCAAAATTTTAGCAAGCTTACCATAGGAGGATTTAAAGGGAGCCCAATATGAATAATAGTAGACATGAGTGGCAACCAATATTTTAGGGCACACACTAAATTTCCCTGCAAGAGAGAGGGGCTTCATAACCTAATACTATACCTTTTTTTTGACTTTAATAATGACATATTGTCATAGCTATGTATGGGAACTATTAAAATTAAAGGGTATACCTAAAAATTTGAATTAATCTCCTATATGAATACACTTACATATATAATAGAGAATCTAGTCAAATATGGTCATCATACTTTGCTTGAAACATTCAATTTTTCTCCATTATAAGCTTCATCCAAAATCTAGGCAATAAAATGTCAAGAAAATATATAACTTATTTGAAAGGATTTTCTTGTTCTGCAAGTGTAATAAATTTATCATCAAAAAAGTGTCCATAAATGAGTTAAGAGGATTCATCAAGAATAATAGTACCCTTGACAAGACTGCACTCAACCTTATGAGCCAAGAAATAACCAAAGGTTTCCATAGATAGGACATATAATGTTTGGGCAAGGGGGAAACCTTGGCACATATAGTGTTGGAGGCTAATATGGTTATATTTTAAATTAATAATAATGAGGTAGGCTAAGGCATCAACCATTAAGGTTTGGACCACTGAATTAAAGAATTGGCCAAATCCAAGAGCTTGCATCATAACTATAATGTAAGGCCATTCAATCATATCATAGGTGTTCTCAAAGTCAAATTTTAAAAATATGGTTCTCTGACAAGAGGTCCTTTCCCATTACATATGTTCCCAAACATTAATAAGGTTTTCAAGAATATATCTACTTTTGATAAAAATAGCTTATTCTAGTTTGATAATTATTAGTAAAATAAGATGGAGATAGATTGTAAAAACTTTAAAAAGGATATTATAATACAAATTTAGTAGAAAGATTTGGCACCAAATGGTGATAAGCTCATGATAACCAATTTTAGGTATGAATTTGATATTACTTTGATATATAGTTTAACACATTAAATTCTTATGCATGGATTCTTTTTAGACTTGAAGTAGTTTGGACCCATTAAACTCCTAATGGATTTGTATAATTCATAGGGGTTCCCTTTAAATCTAGGGGATTTACCATTTATCATGATATAAATGTCTTCTAAGAGATCATGTAGATTCAAGGGTGCATCATAGAGCTTTTGATATGTAGTCCTAAGTTTGTAAGGAACCACATCAAGGAATTCTCATAAGGCATGATTCTTCTCAATTATTTCATCCTTAACCTAGATGACCAATTTATAGTTGTCCAAGAATGTTGAGGAGATGTTAGGTAGAATAATGATTCTAAAATGTGTTGACTTGATGGCCTTGATGTGATCTTGAGGTTTTTTAGATCTGAGATATTTGAAAAATTCCTTTAAGGCTTTATCTCTAATTTTAAGCCAATGAAGGTGAGTATGAAGTTGTGCCCCTCTAGAAGAATGATTATCTACTAAATTAATTTCATATTTAAGAGAGGTAAAATGGTTTTATATGTGAATATCAAAATGGGTTATGTTTAATAAGAGAAGAAATCCTCTAATATTCTTTGAGCATAGCCTCATCACCAAGTTTATGAACATGAGAGATTTTTTTTCCATAATGGTAGAGAAAGGTGGTGGTACTCTAAATATCATAATTCCACCACTCTATCTAGTTGACACTAAAATGTGTCCAAGGTGTAAAATTTAAAATTTAATTAATAGGTTAGATGGTGTCCTCATGGATTAGATGGGAGTTGTTGAGGATGAATTGGTTACATGGCACTTTGAACTAATGATTCCCCATTCCACTCTGCATGAGATGGGAGTGTGGTCTAAGAGAACATACTCAGAGTGCACAATAAGTGGCTTCCATTGGAATAGGTGAAATATTAATATTTATTCTTATAACATATAATAATATAATATTTTAAGGTCCTAATCAAGACTGATATGATAGTTAGAACATATAAACAAAGGCATGGTATTAAAAGTGCACCATCAAAGAAGAGGATCAACAAGGCCCCACCAATTTTTGAAATAATACCATATTTCACACTCTTCCAAAAACATCCCATGGATTATGCACCATATTTTACCTTTGGTATTTTGATCATATTAAAATCACTACACATTAGCCATGTAGCAATGGGTAGATTGTCATCTAACATGTCAGGGCCTTCATTTGGAGTGTAAATGTTAAGAGCTCATAATGAATGTTGATAAATATCAAAGATCAACCAAATATCTTAGTGTGATGGATCACCCACCCCATAGAAATAATTAAGGATTAAAACATTAGAAACCAAGATATTAGCTCTGCTATATACCTCATCATGTTGAGTGGATAATTGAATGGCACCAAGCTGAATACATTTCAAAGTAGTTTACAAAAGAAAACAAATAAAACTACTTCCCATAGACAAATAAACAATTTCAAAAAACTACTCCACATTTTATTAGGTTTAAAATATTGAAATTCCATTGGAGGCCAAATGGAGGGAAAATAGGAGACAAAAGACAAGTTTAAAATAAGTGGTATGGATAGAGGGAAGTTGAAGAGTCATTTTCAATGTGTGGGACCTCCTTTTGATGGATGGAAACTATTTGAATTTTAAAAGAAGACATTTTTCATATGAAATCATTCTATAATGACATTATGATGGTTACAGAGACCTTTGAAGGCATAATTTATGGCCTTGGTGGTGTTTTGAGGCTAAAATAACATTATTCACATGGTTAGACACCTTTTTTGAAGGCAATGCATGTATAATTCCAATTGAAACAAAAATTAAAGGAGATACCTTAACATTTTCTAAAGAACCTTAAAGTATGCTAAGGAATCAAACAAGGCTCAAACATATTTATTCATTTTGGTCCCCAATCTCCTAAATTTTGCCTTATGTTTTAGTTTGTTGGCATGCTCACATGGCTGGATATGGATGCAAAGTCATAATTCACCTCTTACATGAATGATTTGGGTTATAAGGACCACTTTAAGTCTAGTTATATAATCTCACACATGATCAACACAAGATGAACATTTGACACAAGCTCAAACAAAGTGAGGAGGTGACCACCATGGCACTTTGTTGACATGAATCATTACTTGAACATGTTGCATGATCCTAAGGACAAATGACCCTCTCCTATCTTATCATGACAAGATATAGATCATCATATGAAATATTTGAGGGCCCTATGATAAGGTTTTGACCTATAGGTGTTTAAATTTGGCCTAGGAGGCCAAATTATCATTATGAGGACTATGAGATACATAATTTGGATCCTTTCCTATCTAACCAATATCTAATCAGAATATTAGTTATAGCTGAATCCTATTACTAAGGTGAACTATACTTATATTATCATGATTTTTATTGGTTGTGTATTTTAATTCCTCTAATATTTTAGATAAGATGTCTTCATAGCCTCTAGAAAAAAGAGTGTCATTAGGAAGGGTAAATAAGGCTAGGAAATGGATAAAAGATATAACTAGATAATGGTATATCAATATTGAATGAACAATAGGATCATATTGGAATGTATAATGGTTGGGGGACAATTTAAGATTGGTATTTTTAGTCACATGAATTATTTTTGATTCCATATTTAACTTGATTTTTGTTCTGGTGGGGGAAATATTGATAACATTAATGTCTTCATCAATTAATGAGGAATTAATTGGATTAGTTATTGGTGCCTTGAAGAGGTTTTCACCAACAAAGTCTTCTTGATTTTTTTGATTTGAATTGTTTAATAGTACCTTGAATAAGGTTTCAATAAGGGACATTGAACATTCATTTTGATTGCCCCTTATCATCTTAAGTAAGGTTTCACTAAAGGATTTTAATTTTTTATTCTAAGTACTATCTATCACCTCAAACAAGGTTTAACTAGAAGATGTTGAGTTTAGACTTTTATTTTCCCCTAACACCTCAAGTGAGGTTTCACTAGGAGATTGTTCTTCTACTTGAATGCTGTTTTAGCTCCCCAAAAATTCTTTCACTGAGATGTCACCATGAAAAGAGTTCAATAGTGTGTGATTATGTCAGTCCCTTTTGACATTCATGAGAGGTGGTATGGAAATATAATGGTTAGGCTAGTTAATGTTAAAGACACCTATAATATCAATAGAAGGGTCAAAGGCAACATATTCCTCATAAAGACACTAGGATAACTTGTGTCGATGTTGAATAAAATGTCCATGATAGTTTTATAAGGATCACAAATGTGTTTTATTGATTTGAAAAGAGTGTATAACTAATGTCATAACATCTACTAAAGCATGTTAACTCTGGATCAAGTGAATTTAGTAAAAGTGTATAACCTATGTTATGATATCCATTAATGTATTTTCATTTTGAAGTTGATTATGACTCAAGAGGATATTAACCTAATGTTGAGACTAATGTGGATTTTACTTATGATGCTAAATCTGATGTTGGTTATAGAATGGAACCTAATTCTATTATTAGTTCTAGAATATAACTTAATTTTATGTTGGTGTAGCCTCAAATAGGTCCTATTGAATTATGTTGCCCACAAGTACCTTGTTCACCTTTCACTTAGAAACAAGAGATTTGGGACAAATGAATTTTTAGAAATGGGGAATGTTTGGAAATGGATGAATAATGAGTTTTTACTTAATAATAATAGGATCTTTAAATATGGGTCATATGTCAAATAGAGGTCCTTTTTCAAATACAGATGGACCATCAATGGTATAGTTTTGGTCAAAGATGGGTGATTCAACAAAAACATTGAATATTGGTTATTTATCTTGATCTTACTTTGGAAGTGGATGAATTTGATCATTTTTAGGAAGGGTATTATGACATAACTCAATCGATTAGTATCAAACTTGGACACACTTAGGTCTTCAATAGATAATGGCCCTTAGAGGAGTAATGTCATAATATGTCTAGACCATTGGATTTGTTGTGAATGTAAAAATGAATTAGTTTGAAAACTAATGGATGAAATTTCAAAAGTAAATTCCAAATGAGATAGGTTTTGTCTAAGATGTAAGAGTTGATCTATCACACTTTGATGTATGAATGACCATGCTAAAATAGGTTTAGGATTGTGAGATTACATAACTCAGATTAACCTTAGATAAATGCCCCTAAGTAAGATACATGTAAGGGGAATTATATTGGAAGAAATTATCCCTAAATAGGGTAAACTTGGTCTTAGATTAAAAATGTGTTTTAAAGAGGGTGATCTTGGCTCAATGATTAAAATTGGCCCAAATAGGGTAGAATATATTTGATAAGAATGGGTCCAAAGAGGGAAAACTTGGTCTAATAAGAATGGAATTAAGATTGATGGGCCCAAAGAGGGAAGTCTTGGTCTTGGATTGAGATTGAGATTTGGTCAAAATGGTCTTGGTTTTATTTTCCACATCATTGTGGAATAGACTATATTAGAATTTCCCCAAATAGGGTGGATTGGATTGAGACTGGTTTAATTTAATTGGCTTGGATTGGCCCTAAATAAGGTAGATTGGATTAGATTCGATCTACCCCAAATACGTAAAAAAATCTTGATATGATTCAAATAAAAGAAAGGATGGATGACATGACTTTGTTGTTTCTAACCAACATGTGTATGAGATTGAATGAAAAGACAACTAGTTTAAATTGGCATATGTTTGATTCATAATAATTGGATTTTATATAAATAGACCTAGTTTAGTGTTGTTCTAATTATTTGGCTCTGAAGTTGACTTTGGTTAAAGATTATCTAATTTGGAATTATAATTAGAATGGGGTTCAAGATGAACCTGATCATATTGGAATGTGGTTTGAGACAAACTTGATCATATTAGAATGGCATGGTACGTGGTTTAAGATGAACTTGGTTTGGCATTGACTCAATTGGTACATAATTGGTTTGTTACATTATTTAAGATATAATTGATTTGACTAGGATTGGCTTGGTACATAGTTCAAGACTAATTGGATCTGGCTTGGAATAGTTGAAATTGGTCAACTTTTGACCATGGGATTAGAACTAGAATTAGCAATTAGATTTGGTTTGAAATAAAATAGACATCATTGTGTGAATTATTTAAATAAGAGTTTGAATCTTGGTATTGAATTAGTTTGGAATTATAATTTTAATTGGAACTATGAAAAGGTTTAAAATAAAATGGATGGCATAATGACATGGTTTAGATAAGAAGTTGGACTTTGGTAGTTGAATTGGTTTAAAATTAGAATTTGAAATTTGAACTAGGTTTAGAATAAAATGGTTGGCATAACAACATGGTTCAAATAGGAATGGTGCATATTTGGATAAAGTTTGATAAGGCATATAGAAGGGAGTGAATTTTGACCCAAACATTGAGCTAAGTAACACCTCTTCTTTTAGGTATGGTATGGAAATGTTTTGGGTTTTGGTGTTGGACTTGGCTTGTTATTAGGTTTGGTTTTGAATACAAATGAGTTATTGACATAAAAATAACGCATCGACACACAAACATCACAAGAGTATTTAAATAATTGATGAAAATTTGCATCACATGTTAGCATAAGGGTTTTTATTTTTCCCATATTTATTTAATATGTGTTTTAACCTCAATTGGAGTTTTCCTACTTTCATGGAAAAGATTGATTAATTGTACAAGTTGACCAGATGACTAAGAAGTAACTCCCTTGACCATCTATTATGGGTATGGGAGTAACTCCCTTGACCATGTTTTGTGGAGGAGTTACTATTCTATTATGGGGGTATATTGACCACATTTTATGTAGGAGTTAATTAACACTCTCTTATTTATACTTCTCACATTTGTGAGCTTTATTTAATAGAAGCTTGGCTTTTTAATCCTATCTTGTGTTTTGTATTATTATTATTATTATTATTATTATTTCAATTGCTTTATGGTATGCACCTACATGGTTCATGTAATCACTCATCTTGTGGATTCAACATATCTATAACCTAGAATCAACCTCGATATGGTATTAGAGCTACCTTGGTCATCATGTGTCTGGGTAATCATTGTTAGATTATTATTTGAAATCATGAGTTTATTATTGCAAATAAAGATTATTTCATAACCTGTCATTGAAAGTGTTATCCTTTGGTATTTTCTGAGGTGTGCTTGTGTAAATAACTAGTTTTTGATCCATTGAGGTAAATATATTGATCTCTATTATTTGATCTACAATTGTTGTCTAATGAGATTAGATACTTTTAACAGACAAGGCCATTATTGGCACTAGAAGGGAAATTAAATTATTTGTGATCACATCCTTATCCATATATTAGGTTATCCTCATTATTTTTATCCATTTTTGGACACCATCCTACACAAATGAGATCTAAAGTCATTGTTGATATGACAACTCACATGACTGATTCAAACTTTTGACATCTCTACTTGGAGTACCCACTAGCAAGTTGTTTGGCCTCCAAAAAAATATTAGACCCATCCTATAACACCCACATCATCATTAAATAAACAACAAACATGACTCAACCTCTACATCAACACTAAATCCCTAGAGTAGTTTTATCAACCCTCTAGTCTCTTCACTTAGTCTAGTCTAGGCTAATACCTTCCATAATTTTGCCCACAATGCCTTCTAAAGATGATTCACCCTACCTATTTTCTAATCATGGCTCTTATGTAGTGACATGATCTTCCCTATATTTTCACGCTATCCACTCGAGCTTACCCATATGGTCATCAAAATGGTAGTGATAATTTTTCTCAAAAACCATTTTCTTTTGCATGAAAGTTATTTTTAATGCCACCCTTGAAGGAATTCATGGTATTTCTCCTTTTGAGCAGGAAAACCTTTTTAACCTTTTCAAAAGTGTGTTTTGATTTGTTATAAAGTCAATTTATTTTATTGACTTTATATTCACCTTTTTCCGAAGGGAGATTTGAAAAAAAGTCTTTATTGTTTAAAAAATAATTTAGTATGCTTTTAAGGATAGTACCTATGAGTATAAAACATTAACTTATGGGGGATAGATATTATCAAGGGGATTTTTTTGATTGTTTTCAAATTAAAAAATGATACATTTTGAGTATTATTTTAAAAATATAGGTTTTTTTTTAACTCTTCATATCCTCAATAGTCAGAGACTAGAGGGTGAGGTCTAGTTTGGCAGGTGATTAAACCCCCTCACATTTAAAAAAATTATTTCTTGTTATCTCTTGTGATCATTTTGTGTCCTTATATTGGACACACTATCAATTAAGCCTGATGTCCTCATTTAATTTTTCAATCTCATATTTTCTAACATTTGCATTGGTTTCTCAAGATAAATTCTTAGTTTTTCTTGACATATTTTGGGAGTGCATTATTTCAAACATTTACAGGGGTTCACCATTTCATAGTTTAAGGGAGGTCTACTATGTTTCTAGGTCACTTTCCATTTTATTTTTCACTTTCATTTATGAAACAACTTCAACTAAAACCACTACACCTTATTTATGTACAATGGATACAAGTTCAATAAATCCACTAACACCATTTAAATACTATGAAGGGAAAACCAAAATGTAAAACATATTAAGGAGTAACGATTTACATCATATCGCAATGGGAAATGAAACTGAACCTAGTATAGAATCATAAGAAGTTAAGTGGTACAACCATATTGATGAAGCCTATGGGTTGTTATGTATTTTTATTTCTCTTGATCTTATATTTAACTTAGAACCTATTAAAGCATCCAATGAAGTGTGGACCATATTATAAAATATTTTTGAGAAGATGGATTTGATGAGAGGTCATGAACTTGAAAATGAGCTTATCATCCAAAGTCCTAACAACTTTAAAACCCTTTAGGATTTAGGCACCAAGTTAAAGTAATTGAAATAATGTGGAATAGATAATAAATATGACCAAGTTATTCTTTCTATATTCTCTAAGCTATGTCCTTATTACTCAGTCTTTGTCCTTGCTTTCCATGCCAATTAAAGTGATCTAGGCACTACATGGAAAATGCCATCTTTAGATGTATTTATTTCCAAATTAACATGAGAACGAGACATGTTAATATATATGGGAACATTGAAGTCTTCAAAACCTATATCCCTAATTGATGTGAATGGGAAATAGAAGTCTTATAACAAAGAGAAGAAGAAAAAATAAGGATAAAGAGAAGCAAAAATAATCAACCTATACCAAAAAAACCATTGAAATATCCTCTTCAAATGAAAAACCTAAGAAAGAGAAGGTTAAGTGTTCCCATTACATTAAAAATGGGAATTCTGAACACAAGTTCATGAATAAAAAAATTAATCTCCTAACTCATCTTCTAGAGAAAAATAACATAGGTGTTCTTGAGTCTATCAAGCATAATTGATCAACTTACGATTATTCTAAGGCAAAAGGAAAAGATAAATAAAAATAGAAGGGAAAGGCTATTGAATCAATTATAGCTCCAACTTCATCATGGATAATTAAATTGGGTGCTTCCCACCACATTGGCTATTCAAAAGTTGAGTTTTCTTCTTTAGAGCCTTGTAGCATGTCTTCTATCAATTTGGGTGATGAAAATTTATTTAAAGTTGTAGGGAGAGGGTATATTGAAATGGATGGAGGAAAATTCAATAATTTTCTAAGTGTTCCATCACTTGCAACTATTTTCTTATCATTGTACCAAATCACTCACATTAATAAGTGAATGAGGGTAAAATTTTCAATAGATTTAATCACAATTAGAGAGTTGAAAAAGGATTCTATAGTGGCAGTGGGTAGATTAATCACCAGATATGTTATACACCTTCTCACATTTTGCACCTAATTCTTATTTAATTGCATTACTAACTCATTCAGATAGAGTTATCAAACTTTGGCATGAGAATTTTGGCCACCTCAACTACCACTATCTACAATAACATAGTAAGAATTATATGGTCATAGGATTAACTTGAGTCCATTTATCTAATGGTATTTATAAGGGTTTCACCCTTGGGAAGCATATTGAAGAGAAATTTTACAAAGGAAAAGCTTGGAGGGCTTCACAAGCATTGGAGTTATTACACAGTGATGTATCTATGCCTTTTCCAAATATATCTTTCATAAGGGCTTAGTATGTCCTTAAATTTATTGAGATACACATGGGTTCAATTACTTAGTCTAAAACATGAAGTTTTCAATAAGTTTTGAGACTTCAAGTTTATTACAAAATAATAATATGAAAAATGCATCAAGGTGTTTTGAATTGATAATGGGAGTGAGTTTGTCAACAATAGGTTTGTGTAGTTTTACATAGTAGACGTGATTGATTTGCAGTAGATATTTCCTTATAGTCCTCAACAGAAAAAAATTGAAGAACATAAGAACACATCCTTAAAAGAGATGGTGAATTGTATGATTCACTTTAATTCATTAACACCTCACTATTGGGCTGAAGCCATTAATTTTTTATGCTACATTCAAAATAGGTTTCCTCACAAAGATTTAAAAGGTTTAACTCCCTTTGAAGCTTAACATAATAGGAAAAATATATTTGAGCAATTTAGGGTTTTTAGATCCCTAACTATGTCACACATACCCAATAAGAAATACAAGGCTATAAAACCTCAGAGTAAGCATTACATCTTCATCGGTTATATATATGGTATCAATCAGTACCACTTTATTCATCTAACCATATATGAGATATTCATCAAGATAAGTATTCACTTTTAGGAGAGTCCCATACACTTAACACCTGACTATTATCCTAATTCATTAAACTCACTTGGGTTTGATTAAGATGATTCAAATTATCCTAAGCATATTATAAAGGTTAAAGACACTTATTCCAATTTTGATAGTGATATTAGTGATGGGGAATCATCTTAATCCACATATCTACACACTTTATAGGATTTTGTTTCTCTACCTAGATCATCTAACTCTATTCCTCTTTGGTATAGACAAACACTATAAAGTAAAGGTACATGGGCTGTGGATCTTATAGATGATAGGTAGACATGTTAAATGTTTAAGGGTGAGCGACATGATTTTTATGCCTTTGCCTCAAATTTTAAAATTTTTTACGATGCATAAGGTATTCTTGAATAGGATTATACCATGCATGAGGAGTATAACTTGTTAATTAGGAATCAAAATTTAGACTTGACACTTTTTATTAAGGGATGAAATATAGTTCAATGTAGGTGGATATATTGGACCAAGTATGTAGTAGATGGGTCTATTGACAATTTTAATATGTGGTTGGTTGCCAATGGTTTCTCACAGGTACTTGACATTGACTACACATAGACCTTTGCACTAGTTTCCAAGATGAAATCAATCAGACTCACACTTGATATTTCTATAGTAAATCATTGGGATGTTTATTATATGGATGTGAAGAGTTTCTTTCTCCATGATGATATTAAGGAGGATATTTACATAGAACAACCCCTAGGATTTGTTGAGGATTCTTATTTTGTATGTAGAATCTAAAAATCCATCTATGGACTAAAACAGGCCCCTCAAGTTTGGTACACCAAAATGGATTCATTTCTTCTTTTAAAAAGATTCAATAGATGTCATTTAGATCTAAATGCCTATCTCTTTCAGTAGGATGATTCATTATTGATTATAGTTATTTATGCTGATGATATTTTGATCATTAGTATCTCTTCTTCATACATTGTGGTGGTGAAAAGGACTCTTTATGATAGATTTTCCATGACAAACTTGGGATTTTTACACTAATTCCTTGGAATTCAAATTTCTTAATCTGAGTCAAGGATTACTCTTGTATAACCTAAGTATGATCTTGATATACTTTATATATTTCACATGGCTAATTTTAAGCCATATTTGACTCCCTTTATATATGGAGTCAATATTTAGGTAGATTGTAATTCACATTTGGTCGATGCTACCTTGTATCTACAACTTATGGGAAGCCTTATCTACTTGACATATACTAGACCTAACATATCATATGTAGTGGGCCTAGTCTCCAAATTCATGTAGGAACCCCATGAAATACACTGGAAAGTAGATAAGAGGATCTTTTACTACATTTAGGGAACCCATAGATTAAGGGTTCAATATAGATATAACACTAACATTGAATTGATTATCCATATTGACTTAGACTAGGTTGGCAATATTTAGAATCATAATTGCACTTTAGGTTATAGTTTATCCATTAGTTCAGTTCTAATTAGTTGGTCAAGTAAGAATTAGAATGCTATTATTTTATCATGTATCAAGGTAGATTATAAGGGTCTACCAATGCTACCATTGAGGCCTTCTAGATTCAAGGGATTTTCATAGAGTTTGTTATCTAGTTTAAATGACCTACCATCATCTATTGTGACAACTAGAGTACTATTCAGATTTTTAGGAATCCATTCCAGTATCAATAGACCAAACACATAGAGATTTATATGTACTCCATTAGAGATATCATTTATGGGGACATCATTGATGTAATATATTGATAGAAAATAAATCAGATTGTAGATATCTTCACTAAACCTTTCATAAAGAGTAAGTATCTTCACTTACAAGATCTTCTTGAGGTTTGAGATAGTACAACATCATATTTTTATGGGGGGGGGATTTATAGGATATTTTTTTTATGTATATCTCTTTTTTTTTGGGGGGGGGGGGTTGCTATGGGTTTTATCCTTTTCTCTAATTTATGAGAGTTTAGTTTATACATGGGTACTTCATCAAGCCTAGTTGTTGAGACCCATTTTTTTCACTTCCCACCTATGTTTTGATTATGAGGGGTATAAAGTAGGCTTTCGCTTTTTCTCCATTTTATTTATTATCATATTTTTTTGCCTCACTTGGAGTTTTCCTAATTTCATGGAGAAGTTTGGTTAGGTGTATAGGTTGACTAGATAACTAGGAAATAACTCCATTGAATGGATATTCTAGGTATGGGATTTACTCCTCTATTATTGGATCTATTGACCAAATTTTATATAGGATTTATTATTATATTCTAATGGTTTTTTGACCATATTTTGTGAAGGAGTTACTTATCACTCTCCTATTTTTACTTCTCACATTTATGAGCTTTATTTAATGGAAGTTTGGCTTTTGGATCCTATCTTATCTTATGCAATATTATCACATTGTTGTTTCATTTTTATTTTAGTTAATTTATGGTATATGTATGTAATAATTTATGTATTATATTCAAAAATCAATCTTAGCTCAAAGAAGATAGATCCTACTTACACTTTCGATTGGAGATACATTAGATAATCAGGAACATGACCAATATGGAGATCTACTAGACCAGATTAGAAGATACATTACCATGATAATATCACTAAGGAGGGTTCCAAAGCCTCTAATCAAGAAAAACCATGCACTTACCCTAACTAATTCCTATGTTTTCATATTCACTATACTAATAACAAGTAAATAAAATAAATCTAATTTAGTGC
This sequence comes from Torreya grandis, assembly GCA_037957365.1. Taxonomy (NCBI): domain Eukaryota; kingdom Viridiplantae; phylum Streptophyta; class Pinopsida; order Cupressales; family Taxaceae; genus Torreya; species Torreya grandis. Next base: position 1,495,450 of record JARHVA010004557.1, on the reverse strand, counting down.
TCACCAAAGCTTATGGCACAAAGTGGGAGTTAGTAAATAAATGAAAGTAAACATGCATAAGATAATCCTAATTAATCTATGTATAGGTAAAACCCTAAGACATGGATAATAAGAGTAATATTTTTCAAAATCCATTACTTATGTTACTTATATATACTAAAGATAGGATCAAAGTTAGAGATACTTAGAAGATGAACCCATAAATACTCAATCTTTCCCTTAGCCAAAGTTACTTTGAAAGAGGTTGTTATGGTTTGTAAGGATCACTAAGAAAGGCCAAAGCATCCAATACCTCTCCATAAGACTAGATTCTACAAGTAGAAACCCTACGATAAGACTCTTTAAGTAGAATGGTAGAAGAGAAGATTGTAAATAAGCATAAATGAATAATAAATATTGATGTATCTCTAATAATGATGAAATGGATGTGTTTATATAGGTAGATCTAACCCTAAACCCTTCCAAAAGTTTTGGCTGACAGGGTCGACCCAGTTGACTTAATATCATTTTTAGTAAGAAACTCACTAGGTCAAGGGCTAGGTTGGCCAAAAGCCGACCTAGACCCTTAATGAGTTTTATCAATAAGAGTAAAAGGTTTACCTAGTTGACCTAGTCATGTAAACTATCAAATGGGATTTTAGGTTAGGAAAAGGGATAATGAGGTGGTAAATGATTGGAGGAGTGTGCATAAAAGGATTAATAACTTAGGGAAATGTTTTAAGGAATTTATTAGATTGGTAATAAGTGGAAATAAGGAAACAAAATCTTGAGAAGCACCAATGGTCTACACACCCCTTTCCTGGTGCACATCCCTTAGTGAATGTACTTAGAGAGTTTGAGACTCAATGGATTCCTATAAGATAGAAAGCATTAGTATTTGATAAAAGCTAAAAATATTATGTTTATACATATGCCCCATTCAAACCTCATCATGTGTCACTCAAGTACAACAAGGGATGGTGCTTCAAAAAAACAACATAGTAACACATAATGCTGATGCTAAAAAAATTTATAGTATTTTAAAGAAAAAACAATTGAAAGTAAATGACTGAAAGGGAAAAAGCTAAAAAGTAAATGTAATGCATACCTTGACTTATCTTTATCATTGAATAGTTGTCTACTATGTTTGTAGTTTTGATAATGAAGGGTACAAATACTAATTTTTATAAACCCAAGAATATAAAATAAAGATACAAAAAAAATAAATGCAGGAAATCCAAGATAATTGGTGTTATGTGGATATGATGTACTTGGAAATTTAGAAAGCTAGGGTAAAAAGTGTTATGTAAGACCAAATGACCAAGTCAAAATTTTTAGAGTAAATTGGGTAACCAAAAATCCAAGGCTACTAAAGATCAACAAACTCAAACAAGTAAACCTCAAGTAAGAAAGGCAAGCTCACCAAGTCAAACCAAGGATACATGTCAAAAAGGATGGTAATCAAACATCAAAGTAAACATAGTAAAAATCCTTACTTAAATAACTATGGACAAGAAAAAAAATGGTAAAACAATATTGATGAGTGATTAGTAACAATCCTTACTTAATCATCAATGGAAAAATGTTCATAAAAGGGAAAATAACATTTGTGAGTGAGAAATAACAAGCCAACCTCACTCAATAATGGAAAAAGTACATGAAATTAGTAATAAAATCAAGCGTTTGCAAAAAGGGGTGGGAAAACAATGATAAATGGTAAAAAGAAATCAAGGCATATCTAGAAATGTAGAGCCATGGTGTAAAGAATGTAATCCTAGTTTCTCAAGATGTTATTTTTCTCTAAGGGTAGATAAAAATTAAATAAATTAGTGCTATCATGTTTTTAAGATGTGAAGAAGAAGGAAGTATATAATAAGGGAAAATAGATTTAGAATCATAATTTACCTATCAATTGGGGAAATGAAATGGGTGGAGGGAAGAATGAATGAAAAACCTAGGTAGAGGAACTCTTTATCAGAGTCAAGACACTCAAATTAGACTTTCAACCTTAATAAATGTAAAGAAATTCTTTTAGCCACACAAGTCTTAGGTCAAAAAATGAAGTATATAGATCATCCCATGAAGGCTATATGCATGAAAATTAAAAATGGACCTACCTTCCCACAACATGTTCTCCATTCCTCAAGACCCCTTATAGAGCCATCAGTCTACTACAAATATTGAATACTTATGTGAGAAAGTAGGTATCACCATAGAGTTTTTTGAATTATCCTATTCTAATCTACTATCCTACCACACCCCAATGGACCTTAGCTCTATTGTGAGGCCAACTATGGAGTTTGAGATTCAATTGGAGATAGGATATGTGCTTGTAATCATGTCTTTCAGTATGATTTTAACTTTTGAAATTTGTATTTTGTATTTTACATATCATTTCTTTTTGTTTCAAATGATTTAGCTTTTAACTTTATTGATGGATTTTTCTATTCCTCCTCCACACAGATTCAAAAAACCAAACATGGGTGATAAAGATGACTTTCATTTGAATACTTAGGACTTGGTTACTAAGAGAGAGAACCTAGAGAGCATGGTGTCTAAGAGTCTTATAAAGTTAGGTGAAATAAAAGTGTTATCTTGACTTTGACCTTGTTTGATCTAATGTGGAGTGTAACGAAAGGAAATCAAGATGAATGAAACATGAAATAACTTGAATTACTTAAAAATGTGAAAAAAATGAGATAAAGGGTAATAAAGGGATATAATAATAGAAAAGTGTGATTCCTTATCATAAGAATGAGGGAAATTTATGAAAACATGCTAAAACAGATTGTTGTAAAAATTTCATCTATCAAAAGAAGCAAAAGCTAAATCTTAAAACAAGGATCAAGAACTTGTAACCAATGGTAAACACATTATAGAAAAGGAATGATAAGATGGGAATTTATGAGGAAGGCTAGGTATTATACATGGACTTACACTGTACTCATAAAAGAGAAATACATGAGGGTGCTAAAAAGTATTTTTAAAATGGGATAAGAAAAATATGGTATTTGTGAGTAGGGTTAGGTCCTATCCATGGTCTTACACTATAACTCACAAAGGGGAAACCCAAGAGGTACCAACAAATGTGTAAAAATTATGAAAACAAGGAGGATAAAATTAAATCATGAGGAAGTCTAGCTCTAATCCATGGTTTTACAATTAAACTCATGTGAAAAAGGGAAACCAAGAGATGAAAATGAAGGATAAAGATTCATAAAAAAGAGAGATTTGTTGTAAAGAGTAAGACCTGTGTAAGTATCTTAAAAAAAGTGTTAGATTGATAGAATATATAAATCATGAAAAAGAAGGGAAGGATTAGACAAAATACTTCTTTATGAATTGTGTGTTGGTAAGCTCTTTGAAAATATGACCTTCATTGGTTTAAAGGTGGTAAATACTTGGGCCAAGAATATCTTTAACTAAATAAGGGCCCCACTATTTTTGGGTGTATTTACCTTCTTTTTCATGAGTGTATTCTAATTTAAGGACAAGATCACCAACACTAAATGTGTGAACATTGGCTCATTTATTATGTTGTTTTACAATATGGGCCTTGTATTGGAAATTATGTTACAAAGTAGAAATATGATGTCCATCAAGAAGATCAAGAGCATGAAGGCAAGCTTCAAAAAATTATTCATCATGTATAATAGCATGAAGAGATATATTGAGAGAGGGTATCTCAACTTCTAATGTAAGGATTGACTCAAAACCATAGACTAGAGAAAATGGCATTACCCCAATGGTAGTACGTATACTAGTGTGATACACCCAAAGAGCAAGATAGAGATGAAGGTGCCAATCTATGTGGGTCTCATGAATTATCTTTTTGAGAATTTTATTTATGGCCTCATCTTGGCCATTAATTTATGGATGATAAGGTGTGGAAAATTTATGCTTGATTTTAAATTTAGCAGAAAGCTATTTGAAATTTTTATTTTTGAAATTACCACCATTATCATAAATGATAGTATGAGATACACCAAAGTGGAAAATTATCTGATTAAGGATAAATTTGGGGATGGTGGTACTAGTGACATTAACAAGGGAAATAGCCTTAACCCATTTGGTAAAATATTTTGTGGATGTGATATAAAGACATGTCCATCTTGAGAATGAGGTAATTTGCCTATGAGATCTAATCCCCACATAGAAAATAGCCAAGGAGATTTTATAGTTTTAATATAGACTAAAGGTGAATGAAATAAATCATCATGAAGTTGGTAAGGAGTACACTTTTTAGAAAATTCGATGGTATCCTTTTCAAGAGTGGGCCAAAAGTATCCCATTCATAGGAATTTATGGGTTATAACATGCCCACTATAGTGGCCACTGCAAATGCCCCCATGTACTTATTCAAAGAGAGGAAGAAACTCATATTGCATAAAAAATAGAACATGGTACCTTAAACATTATGATAATAAAATATGTTATATCAAAATACATACTTAAAAGCTTATTTGTGAATGTGAGTTTTTTCACAGGAGTCAAAGTTGGAAGGATAAGTTTGGTATTCCAAAAATTGAAAGATGTCTTTGTACTATAGGCTTTATCGAATGGTGATGACCTCAATGTGGTAGATAAGTGAATATTATTGTTAAATAAAGGATGGAGATTTTATTATTTAGATAAAAAAATGGGATAAGTAAGAACTTGGTGTAGATGAAAAAGAGATGCTAAAGAAACAAGGGAATCATCAATTAAATTTTGATCATGAGGGATAGGTTTGATAGTAAACAAAATTAAATATTTAATGAGAAAATTTTTAATTTTATGATAGGAACTGAGGTTCTCACTTTTTCATTGGTAATCACCATTGACTTGAAAAAAAATGAGCTAAGAATCACCTAAAGCATGTAGGTATTGGATATCTAAATAAAGATAAAATCTCATGCCTAAGATCAAAACTTTGTACTCTAACATGTTTTTAGTGACATAAAATCTTAAGTTAAAAACTAAAGAGATGATTTTTCCAAAAGGACTTGTAAGAATAAAACTCGGACCATCTCCTTGAAGGCATTTAACACCATCAAAGTGAAGGGTCCAAGTATCCTTGTGTAAATCGACATTAATTTTAAGAATTTTTTTGATGAATACTTTAGGTTTAGTAGTATCAAGGAGGATAGAATATTCATCAATATTAATTGTTTCAAGATCAGAAATGAAGTTATGAAAGTAATCTTTAAGAGATATGGCTTAATTTAGACCTTCAATATAGAGAATATTATCATCAATAAGACTATCTTAAAGGTAACTGGTAGTGGGCACAGGAACTATAGTAAGTTGATCAGCTATGATTTGTATTTTTATATATTTTTGAGTAACAATTTGAAGATCAAATTCCATGAGAATAATCATCCACTTGCCAATTCTTTCTCTAGGAAGAAAAGCTTTGGAGAAGAAGTGATAAAGGGGATCATAATGAATGATGACATAAGTGGTCTAGTAAAGCATATAATGTCAAAGTTTTTTAGCTATAAAATATATGGTGAGGAAATCATGTTTGAATTTTGTGTAACATTTCTCTTAATCGATGAGGCTTTGACTAATATAGTATATGCCACACTCTCTTCCAGTATCATCTTGCTAGAAAAACATTACCCCAACTGATATGGGTGTGGAATAAGTGTATAGGATTAAAGGTTGATCATTTGAAAGAGGATGAAGCATAGGTGGGTGAAGTAATGATTATTTCATATTATCAAATGCTTTTTTATAAGGGTCTATCCATTCTAAATCATTGGCTTTCTTAAGAAGAGATTTGATAGATTAGATGTGGTAAGCCATTTTGAGGATGAATCATATAATTTCCCAAAGTTTACCATGATAAGTGCAAATGTTTGAAATGGAATGAGGAATGAGCATGTTGATGATAACACTAATCTTAGTAGGGTCAACATTGATGTCATAGAGAGAGACTAATAATCCTAAGAGTTTATTAGATGTGACATCAAAGACACATTTATAAGGATTTAGTCTAACTTTGTATTTGATTAGATAGTTGAAGATGATGCCAAGATCAGATAGATGAGTCTTACAAATGTTAGACTTAGCAATGAGGTCATCCACATAGGTTTCTACAATTTTTTGGATAAGATCAGGAAATATATGAGTCATTACTCATTGATAAGTGGCTCCAATAATTTTGAGGTTGAAGGGAATTTTAACATAGAAATAGGTGCCCCATTCTATGGTGAAGTTTTCTTATGATGGTCTTTAGAGGCAATGTGAATTTTATTATATTCTGAGAAGCCATCCATAAGAGATAACATTTCATAACCAGATGTGGAATTGACAATAGTATCTATTAAAGGTAGAGGGAAATTATCTTTGGGACAAACAAGATTAAGATTATGGAAAACAATACAAATGTGAATAACCATAGTGACCTTTTTCTAAATAGGGACAATATTATAAACCCATTCATAATAGTCTATTGGTTTGATAAACTCATCAACAATAAGTTTAATAATTTCTTTGTGACATAAGGTAGAAACTTTAGGTGGAAATTTTTGTTGATTTTGATGCACAGGTTTGACATCAGGATAAGTGGTGATATTGTGCACCACAATACTAGGGTCAATACTAGGCATGTCCTCATAAGACCAAGCAAATATCTCACAATATTTATAAAATAATAAACTCAAGTTATCATTTTTGGTAGGTGATATTTTTTGAGAAAATGTAATTAATTGAGGGAATGATGGAGTACCATATTCAATGCAAGTAGTTTATTTGATACACATAACATTGTCATCTTGGAAATGGTATGGTGCATTAGGTAAATAAGAAATTGGATTAACTTTAGGATCGATGATAGCAATGAAGTTGTTGAAATGAGGGAGTTGAGGTTATTAGACATGAAGTAATTCAAGAATAGATTCATCACTAGGAAAAGTAGGAAGAGGACCATAACACTCAACATCTACCTTGAGATCAAGAATTTGATTACCATGGTGATCATATTTAGAATGTATCTGATAGACATCAATGACCTTATCATCTAATGTAATCTTAGGAGTAGGAGAAGTAGTTAGATTGGATAAGATTGGCATATCATTACTTTATTTGACAAGGGAAGAATTGGATGTAATGATGGGATCTTTAGGTGATAGAGATGATGAAAGAATCTTTAAAGTTTTAAAAGGTAGGCTTTATTCTACCACACAAGGAGTATCAAGAAGAATAGTATTAGTAGGAGGTACATGACCTTTGGGATCTAATTCATGATCCATGGAAATGATATGGATATTGAAATCATGTATTTGAGCTAAAGACTTCTGATAATGTTACACATCCCAGTCTCAAGATTGAGCTTGGGCCATGATGTAATTACCATCATAGGTTAGATAAATAGTACATGTTTGAGATTTAGGGGGAGTTTCATAAGGTGAAATCCCAATATTACTAAATTTATGGGAAGACATGATGAAAGGATATTAGAATAATCTAGCCACTTCATAATCACTACAGGTGAAGGCATTTTATAGTAAAGAAGGTTCTTGAGCATTACATGGAGGGGTAAAATTAGTGATATCATCAATGAAAGGAATAGTATGGTTACAAGGTGATAAAGAAGGAGGAAGAGACTTTGATATATAAGGAGGTAGATTGGTAGTGTTACAATTATGTTATAAATCATTAGGTTCATCATCATTTCAATCATCAAGAGTGATTTGTAAGTATGAATTGATGTTGATGAACTCAGGTAAGGGAACACTATTGATGGTAGGAATGGTATGGATGTGATATTGAGATTTTGGGTTAGGAAGTTGAATACTCCAAGGGTTGGGATCAACTTCATGCTTATAATTTTTGGTTTTATGTAATAATTTGATGCATTATCTACTGGAAGAAGTGATGGCCCTCATTTTTTAAGCCCATGGGCGATCAAGGAGTATGTCATAAGATAAGGGAAAATTAAGGACCATAAGTTTCGTTTGAATAGTCTTAGGTATAATTGTTAGGGGAAGCCAAATACAACTAAGTGGCTTTTGATTAGTTTTATCAAATCCATGATAGGTAAGGTAGGTTTGCTTTAGATGATCCTTATTATAACCAAGTTTTTGGATGAGCCACAAAGATGTCACATTAATACTAGAGCCTTCATAAAATAAGACTTTATGGAGAAGGGTAATATTAATAAATATTTTAATGAATAGTGGTGGATCATCAACATGAAAAATGATTCCATCATTAATCATGTTTTATTTAAGAAATTCAATAGAAGGTTTGGAAAAAGGATAAATAGTTTCAATGTATGCACTTTGGTAGGTTCACCCTCAATAAAGGGTGGTTCTTCCTCTATAGGAGAGGGATATTTAATTTATTTTAATTATTGCATAAGGAAATTGCAATAATAAGGGGAAGTACGAGCTAACTTCATAAGTAGAATCTTGAAAGGCATGGAGTTAAGTTCGTCAAGAAAGTTCTAATGGGATTCAGAAAAAAAACTAGTGTGAGTTTTAGAAGGTAAGGTATGTTTTGAAGGAATGGATGTTGTTGGGGGTTTAGAAGAAGGAGATGGTTCCTCATGGGATTTTGAAGCTAAATTAGTAGTTGTATTATATTTGAGAAGTTATTATTCTCAATATGGTTTCTTAGGTTTAATGATAGGATCTTTGAGCTATTTTGAGATGATATTTAACCTTAGCTATGTTAACATATTGAAAATTGTTGCAATATTGTTCATAGTTTGCATCAATAGCAAAAACATCCTTGGTAGTTTGTTGATTAAAATATTTTTGGTTATTATAAGGAGAAGATTTGGAGGCTTGTTAGTTTTAAAAAGTAGTATTATACTCTTGATGATGAAGGTTCATCATGGCTTCATGGAATTAATATTTTTGAATTATGGTGAAAAAGTTATGGCTACCAGAAGTTTTGACACCAATTAGGGTCGAATCATAACCTGAATTATCAACTAACATGTTTCACAGATCATTACTCCCTCTTTGAGAAGCAATGGTCCCCATTTGTCATCAAGTGTGGCAGTTGTGTTTTGATTTGATTCCCGATGCATACTTATAATGGACTATGCTTTGTGGAGCTATGTAGGGCCTGATTATTCACCATTTTGATCTGACCATTAGTCTATGGATGGAAGGCTGTGAACTTCTTTAGCTTGTTATCTATTTGCTTCTATTGTTGTGTTATTTGTGTAGTTAGGGCTGCAACATTAGCCCTTTTGGATTCTTGTGGCTTGAACACCATGAGAATGAATTTCTTGGCACTAATGAGGGAGACAAATGTAGAAGGTGGTACCTCCGGTACCCTATAGTACCATGTTCCAAGAGTGAGGGTGATCCTTTGAGTTCTTGATTCATAGATGCCATGTCGATCATACATGAATAGATGACCAAAGAGCACATCACAAACATCTAGATTGACCACATCACATAAGACCTCATCTTGGAAAGGTTTTATTAAATATGAGAAAAGACATTGGTCGGTAACATAGAGGTTTCTCCCTAGACTCAACCATCCAATATTGTATGGCTTTGGGTGAGGCTCTGATACCACTGATCCAAAACTTAGAAGTTTTGATGAAAAGATATTTCAAGAACATGAAAATAACATAGTAAAAATGAATTCTTTGAGAAGAGATGTTTTATTACTCAAAATTGCAATACCACTATATGCTTATCTCTAGGAAGAGATGTTTGATTTCCATTTCAAGTTACATCTTAATTTATACATATTTTAAAAGTAGGAGGATGATGTGAAAGGTCACCAATCTTGAGGGAGATTGAGTGGTTCAACTTCCATGATTTAAAATAATACAAAATTCGAGGAATTACTATTTTTAAAAATTTATTATTTTTAGACTACACTACTAAAATTGAAATTTAGGGCACTTCCATTGGGTTTTTGGGGCTCAAAATCAATCAAGTGGAGCTCATGTAATCTCACCACATTATCCTCATTCTTATCTTTATAATGGTTCAAATGGTGAGTCAATTGGAGCTACGATGCAAAAGTTATGGCTCCCAAAATTTCCATCATTAATTGGGGTAGAATCATCACTTGAATTGTCACCTAAATTATTGCCTAGATCATTCCTCTCTCCTTGAGAATAAATGGTCCCCATTGCATCAATATTCCTTATTAAGTGTGGTAGTTGTGTCTTAATTTAATTCTTGATGAGCCACTCACCTTGGTGGCTAAGTTGGCCCCTTTTAACCACTTGATAAAGTAGAATATAACATCCTCTTATTATCTTCATCCAGGTGTCCACAATCTGATACTCCTCCATTGGATCAAAAATTTGTGGATCAAGCTCATCAATGTCTAGTTTTCCTATTATGACTAAAGTTTCCAATAGAGGTGGATGATATGGTTTAAGGAGCTCCACATTGAATATTAGATGCAGACCAAGGTAGGATGGTAGGTTCAACTCAAAATCACTTTCTCCAACTTTTTTGGTGATGGTGTAGAGACCATATCACATAAGACATTTTTTTATGTGGGCTTGCAAGTCATTCCTTCTAAATCTGCAACCAAACCTTATCACCTATATCAAAATGGTATGTAATCCTATTTTTTTCATGGCATTGCTTATACTTCTAATTCATCTTCTCCAAGATGTCATGAACTTGCTATTGGATGTGTTGTATTTGTTTAATGAACTTTGTTGCTTTTGCTACCTCAGATATTCCATGAGGTGTGTATTCTATGGTGGAGAATGGAATGGCTATATCAATTGGTGCCATGGGTTATAACCTAAAGCATACTTGGAATGGACTATGCTTGGTCAAGTTGTATAGGGCCCAATTGCATCCATGTTATATGAAAAGAAGCCCCTCATCCCATGTGTGTGGATGTTTGGAGTGATACATCTAAATCATGTGAACAATCAAGTGGTTCACCACCTTTATCTGACCATCAATCTATGGATGGAAGGATATGGACTTCATCAGCTTGGTATCCATCATATTTCATAGAGTGGACTAGAAGATGCTCAGAAACTTGCTATATCAATCTAAGACAATGGACATGGGGAGACCAAAATGGATCCATACATGACTAAAATATAGTTGAGTAGTTTCTTCAGTAGATATGTTTTTCTTACAAGTAACCATGATAGCCATTTTTGAAAAATGATCAACTACAACAAAAATACAGTCCTTGCCATGTTTTGAAGTGGGCAAACCTGAGAGAAAATCCATTGAGATAGATTCTCAAGGCTTGGTTGGTTCTAGAAATGGTGTGTACAATCCTTTCTTCTTGTTTGTTGGCTTGGCTATCATATATAGGGTGCAAGATTTGAGATACCTTTCCATATCCTTTCACATATGGGGCTAGTAGAAGTGTTTTTAAAAAACTGCCAATGTCTTTTCTATACCAAAGTGTCTAGCTATCCTACTAAAAGGTGCTTATGATATCATCTTTTATTTCTCTATATCTAGAACAAAGATGTTCCCATATGACTGAGGACATCATATTAAAAATGTAAATCAAAAACATGTTTACCTTTTTGAAGCACCTAATATGTATCAGCAAATGTAGGATCTGCTTCATAAAAAGTACCCCAAGTGGTAGTCTCATGTCTACATAAGTCAAAAACTATTATGAGTGAAGTAATTGGTGGGTAGCTCAAATAATCTATAGTTATTTTTGAGATCCCCTTTTTATGTATGATTATCAGATGGAATTCCACAGATATGTGGCCCACTTTTGGTGCCTCTTATTTCATAGTTTTTTCTATGTTTAGATGAATTCCAATGGTCTGTGGTCAGTGTGGATGACTATCTATTTCCCCAAGATGTAGTGTTTCCATTGTTTATAGGCTTGCATAATGGCATAGAGATCCTTATCATACATTGGATATTTCCTAATTGTATTAGTGAAATTTTCACTATGATATGCAATAGGATGGCCATGTTACATGATGACAACTCCCATGGTATATTTAGATGCATCTGTCATCAACTTAAAAGGTTGATACAAATCTAGCAAGGTAAGAATAGGGGATAAGCAAAGTATATTCTTTAAATTCTCAAATGCCCTTTGTTTCATTTTTACCCCACTGAAATGTAGCTTTAACTCCTCCTTTAATCACTTGGGTTAGTGACCAAGCAACATGTGAAAATATAAGAACAAACCTACGATAGAAATTTTCAAGACCCAAGAAGCTGTAAAGTTCTGTGAGGGTCCTTAGTGTAGGCCATTCTTGAATAACCTGAACCTTTTCAAGATCAACATGGACCCCTTCCTCATTCATAATGTACCCAAGGTACTAAATCATTTTCATCCCAAATGTGCAATTATTGAGATTTGTATACAACTTGTGATCTCAAAGAGTTTGAAGCACCTTACAGACATTTTATAGATGTTCCTCCCATATTCTACTATAGATGAGTATGTCATCTAGGTAGACAACCATGAATGAGTTGGTGAAGGGTTGTAAGATGTCATCCATCATCCTCATGAAGGTTGTAGGTGTGTTAGTTAAGCCAAAAGGCATAACTAACCATTCAAAGAGTCCCTCCTTAGATTTAAATGCAGTCTTCCAGACATTAATGGGATCAATGAGAATTTGGTGATAGCTAGATCTGAGATTAATTTTGGTGAAGAACTTCACACCATGGAGTTGGTCTAGCAGGTCATCAATCTTAGGGAGGGGTAATGATTCTTCATAGTGATTTTATTTAGGGCTCGATAGTTAATGCAAAGCCTCTATGTTCCATCTTTCTTTGGTTCTAGGACAATTGGGCTACCACAAGGTGAATAGCTTGATCTGATGTGACACTTTTGGATCAATTCTTGAATCTATCTTTTTATCTCATCATTCTCTAAAATTGATCTGTGAAACATAGGACTATTAGGCAAAGGTGATCTTGGGATCAAATTGATAGAATGTTTTACTTGGCAATGTAATGGAACTCCTATTGGTGACTTGAATAAGTCATCATATTCTCCTATGATTTTTCCCATCTACTTCTATTATTGTGTTGATTATGTAGTCAGGATTACAACATCAACCTTCTTGGATTTCTTTGGTTTGACCACCATGAGAATGAATTACTTTTTCTTCTCCACCAATCTCTTATATTTCTTGGCACTGATCAGGGAGATAGATGTGGAAAGTGGTACCTTTGGTACCCTATAGCAATACATTCCAAGAGTGAGGGTGATTCTTCAGGTTCATGGTTTATAGATGCGATGTTAATCATACATGAATGGCTAACCAAGGAGTACATCACAAATATCTAGATTGACCACATCACACAAGACTTCATCTTGGAAAGGTTTTATTACATATGAAAGAAGACACTAATGGGTGACATAGAGGTCTCTCCTTGGGCTCAACCATCTAATACTGTATGGCTTTGGGTGAGGATTTATGGATAGATTTATACTTTTCACAACTTTAGTAGAGATTAAATTTTTTTGACTCCCACTATCAAGAATGAAATGTAGAGGCTTACTTTTTACCCATAATTTAGAGTGAAACAATCTTTCCTTGTCATCTAGCCTTTCCTTATAGGTCTGTGATGAAGTGATGATGGTGTCAGGATTAGCATCTACAATCTCTTCTTCATCCTCTTTGACTATAGGTTGTGTATGAGATAGAGTAGTAGATGTCAAGTATTATGACTCATAAAACAATGAATTGATGGCTCAACATTCTTCCTTGGAGTGAGTTCTAATTTTGTGGAAATCACACCATTTTATAGCCATCCCCTTTTGGGGTTTCTTATCTTAAAACTCATTTTGCTTCCAATTTTGGCCTCATGTTTGACCTTCCTTATCATTTTTCCAATTTGAAAGCTGACTATTTGTATTCTTTCTTCCATGCTTCTATTCAATCTTCACTACAAACTTACATGCCTCACCGAGGGTTTCCAAATTAAAGAGTTCTATTTCCCCCCATATGTACCATTATAGGCCACCACGATATTTGAGAGTCTTATGTTTCTCACTTTATTGGATGCCCAATATTATAGATAGAGAATGAAAAATGTCAATGTAATCTTAAACAGATTGGTCCTTACCTTAGCGAAGTTGTTGCCACTGTATGTACAGATCATCATATGCTCCAATGGGATAATATTCTTCCTTTACTAATTCAAAAAAATCATCCCAAGTAGGTTCCACCTCAAGGCCAATGCCATCTATACTAAACCTCTTTTTGTACACTTCCCACCAATTTTTCATGGGCAATGATGCTTTCAAAAGAGAAAAAGTTATCTTTTCTCCATTGGTGAATTTATTTATAGAGAAGTAGGAAGAAAATTGATCCAACCAATTTTTTATTACATCAACATTGATTTTGCCTTCAAATGTAGGAATATAAAAATTCACCTAAACCTTGAAGGGTGTTGGGGCACTGAAAGGACATTCTATGGATGAGGAGCCAAGAAGTGTATATGAAGAGCCAAACTTTCCCATTAGGATTTATTGAAGAATTTGGAAAAATTATTGCAACATCTATGCTTATTACCATTAGAGGGATTCATTCACCATTTCCTTGAAAGTATCAGATGTCTTGGTGTCATACACCATTTTAAGTCTTTTGGAGTGAATAGGTGGATAGTTTGGAAGCTCCATTGTTTTCCACCCAAGCTTTTTGTAGCCTAACCTCGTCCTTGAGATCATAAACTCTCAAGAAAAACCACTCTGATACCACTGATCCAAAACTTAGAAGTTCTGATTGAAATATATTTTAATAACATGAAAATAACATAGTAACAATGAATTCTCTGAGAAGAGATGTTTTATTGCTCAAAATTGCAATACCACTATATGCTTTATCTTTGGGAAGAGATGTCTGATTTCCCTTTCAAGTTACATATTCATTTACACACATTTTTAAAGTAAGAGGAGGATGTTTAAGGTCAAAAATATTGAGGGAGATTAAGTGGTTTGACTTCCATGATTTAAAATAATACATAATTTGAGGAATTACGATTTTTAGAAACTTATTATTTTAGACTACACTACTAAAATTGAAATTTAGGGCACTTCCATTGGGTTTTTTTGGGGTAAAAATTCATTTATAAGAGATACATGCCATCTTAAAAAATTATTATCATTATTATATTTCCAACGGTTCAAACGGTGAGTCAATTGGAGCTACGATGCAAAAGTTATGGCTCCTGAAAGTTTCATCATCAATTGGGGTAGAACCCTCACCCGAATTGTCACATGAATTGTTGCCCGGATCATAAGACTTTATGGATAAGGGTAATATTAATAGATATTTTAATTAATAGTGGTGGATCATAAAAATTAAAAATTATTTCATCATTAATCATGTTTTCTTCATGAAGTTCAATAGAAGGTTTGGAAAAAGGATAACTAGTTTCAATGGTATGCACTTTGGTAGGTTCACCCTCAATAGAGGGTGGTTCTTCCTCTATAGGAGAGGGATATTTAACTTATTTTAATTTTTTCATAAGTAAATTTAAATAATAATTGTAATTATGAACTAACTTCATAAGTGGAGTCTTGAAAGGCATGGAGTTAAGTTCTTCGATAAAGTTCCAATGGGATTTAGAAAAAGAACTAGTGTGAGTTTTAGAAGGTAAGGTATATTTTGAAGGAAAGGATGTTGTTGGGGGTTTATAAGAAGGAGATGGTTCCTCATGGGATTTTAAAGATAAATTAGTGGTTGTAGTATATTTTAGAAATTATTCTTCTAAATATGGTTTCTTAGGTTTTATGACAGGATCTTTGAGCTAGTTTGAGATGA
This sequence comes from Torreya grandis, assembly GCA_037957365.1. Lineage (NCBI taxonomy): Eukaryota > Viridiplantae > Streptophyta > Pinopsida > Cupressales > Taxaceae > Torreya > Torreya grandis. Next base: position 1,479,771 of record JARHVA010004557.1, on the reverse strand, counting down.
TATTTGACCTTAGCTATGTTAACATATTGAAAATTATTGTAATATTGTTCATAGTTGGCATCAATAGCACAAAAATCCTTGGTAGTTTTTTTATTAAAATATTTTTTTTTATTATAAGGAGAATATTTGGAGGCTTGTCAATTTTGAGAAGTAGTATTATACTCTTGATGATGAAGGTTCATCATGACTTCATGATCGAAGTAATCAAAAAGCATGTAGGAGATAAAAATTATATTAATCCCTATAAAATATTCATGGGAATGATCAATGTAAACATGGAACCAAAAAATTAATTAGGTTAATACCATTTAGGAGGATTATTAGGATACATAAAGGGTTTAGAGGGTGATAAAAATTGTTTCATTTGCTACACAGTTAGTGGTGTGTGAAAAGATGGGGCAATGTCAGCTTTGGCAACTCCTAGTTTGGTTTATGGAGTATTATAAATGATGGCATTGGTATAAGTTTGAAAAGATACTTTAAGGAATTTGGTATTAGGTTCAAATTTCTTCATAAGAAGTCTTGATGTTTGGCTTGGTCAAGAGCTTTGTTGAGTGTTTGAGGAGCAAAGTTTGAACCTTATATTGAAGAGGAGTTAAAGTAGTTATAAAGAGTTTTAAAATTTTTAATCAGTCATGTTATGATCAAATTTATGATCCAAATATTTCCATCATTTGATAATATCATGAGCTGATTTGGTGGGATATTGATTAGCATTGATGAAATGACTAAGAATTTTTTTGGGAAGATCATTATGTTGAAACTCTTTAACTAAAAGATTAACTAAATCCTCAATTTACCAAATGGAATGTTGGGTAAGTTGGTTGTACCATTCCAATACATCACTAATGAAGATTTTAACTAGAAGTTTAGTTGTGTCAAAAGTATTAGTCTAGATCCACTCTTTGTAAATATTGTCAAAGGATTTGAGAAAGGATGCAGGGTCTTTAGTCCCATTATAATTGATAGTTGGAGATATATTACCAATATAAATGGGCATGATGAAAGGATTTAAATTCTCCTTTTAGATATTTTTAATCATTTTGTAATTCATAATAGGCTGAGGAATAACATTTCCTAAGGCATCCCTAAGAGGTGGAGGAATAAATTCTGGGTTGGCTTGAGGATTGATAGTCAGATGTTGATTATCCATATTGATAAAATGATGTTGTAATTGCATCATTTGAGAGGTGTTATAGGTTTTCATTATGTTCATTTGTTGTGTGATTTGTGGAAGAAGTTGAGTCATATCAATTGGTGGGTTGGTGTTTCTAGGAGAATTCTTCAAATTGGTATTAGGGGGAGGGTTATTAAAAGATGGATTATTAGTGGGATTATTGGATACACTTGTTTCAATGGCTCCTACATTATGTTGAAGAGTTTAAAGATGAGAATTGTCTTGATAGGTACAAAAACTATCATATCCACCTACTTCATCTTGAGGTTTGATTTGTACCATTTTAAAATATCCATAGATGAAGGAGGGGAAGAGGTGCTCCAAGAGTGAGGATTCTCTTAGGAGGAAAAAAGAGAGAGAAATGAACATCCAATATAGTGTCTAAATGGATTTAGGTTGTCCAAGAATATTCTAATAGGGGAATTTATGTTGATTTGAAGAAAATGAATATAATGCTAAGGAAATAAAATTAGAGAACTAAGTCAGATAGATAGGATAGTAATAAAAGTATATATTCAACTAGGTCAACCTAGTACTATAAACTAGGAAAAATAAAGCCTGATAAGGGTACAGGGTTGATTGGATCAACCTAGTACTATAATTTGACGAGTAAAAATAGATATAGAGTCATCTAGGTCAACTTAGTATTATAGGTAGGAATAAAAATATTCTATAAGAGACTATGTTGAATAGAATGATAATGTACTAAAAATAGGAAAAGTTTTTGCAATGTACATGAAATCAAGAAATGTAAGTAATCAGAAAAGAAATTGGGTCAATGATAATGAACCAATTTAGGCACACAACATAGAACCTTTCACCAATTCTAGCCGATGAAATTTTTTACAATACAACATACAATAAGAAAAGAGCAAACAGTCAACTAAAAATTAAATTTTAGCTATGTGGTCCTTTTAAATGTTGTTAAATTATTATAAAGTGTTATTTTAAGTGTGATAGGGAAGTCATCTGAAAGTAGGGAATTATGAAGCAATCTATGGATGGTTTCAAGATGTTTAGGTTAAAAGTGATCTATGTTGGCAATGGTAATGGCTTGGTATTGGGGCCTACCCCCTCACTTCATAATCCCATAATGATAAAGGTTTTATGTGCTTTGCCAATATATACGATTAACCACGTGTTTATAATTGGCCATAAAACCAAGTTGGCTTCCCTCTTGGTGATGAAATACAAGTAGGTAGGCCTTAGGTATAAATTTTTTTAAATGTATTTTGAAATTATGTGATTTGGTAGTGTGTGAAAGAATGAGAAAAATATTTAAACTAAATGGTATATCTAAAAACCACCTAATTAGACTATGTGAGCTACTCTAAGCATGCAAACAAATTAAAGTGAAAGTGTGAAGTAATTAATAACATATAGTTATTAATTCTTAAGTTGGTTCAAATGAAAATATATGTAAACATTACTAAAAAGAGTCGATAATGTCACTACAGTAATATAGAAGCAAGAGTCTTTAAAAACTAAGTCGACTATGTTGACCTAGTCTTTTAGACAAAAGATAGAATACAAAACTAGGTCAACTAGGTCAACCTAGTTTGTTTTATGATTAAAATTTTAAAGACTGTAAAATTTTCAAAATAGAACTATAAGGAAAGATTAAATTGAAAGAGAGAGAAGGAAAGGAACCTTGGTGGGTTAAAAGATGCTGAGGATTATGAGATTTTTGTTAAAGTGCCTTGAATATTGCTTGTAAATTCTGCCAATTATGTTGATTGGGTCAACCTAGTTCTATAATTCCTTTGCTAAAGCCTATTAAGATGATTATACAAGCGTGGTCAACCTAGTTTGTTATCTAAAATCTATCTAGAATACTATGTCAACCTATTCAACTTAGTTTTATGTCTAGAAGTGAATAAGAGTATTGTGTTAATCTATTCAGTTTAGTAATCTATATTTAATAAATACTTGCACATAAAAAATAGACTCATTTTTGATATGACTGTGTTTTAAACTTGTACACAAAATTTATAAACTATAATAGATTTATTGACCTAGTATCAAAAATATAGAAAAATAATAAATAAAATGATAGAAATGAAAAATGTGAAAGCAAACCTACAAGGGTTAGACTCACATCATATTCACTAGAATGTATGAAATCAAAATTGCATATAGTTCGAAGAAGATAGATCCTATTTACACTTTCAATTGGGGATACATTAGATAATCATGAACTTGACCAATATGGGGATCCACCAAACCTGATTAGGGGATCTATTACCAAGAAAATATCATTAGGGAGGGTTCTAAAGCCTTCAATCAAGAAAAACCACACAATAACCCTAGCTAAGTCCTATGTTTTCATATTCACTATACTAATAACAAGTAAAGCAAAGAAATTTAATCTAGTTCTCAACAAATCTTGTGGCATAAAGTGGGGGTTAGTAAACAAACAAAATTAAACATTCATAAGAGAATCCTAATTAATCTATGTATAGGTAAATCCCTAATGCATAGAGAAGAAGAGTAATATTATTCAAAAGCCATTACTTATGCTACTTCTATCTACTAAAGACATGAACAAAGTTAGAGATACTTACCTAAAAGATGAAAACATTAAGACTCAATCACTCCCTTGGATAAATTTGCTTCACAAGATATTATTATGGTTTGTAAGGATCACTAATAAAGACAAAATCATCCAAGACTTCTCCATAAGACTAGATTATCCAAGTAGAAACCCTAAGTTAAGACTCCTCAAGTAGAATGGTGGAAGAGTAGATTGTAAACAAGAATAAATGAATGATAAATCTTGATGTCTCTCTAATAATGATGAAATGGATGTGTTTATATAAGTGGATCTAACCCTAAACCCTTCTAAAAGTTTTAGTCAATAGGGTCCACCCAGTTGACCTAGTATCATTATTGATATAAAATCACTAGGTCACATGCTAGGTCACCCAAAAGCTGACCTAGACACTAAATGAGTTTTACCAATAAGAGTACAAGGTTGACCAAATCTACCTAGTCATGTAAACTATCAAAAGGGGTTTTAGGTTAGGAAAAGGGATAATGAAGGTGGTAAATGATTAGAGGAGTGTGCAAAAGAGGAGTAATATATTAGTGGAATGTTTTTAAGAGCTGGTTGGATTGGTAATAAGTGGAAATAAGGGACAACAATATTAAGAAACACCAAAGGTTTACCCACCCCTTTCCTAGTTCACCCCTTAGGGTGTGCACTCAGAAAGATTGAGACTCAATGGGTTCCTACAAGATAGAAAGCATCAATATTTGATAAAAGTTGAAAATATTATGTGTATATAGTATACACATACTTGTTTCATGTAAACACTAATCTTGTATATTTTATGTATCTAGAACCAAGACTCAACCATGATATCATGTCCATTGAGCCTTTAATATACCAAATTTTGAGAAAAGTTTAAAGATTAATCTAATTAATTAAATATAATAAAGGTGGTATGTTCTCCCACCCACTTTCAAAAGTTTGTAGGTGATAGGAAATATTTGGGGTCTATTACCTTTGCACCCCTACATCAATGAATGTTCTATGGAAAAAGAGGTTCTCATGAAGAAATCCAAATTTAGGATATTCAAGGGAGGGTCAAGCCCCTTCATGACCACTTCATCCATTGGATTTTAGTGAAGTGATACAAGATTATGGGATTGCTTAAAGTTTTAATTAGTTTACTAGATGGTCCCTAAAGGGCACAAAATGTATAGAAGAAGATATCTATGTGTTGGGTTGTTCATATTTGGATACATCCCCTATCGAAGAGACCCTAAATTATTTTATAGTGATGTCTATTGGATTAACATTAGGAGTTAATCCATTGATTTCATGAAACAATTTATGGGGAATTTCACTAGGCCTTAACAACACCTATCAAAAATTTATATCCCCCATCATATGTACAAGGCTAGCATAAATGTTGGGTGATGAAATCCTAGTCTCGCACCCAAAAGACTTATGAGAAGGTAATGACACCCCAATTGTATGGCCTAAAAGAAAAGGGAAAGATATCACCATTTTGGTTTTTAAGAATACAACTAAGTGAAAGTGAATAGACTACTTGATGAATCTCTAAAGATAATTAAAAATGGTTACCTTCACATTTATGGTTCACCCTATTGAGAGGAGAGCATACCTATGAAGCAACTACACAACACACAAGAAAAATTAGACAAATGTGAGAAAATAAATGTCTTAGGACATAATGATTTTTAATCCCAAATTCTAATTATGAATTATTTTTAATCCCAAATTGAAATGTTTTAAAAATGAATGAGATATGATTTTAGGCCTAAATCCACTTATTTGGTTAAAGACATGCAAGAACTTGTTAGAATGTTTTAGTGTCGTCTTTAACAAGCAAAACCTGTAAAATATAAGGTAGAATGCTAATATGCTATTTTCGATGGGAAAATTATAAGAAAACATATTATTACCCTTATATTTTCTATTTTAAGAAAAATATATGCAATATGAATATAAATTAATGGAATATTCTTAAAATTCATGAGAAATTACAATAGCTGGTTTAATACAAAGATTAAGTAATTATGTGAGAAAGTAGGTGACACTATGAATATATATATTATAATAGAATATCATATCCTAATATACTATCCTATCACACCCAATGGACTTTAGATCTATCATGAGGCCAACTATAGAGTTTGAGTTTCAATAAGGATAGGAGATGTGCCAAATAAAGATCACATTTTTTGGTGTGATCTGATTGTTAAGATTATATTTTCCTTTTAATCATTGCATTTTATTATATGATTCATCCTCTATAAAAAATTGGGTAATCAATAATGGGTGCTAAAAATGACTATCACAAGATAACTGACACTTGGTGGATAGAGAAGAGAACCTAAGGACCATGGTGGCTAAGGATCCTAGACTTGTACATGAGAAAAATTATGATCTTGAAACTGACATTGGTGTGGCCAAAATGATGTGGATTAGGGAGATGATGGAAATGAACATATAATGATTGGGTTTCACCATATTAGAAAACATATTTTTAATGATGATTGTATAATGATAGGTAGGAATGAATCATCATCGTGAGAAATTTTGTATGTGAGTGAATAAATGAGAATAGACTATTAGAGTTGTACAAAAAATAATATGTTAGAATTTAGTTATATTAAAACACCACTATCAACCATTACCTTATCTCTCAGAGAAGATAAATAGCTAAGGAAAGGATCAAAATAAATTTATGAAGTGAAGTTATGAGTATTTGTAAGTCATGGTATTATATGAGATATTACAACGTAACTCACAAACTAGAAAAATAAGATGCATAAATTATTCTAAAAGGTACATAAAGTTATAATAAAGTAAAATGAGTGTAAAATAATCTTATTTTAGATAAATTAAATAAGAAAATGGTTGCTTATGAGGAAAAATTGGGTCCTATATGAAGTCTTATGATGCAAACTTAAAAATTGAAAACTAATTGGTGTTAAAAAGACATACGAACTAAAGCTAGAAATTGAGCGTAATGTGTAAAGAGAGAAACCAAGGTGTGTGAAATTAAGTTAATGGTATGTAGCACAATATAAATTATAAGTAAGACCCACAAGAAATGTTATTTCTAGAGTATACATAAGACTAAGTAAAAATATGCAAAAAAAAACATACTAGGAGAGAAATAAAGAAAAAAATGTAATTAAGTAAAGTATTTCTTCAAAAAATGAGAATTGGTAAGGTATTTGACAATATACTAGATATAATAATGTCATTGACTAGGTAAGGACCCCACCACTTTTGGGCATAATTTCCTTCTTTACCATGTGTGTAATATAAATTAAGCACTGAGTCTTCGAAATTGCAGGTATGGACTTTGAATTTTTTATTATGTTGTTAAGTGATGGAAGATTTGTATTGGTGATTATGTTGTAATGCACCCATACATCACTCATCAAGAAATTCTAAGGCATGAATATATGATTCATAAAGTTATTCATTAAGAATGATGCCATGAAGATAAATTCACAAGGAAGGTAACTCAAATTATAATGGTAATACAACTTTGAAACCATATACTAACATGAAGGGATATTATCTAGTGGTAATATGAATGCTAGTAGGATAATTCCAAAGTGAAGGATAAAGATTTAGGTGTTAGTTAGAGTAAGACTCTCTAATAGTATTTTTTAAGATTTTTTTAGGGATTTTATTAGTGGATTCACCTTGATCATTACACTAAGGTTATATGGTGTGGAAAATTTAAATGTGATTTTTAATTTTTTAGATAGTTGTTTCACGTCTTTATTTTTTAAGTTCCCACCATTATCATAAATGATGGTCTGAGGAATCCTAAAATGACATATTATTTTATTAAGAATGAATTTTTAAGTAGTGGTGATAATAACATTTACAAGAGGCATATCTTTTTTATGCAAGTGAATCTATAAATTATCAGAGTTGTTGCCAGAATCCGGATAACACAAGTGCAATGAAGACATGATCACACAAGATAAACAAGTGCACACCACAAGATGCTAAAGCAATTTGAAAACAACAAGAAGATAAATTGCACAAGACAAAATGGAGAAAACCAAATCTGAATTAGCATGGAATGGCCAAAATGAGGACTACAAATAGGAGAGTACAAAAGTAACTCCTCCATAAAAGGTGGACAATGTACACCAAAAATAGTCAGTAACACCTCCATGAAAGGTGGTGACAAGGTGTTAATAATAGAGAAGTAACTCCCATCAAGGGAGTTACTTATGACATTCTTATGACACCTATGACACATCTATGACACACACCTCCACATAAGCTAGCCTATCCCACAAATGTAGGAAAACTCCATGTATGCACAAGAAATATAATTTCCCTAAATGATAAATAGGGAAAAATAGAAACCTACACTAATACCCCCCCATAAGCACAACTTAGGTGGGCAGTGTGGAAATATAAAATGGGTCCCAACAACTAGGCCTGATGAGGTACCCATGTGCAAATACAATCTCCCATAAGATAGAGAAAAGGAGAAAACTCGTAGAAAAAAACTCCCCCCCAAAAGAGAGACATAAAAGAAAAGAAGAGGCTAGAAGGCTCCCCAGAAGATGATGCTGCTGCAGATGTAGACCACACCCCAAGAAGAGCTCATAGATGAATGAACTTACTCTCAGTGAAAGGTTTGGTGAAGATGTTTGCAACCTACTCTAAAGACTGGAAAAATATTAAGTTAATGACCTGACTATGAATAAACTCCCAAATGAAATGCATGTGAATCTCTATGTGCTTGGTCTACTGGTGCTGAACCAAATTCTTGCAAATCTGTATGGTACTCTAATTGTCACAATAAATGATGGTGGGCTGCCTGATAGGAATGCCAAACTCAAAAAGAATCCCCTGAAGCCAAATAACCTTAGTAGCTACATTAATAGCTCCCCTATATTCTGCCTCTGTGGATGATATAGCAATAACATTCTACTTCTTGCTGGACCAACTGATAGGACCAAAACCTAGAGAGAAACTATAACCAGAAGTGGACTTGTGAGTCTATGAATTACCAACCCAGTCTGAATCTATATATCCAACCAAGTCAACCTCTTTGCCAAATTTGTAATGAATCTCATGTCTATGTGAACCCTGTATGTAATGTAAGATCCTCTTAGCTGCTTTCTAATGTAGCTCATGGGGTTCCTACATGAATCTGGAGACAAGTCCCACTGTATATGAAATGTTAGGCCTGGTGTGAGTCAAGTAGATGAGACTACCAACAAGTTGTTGATACCGAGTGGCATCAACCAATGGTGAAGAACAATCAGTCTCAAGCTTAACTCCTAATAGAAAGGGAGTCAGAGATGGCTTGTAATCAGCCATGTGAAACCGAGCCAATAAGTCGAGAGCATACTTAGGCTATGCAAGAGAAATCCCTAAATCTGACTGTGAGATCTTGATGCTAAGGAAGTAGTGCAACAAACCCAAGTCTGTCATGTCAAATCTATCCTGAAAAGATGCCTTCACCACTAAAATAGCTGATGAAGAACTCCCAGTGATCAAAAGGTCATTAATATATAGAACCAAAATTAGAAGCGAATCATCCTACCATAAGAAGTAGACATTAGGATCAGAATGGCACCTAGTGAAACCCGTTGTGAGAAGGAAGGAATCCATCTTGGCATACCAAGCCTGAGGGGCCTATTTAAGGCCATAGATAGATTTCTTAAGTCTGCATACTAAGGAAAAATCCTGAATAAATCCTGGTAAGTGCTCCATGTAGATCTCCTCCTCTATTTCTTTGTGAAGAAAGGCACTCTTCACATCCATCTGATGCACATCCCAACCATGTGCTGTGGTAATAGCCAAGGTGAGTCAGATAGAAGTCATCTTTGTAACGGGTGCAAAGGTCTCAGAGTAGTCAATGCCTGCCACCTGTGAGAAACCCTCGGTGACCAATCGTGCCTTATACTTATCAACCGACCCATCTATTGCAAACTTGGTCTAATATATCCACCTACATCGAACCATATTTCTTCCCTTAGGAAGTGATGTCAAGTCCCAGGTGTGATTTTTGATTAAGGAAGAATATTCTTCCTCCATAGCACTATCCCACTCAGGTACCCCCGATGCCTCTAGAAAAGTCTGTGGATCCAAAATTGTAGCAAAGAAGGCATGCAAATCTCTCTAAAAATCCCCCCTAGTACATCTGTCATCTGCAGGATCTCCTGCCCAAGTGCCAGCACTCTCAAGTGTCTGTCTGGCCCAAAGTGGCCCAAAAGTAGGTTAGTTAGGTGTTAACTCCTCATCCTCTAATTGACTAGAGGTGGATGACTCTACATCACTGTCCTCACTATCTGAACTCAAAGAAGAAGAAGATGACTCTGGCTCAAGAACCTACTATGGCTGATCTAAATCTGACGAGGAATCATCATAAAGAAGTAGATTTGATGAGGGCAAAGAAGTGTCACGTGTTGAGTCTCTAGGACTCTCCTAAAATGTTAGGAACTCTAAAGGAAGCACAATTGATTACCTTTCTTATAAGCAATTAAACACAGAATTATACCAGAATGATTAAGTAACTAGAAACTTGAAACAACAAAGAATATGAGAGACAATACACAATCTTGTATTAAATAATCTTCAAAAGGAAATACAATAAAGAAGTGCCATAGTCTTCTTCCACCTCTAAGGCTTCCCACACCTTAAGACTTTTCGTAATCTTCCCTCAAAGTTCTCTCTTTCTCTCTCAACCACAACTAACTCAACAACCTGAGTTGTTATCCCCTCCTTGATAACTTCAGCTGATCTCCTTGACCTTGCACCTTGTAGATCTCCTTGACCTTGCTTTCTTGCTTTAATGCTTTACTTTCCTTAATTAAAATACATGCCTCATGGGTCTTTAAATAGGATCCATGCATACAATGATTAGAACTCTAATTAAAATAATTAGAAACACAGACTCAAAACTTAAATTAGTCTTCAACATGCAAACACTCTCGAACCTCTTCAAATTAGACGAGTCTGATTCTGGGAACACATTCTAGAAACACATGCAACTACATGCACACGCACAAGTGATTGATGCCAGTTTCTATCCATCTGCTCCTAACTGATGTCGGCCGATCCCTGGTCCTTGCCTGACTGACGTTGGAAATACTTCCAATGCCAGTTACTAACTGAACTCATCAACTACCTGATTAGCATCCTACTGAAGCTTTTAGCTCCACAATTTAAAAATCTCCCACTTGGAGATAAATAGCTGCACCTGTACCTATACAACAACCTCCACTAACCATCTCAGGCACCTCCATCTTCAAGCTCAATTTTGAAGACCAACCACCACACATCCTGTGATGCTATACCTGTCATCCAAGTCTCGTGCCATATCTAAACTCTCTGATAACTCCCACTACTTGGGGAAACTCAGGTCTACACTAGACCTTATGTGATTTTGAACACTGTTCTAAGCTTAGCTTGAACTGTCCAACCCTTGGTGTGCATACCAATTTTACATCTTACGTATTGAACCCCACCTACACCTTCTTCACATCAGCTCCCACTGGAGACAAAATCAACCTGTGATCCTCCATGTCTCTTATGCCAAAGAATTTTGCTACTCCCAAATTCTTCATGACATACCTCTGAACTATCTTTACCTTTAGCTCAAAAACTCCCTACATGTGTAACCCTGCAACAAGCATACAATATAGTAACAGGATAATGTAGCTAATATTATCCAACTTGGTAAAAGTAAACACAATGGTTAAACCTCTATTATCCTGCAGCTTGCTCAAGACCATAGACCCTGGCCTTCTATCTCACGTGTCCATCCACTCTCTTCTCTAACCTGGGAATCCATTCCTTTATCAGTTCTTTTATCCCTGCTGACAACTCTACCAAATCTCCTGCTTGGTTCTCTTCTAAAGAATTCATGTCATCCTCCCACTATTTCCTGGATTCTACTTGCATTGCCTCTTCACATCTTCTTAGTTCTTGACCATCAGTAAGCAACAAGTAATATAAAGAAGGTGAACAATGAATATGAGGTCTACTTACCCTTTCAGTCTTCCATATGGGCATTTGAGACTCCTTGACAGCTTGCTATCCACCCAACATCTATTCCAATGACCGATCTTGGCCATCTCTTAGTCTGTACCCAACTGACGTCGGTTCCATGCGACTGACCTACTGCCGACATTGGTCCTACTTGACTGACATCAGTTTCACTTGCCTAACACTACTGACTCTACTGGTCTACACATGATCGACATCGATACCTACCTGATCGACGTTGGTTCCATGTGACCAACATCGATAACTATGTTTTCCTGTAAGTGATGACTTCTTTATCCATGAGCTCATCTTGGATCAAAACCCTATCCATATTGCCTTGCTCAAAATTATTCAGCCCCTGTGACTGATCTTTGTCCATCATCTCCTCCATAAACACCAAGGCTTTCTTGTTCTTGTCAAAAACATCAAATTTCTTTTTCCTGCAATGAACTCAATCTATGTCCTCCGAATCTGAACTCATGCCCTTTGACTCAAGAACATCCATTCTCTTCTTATTCATGTGACCAAGCCTATTAAGCCACATCTTCAAATCTACAGTTGAAGTAGATAAACTAGAAGTAGAATCAATAATACAAGTAGATAGATAAAGAGTACCTACTTTCTTACCTCTTGCTAAAATAAGTGCACCCTTGGTAACCTTCCAAGAATCTATTGTGAGGGTTACTGTGCATCCCTCATCACCCAACTTTCCTACAGAAACTAAACTCTGCTTCAGGATTGGGACATGCATAACCTCCTTCAACACCCATGTGTTGCCCATCTACAATTCCATCTACACTTTTCCTTTGCCAACCATTTGAAAAGGTGTACCATCCCCTAAATAAAGGTCTCCAAAGTCTCCCTAGACATACTCATGGAACAAATCTCTATTTGGGGTTGCATGAAAAGAAGCACTAGAATCTAAAACCCATGATTCTAACTGACTATCCAAAGAAAGTATGAGAGCATCCTATGCAACAATACCTTCATATTTTGATTCTTCATTACCTTCATGTTGATTTTCTTTATCCTTCAACCAACAATATTTCTTTGTGTGTCCTCTCTTTCCACAAAACCAGCAGGTGATACCTCCATTTCTAGATTTAGATCTCCTTTCCATCTTTGACCTTGATTTCCCTTGCTCGACCTTCTCTCTTTGCCTTCCCTTGCTTTCAACACTTAGAGCATTCCCTGATGATTCACTTGTGCTTTTCTTGCATATTTCTTCATTCAAGATTACACTCACAACATCATCAACTTTTAAGATTTTAGAAGCAGACGCAGAATTACTTACTGCCATTCCCAAACTATCCCAACTTTCAGGTAAAGAGCATAAAATTAAGAGAGCCTTTACTTCATCATCAAAAACAATATTGACTGAAGCTAACTGGTTTACCAAACCATGGAAATCACTAAGATGAGTATATACCAATTCACCTTCCTACATTTGCAAAGTAAATAACTGCTTCATAAGAAATACCTTATTTGAAGCCGAGGGCTTTTCATATAAATTTGCCAAAGATTCTATCAACTCTTCCATTGTCCTACATTGTGATAAGTTGGAAATCACAGACAATGCAAGGCTCAACCTTATGGATCCCAGAGCCTTTCGATCAAGAACACTCCATTCTTCATCCTTCATATCTATGGGCTTGCATGCAGCCCCACCCAATGGTAAGTACAAATCTTTCTGATACATATAATCTTCTATCTGCATCCTCCAATGTTGATAATTCTTGCCGTTAAACTTCTCCATTCGTAGCTTACTTTCTTCTACCATTGCTATACTTGTACTCAATTAGAAACCCCTGAGAATGACCTGTAATCAAACAATAACCTGCTCCCTACTACCTTAGCTCTGATACCAGCTGTTAGGAACTCCAAAGGAAGCACAATTGATTACCTTTCTTATAAGAAATTAAACATGAAATTATACCAGAATGATTAACTAGAAACTTGAAACAACAAAGAATATGAGAGACAATACACAATCTTGTATTAAATAATCTTCAGAAGGAAATACAATAAAGAAGTGACACAATCTTCTTCCACCTCTAAGGCTTCCCACACCTTAAGACTTTCAGTAATCTTCCCTCAAAGTTCTCTCTTTCTCTCTCAACCACAACTAACTCAACAACCTGAGTTGTTATCCCCTCCTTGATAGCTTCAGATGATATCCTTGACCTTGCACCTTGCAGATCTCCTTAACCTTGCTTTCTTGCTTCAATGCTTTACTTGCCTTAATTACAATACATGCCTCATGGGTCTTTAAATAGGATCCCATGCATACAATAATTAGACCTCTAATTACAATAATTAGAAACACAGACTCAATAATTAAATTAGTCTTCAACATGCAAACACTCTCGGACCTCTTAAAATTAGACAAGTCTAATTCTAAGAACGCATTCTGGAAATACATGCAACTGCATGCACACGCATAGGTGATCGACGTCAGTTTCTATCCATTTGCTCCTGACTAACATTGGCTGATACCTGGTCCCTACCTAACTAATGTCGGCAATACTGATGATGCTGGTTACTGATTGAACTCAACAACTACCTGATTAGCATCCTGGTGAAGCTTTTAGCTCCATAACTTAACATGAAAATGGACACTTCTCTCGATGAAAAACTCATGTGTGACTGGATCTAGAAGGTGATATCCCTTAATACCATATGGATATCTTACAAAGATTCAAGGCTTGGACTGATGTTTGATAGCTTTGCATTTCTTCTTCAGAATGCAGGCCATGGTTGGGGATTCAAAAACCCTGAGGTGCTCAACATCAGGTTTCCTTTTATGCCAAGCTTCAAAGGGTGTTATCCCTTTCAAAGCTTTGTGAGGAACCCTGTTCTGAATGTAGTAAGCACAATTGATAGCTTCAGCCTAGTATTGTGGTGCTAGGGATTTGGAGTGAATCATATAGCTACCCATCTCTTTTAAGAACCTATTCTTGCATTCTGCAACACCATTTTGTGAAGGACTATAGGTGACTGTACATTGCAAATCAATCCCCTCTCTGGTGCAAAACATCTCAAACTTGATGCTGGCATACTCCCCTCCATTATCAATTAGAAGAACCTTGATGGATTTCTCACTTTGTTTCTCAACAAAAGCCTTGAAGTCTAGAAAATTTTCAAACACTTCAGACTTTTGTTTGAGAAAATATATCCAAGTGTACCTAGAGAAATCATTAATGAAAGTGAGGATGTATTTGGCCCTTGTCAAATATGGTTTGGGATAGGGTCCCGATACATCACTATGGACTAACTCCAAAGGTTGTGAAGCCCTCCAAGATTTGCCTTTGTCAAATTTTTCTTCAGGATGCTTCCCAAGGGAGCACCCCTCACAAAGTCCTTTTGAGAATTGGACACGAGGCAAGCCAATGACCATGTCATTTTTACAAAGTTGCTCAAGATAGCAGTAGTTGAGGTGGCCAAACTGCTCATGCCACACTTTGTTAACTCCATCTAAATGAGTCAACAATGCTATTGGAGAAGAATTTGATGCAAAATGTGAGAAGGTGTATAACCTAGCTTGGTGATCTGCCCTTCCCACTGCCACTGTAGTATCACTATGCAACTCCCTGATAGACACTGAATCTAGTGAAAACTCAACTCTCATGCCCCGACCAATGTGAGTGATTTGGTACACTGATAGGAGATTGGTTAAAAGAGAAGGAACACTTAGAACATTATTTAATGTTCTTCCTTCCATTTCAACTGACCCTCTCCCTGTAATGGAAACTGATGTGTCATCACCCAAACTAATTGAAGTCATGTTACAAGGCCCTAAAGATGAAAACTTAACTAGTGAAGAGCCCATGTGGTGAGAAGCACCTGAGTCTATGACCCATGAAGATGTAGAAGCTGAAGTTTCTACAAGGGGCGTGCCCTTTTCTTTCTCCTTACCCTTGACTTTTGCCTTAGTAGAATCTTGGGTTGATGAATTCTGCTTGATGGACTCAAGAACACCTATGTTGTTCTTCTCTAGAAGATGAGTTAGGTGATCTATTTAATTATTCATGAATTTGTGTTCATCATGCCCTATCTTCTTGCAATAGGCACACTCAACCTTCTCCTTCTTAGGTTTAGCATTGGAAGATGAAGTCTCAGTGTTGTTTTTGGTAGGATTGGTATTTTATTTCTTCTTCTCCTGGTCCTTGTTCTTTTTCTTCTTCTCCTTTGTTGAAATCTTATCCTTACCATTTCCAGCTATCAAGGCTTGGGGTTGAGTAGACTTCGTTGTGCCCATCTAAATTAGCTTATCTTGCTCCCTAGTCAAGTCAGCAATGAATGAATCCAAAGAAGGCATTTTCCGTGTAGTGCTAAGGGCACTTTTCGTGGCATGGAAAGTGGAGACAAAGATGGAATAACTTGGACCTAACTTTGTGAGAATAGAAATAATGAGTTGATCATCTTTCTTATCTATCCCACATTCTTTCAATTACAATCTAAGGGCCTTGAACTTAGTGAAGAAGTCCTGTAGGGTGTCAAAGTTGCTAGGGCTTAGACTTATGAGTTTGTTTTCAAGCTCATGACCTCTCATCTCATCAAGCTTCCCAAATAAATTTTCTAAGGTGTCCCATATGTCATTAGGATTTTGGGAGGATTCTAAGTGGAAGAGAATTTCTGGAGACATAGACAAGCTCAGTAACCCAAAGGCTTCATCACTACAGTTGTACCACTTAACCTTTTCAGCATCTATGTTGGGTTCTACTTTTGTACCCATTGTGATCATATATAACCCTTTGCTTCTAAGAATGATTGAAATTTTAACTTTCCATTCATGATAGTTGAAGGGTGTTAGGGGTTTAAGTTGAAAAGAATCCATTTTTAGCTAAAATTAGGTGAAGTTGTGTTGATTGCAAGTTGTGAATGTATGCAGAAAGGAGAATGAAAGTGAAGTTGTGAAAAATAATCACACCCCCCCAAAATATTGAGCCCCCCCCAAATATGCAAGTGCATGCTCAAAATACATTGGACTCAGCTGAAAATATGTGTTAGAGCAATCAGTGCAAGACTAAAGCAAACAGGACATCAGACTCAGCCGAAAATGCGTCCCGAGAGACCCAAATTTTGGCACTTTATAAACTAGTGCATTTTTGAAAAATAACAATTCTACACTATGGAGAATTTAATTACAAGCACTTTTGAAATAAATGGCACCCAAAATTGAGCTACAATTTGCAATATTTTTAAGTTACAATTTTCCCATAAACTAGTGTTTTTGCAAAAAAAAGCACTAAAACATTAAAAAAATACCTGTTATGGGGAGAAAAAGTAGCCTTCCAACCACTCATTGGATTCAGCATGGAATGAGGAATCCAAATTAGGTTTGTGTGAGGGGGAATTGGCCTCCTACCAACCTGGGCCTCACCCTTCATCTTCGTAGGTCGAAAATACAAGTTTTAATTGAAAATCCCCAAAATACAAAACTATCTAAAATCCTTAATATTCAGTCAAATTGATTGATTTTTATTTTATCAAGTCAAGTTTACACTAAAAAAATAAATCAAAGATAGTTTGGATAGATGCCACATGTCTAAAGGATGCCAAATAGGATGCCAGGTAGGGAGGGGTGCCAAAATAGCAGTCCAAAATTTTATCTTGCAGAAAAGACAAGAAAAATAATTGTAGACCTGTGCTGGACCATACAACGTACTATAAAAAGGACTGCTACTACTTGGCACCTTGCTGGAGTTGACTGTGGTGTGGCAGAATAGAAAGCTAGAAGCTAGGTGCAACAAATAAGAATAAACCAGAAGCAAAGCATAGAAAACTAGGTGCAGCAAAAAAAAGCCCAGAAGCAAGGCCCATAAGTGTCACCAAACAAAACTCAGACCTGATTTACTGACTTGCTAGATGCTGGACACCGTACAGCTTATGGCTTGGCTATAGATTATTGTTGGAGGGTGCTAGAAAGACATAAATGTGGTAGTAGAAGTGGCACTGGAGCTGATGTTGTTGAAGGACATAAGCTTGGCGCCTGGACTAGAAGAGTGCTGCTGACTAGAAGAGCTTTGAGCTGCTCCTCTCTCTACTCCCTAAAGTGAAGACAACCAAAAAACACCCAAAAGGCCAAGGATTTCCAAGGAAATGATATTGACAGATTTTTTTTTTAAATTTTAGACTAAATCTAGAATAAAAAAAGAACTCCACTCCTCTTGATTCCAAAAAAAGCTAAAAGCATAATCACACACAAGATTACCAGGAAAGCTCTGATACCATATTGGAGTTGTTTCCAGAATTTGGATAACGCGAGTGCAATGAAGACGTGATCACACAAGATAAACAAGTGCACACCACAAGATGCTAAAGCAATTGATAATAACAAGAAGATAAATTGCACAAGACAAAATGGAGAAAACCAAATCTAAATTAGCATGGAATGGCCAAAATGAGGACTACAAAGAGGAGAGTATGAAATTAACTCCTCCACAAAAGGTGGACAAGGCACATCAAAAATAGTTAGTAACTCCTCCATGAAAGGTGGTGACAAGGTGTTAAGAATAGAGAAGTAACTCCCATCAAGGGAGTTACTTATGACATTCTTATGACACCTATGACACATCTATGACACACACCTCCACATAAGCTAGCCTATCCCACAAATGTAGGAAAACTCCATGTATGCACAAGAAATACAATTTCCTTAAATAATAAATAGGGAAAAATAAAAACCTACACTAATATAAATATCTATAACTTATCATACTCAATAATATGTAAGCTCAGAGAAGGTAATAAACTAATAAGTCTGATTGAAAATATGTTTATATCGAGGTCATGACCACTAATGGATATTCTAAACCTATAATAATGGATCTCTTATCACACAATGACAAATAATATTTTTCCAAGGCCTATAGTCAAATGTCATTTTTTGATAACCCTAACTAAGTGTTATGATTGTAATAATATTAAGCAAGCTAATCTACTAAATAACATGCAAGCTAATATAGTAAATGAATATGCAAAATAATATAGTGCTTATTAAATTTTGTATCAAAAATGGGGAATATAATAAACATGAAAAGATAATTCTATCTAATATAACATATAAATAATCTAAGCAAGAAGAGATATCATTCAATCCATTAGTTTTACAACATCTACTTATCAAAATTTGAAGGGATAGGAATATACTTACCTGGTTGAAGTGAACTCATCATGACTCAATCTCTCCCTTATCCAATGGTTCTTTGAAATATGTTTTTGTGTCTTGTAAGGATCACAATAACAAATCAAATCTAGGTTATAAGACTTCATATATGCATCCAAAACCTCCACAAGACAAGTGTTACTTCTCTAAGGCAAACATTTAATCAACGAAATGTTCTATTGATTGTATAAGTAGTTTTGTGATAATTAATGATGCATAATTGAATGATCTTATATTTAGAAATGAAGTTGAGGGGGTATTTATAGATATGTATTGACCCTAAAACCTCCTAGTAATTTAGTCAATGTAGTCAGCCTGGTCAACTTTGTTCGCTAAAAAATAGAGCTGTTAAGTCTCAAACTATGCTAGCTTGGGTCGATAGAGTTTCTTAATGTGCGATAAAAATGAAATGGGTTTGACCAACTCAACATAATAGGAAAAATGGTAAAAATTGGTTTTTACTTAAGTAGGGTGGTGAATTACTTAGGGGGTGTATAATTAGGCTTTTAATGCTTAGGAAAATAGATAATAATAGCTATTATAACCCAAATTTTTACCCTAGATAAGCCAAAGACACATTCTCAAATTTGGGATAATATGGAACTATTTATGCTAATAGACAAGCTACTACAAGAGATACATCACTGGATTTAAAAGGGATAGCTCCCTTAATCTATATTTCAGGCTCACACCCTACACTAGGCTAAGCACTATTGGGGCGGAAAATGGGAAGAAGGAAACATAAATCAACATACAATAATTAAGTTTATGCACCAAATATAACTCCATAAACATACTTGCATTTGCATTAAGAAAGAAGACTACTAAATTAGACCTCAACTCAATGTTCTTCTAGTATAAGTGTTTCTATATGGAGGTAGATTGCTATGCATATATAGAGGTGGGTAAAAATAAGGTCTAATATTAGACTCTAATATTATCTCTCACATTTCAAAACACACTTAAAAATCACATAAACTTCATGAGACCTGTTTCAAGAGATGTTATTACTCACACAATGCATACAAGAGCAGAATGGAAGCAAGGAGAAGAAATTCATCACTTGTCATCCAAATAATATTTAGGTTCTTAGTGATGATTCATAAAATTTAGATTCTTAAACCTCAAACTAAGTTTAAAAAATTTGAGTTTAGGTCCCTCCTCAACTAACCCTAAGTGATTAAGTCACCGTGCAATTCATCTATATAGATATGAGTGAAGGAATTTGTCTTCTCGAGCTCTTACTTGTATTTTGTATAAGATTGAGGTAGATTTAAGACAAAATGATAAATCATGAGTTTATATATGAAAACCAATGGGTCTAATGAATCTTTCAATTTACCTTGAAGGATCTCGTATGACCTAGAAATATCTCATGATCATATTAATGGATTTTGGAAGCCTGAGGGTTTAGGCCTAGTTTGCAAGACTATGTATTTGGGTATATGACCACATTTGAGTTATTATAATTCATTTATGTGCCTTATCAATATCTTCCACATTCAATTCAACCATATAAAACATCTGAAAATGATTCTAAGACTCTTCATTCATATTTTTAACATTCATGCACCATGTCAACATATTGTATTGACTTTGAAGTGCCACAATTCTGTGAAAAAAAAGGACACTTCCATTATTAATTTTAACTAATGGAGACTATGGAATATTATTTTATGTCATAATTAACTTCAATACCAATTTTAAAAGTGAGATCTTTCCTCTAGGTCCTTCAGCATCTCAAATTTCCATAACTAGCTTATTGGTCTTATGACTATGCATGGTTTTGGTTTACTGAGCATGGAGTTTGAAAACCCAATTTACTCAACCTTCTCTATTTTTTCCTAACTATGAGGATATCATGAAATTTGGCATAATAAATATGATAATGGATTCAACATGGGTATCCACCTTATACCTCTATTTACCAAAAACTTGTGTTTTCCATTAGCATGAGTTAGTTTGTCTCCTTTGTTAGACTTTAGGTGTGCATTAGAGAAATGAAAAGATTATTGTATGTGATTATATATCTTTGAGTTATTTTTTCCCCACCTTTGGTTTATTATAAGGATAATAGGGTCATGTCATAACTAAATTAACTTGTCTCTTCCTTGAGACTATGCACTTATCCTTATATTGTCAATGCACTAGAAGTTTCTTATGAGTTACACTGTTCATTTGGCACAATGGAATTGTAGTTCACTAAGTATCTCCAGTTTAAACTTGACTTATTTAGAAACTACTCTATCTATTTATCCTCAACCAAATAATTCCTTCTTGTTCTCAAGTGTGACCTCTAGGTCTAGTCTTCAAGAGTGAAGTGATTAGACTTATCTATATCTCAAAAATATCCACCAATAGATGACATTATGTGAGGTAGAGAACCTTTTTGAAGAAACTAAGGTAAGACTTCCCTCTTAACAACTTCAACCTATGAACATGAACCTAAATCTAACTGTATGTAATATCCTCACCACTATCACAATGCTATTTTCTATGTTCTCAGACCTAATTCAAGGTCTCAATTGATTTCAAACACCTCTAGTTCAACACTAATATTCCTCTTTTATATTGAATTTAGACCATTATTTGAGACTACATATAGGTTTCATTAGATATAAGACTGTGTATTAGGTTATAACCTTATCATCACCCTAATAACCTTTCATTAGGTTCATGGAATTTGTTGGAGATATCAGTTAGGTTCAAAACATTCAAATACCACTATGCTTCCTTTCTCCAAGTTTACAATGGGGCATTCTTAAGACAACCCTATAGATGCCCCTTTTAGGGGAACTTAAATATATCATGTGTTTTAGACATTTAACTCCCACAAATGATATTCTTGAGATAATCCTTATATGGATAAAATAATCACCATTATTTGGGGGTTGAACATAGGTATGCTATTCTCATTTTAAATCCACCCACAAAAAAATGCAAATTTTCAATTGATAAAACACTCTTCACATCCCTCAATGGTGTTCACATATAGCACAAGGAGAGTGATCTTGCTTATCTATTCATGTTCAAACATGAAAAATGATTTGAATATAACATGAAAAGGAATAAAATGTTCTACAAGTCCATGTACAACACTTGGTTTACACAAACCAATGTCATCAAATGAGAAAACCAAAGCCATTAGGGATGTAAAGGTAGCTTAGAGGTATTATCAGTCTTAGTGATTTTTCATGATGTATAGACCAAAAATATTTAAACTATGTACATATAATGGATTTACATAGGGACCCCTAACATACATTTAGTGCACTCACTTCAACTCTCCTTTTCCTATTTATACTGAAGGAAAACCATTTGACCTTGTTGACTTGCCCAAGAGAGATGAGAGAGAATAAATAGTTTTTGTCATTTTTAGAGTTTTCAAATCCACATAAGCCTATAAATAGCTTATGGGGATATAAATAGACCTCATTAAAGTATCACATGTGCCATATAGGTCATATAGTCCATATAATTGCCTGAAACTACCTTATTTACAATTGATCTCCTTTCTTGTACGTTGAACCTATCACATTTTAGTTTCAAACTATATTTTGAAACTTACATAACATATGTTATGTTATATTCATCTTGAAACATGTGTATTGTGATATGAAATTCTATGATTACATTTTGACGACCAAAAGGTGACATAAAATGACTTAATACCAACTAGATAAATACGACCTAGGTAAAACATATTATGTGACTTCATAGGATGAATTGACATTATTTTAGGAACATGATAACTATTTAATGACTTATAAGGACCCTATTTAAAGTCTTAATATATAGGGGGTTGACCTAATTTGACCTAGGGTTAAATTTGGTCAACATTTTGGTAATTTCTTAGGGGTAGCATGCCTGCTATGCTAAGGACCAATTGCTTTCTCATATCCTTGGGAAATGGAGTCACTAATACACTAAAATTGAAACTAATATGGATATGAAAATACCTCAAAAATCACACCAAACAATAAGGAAAAAAACACAAAAATCAAGACCAAAACACACGCTTATGCTCTCTAATCACTTAGGGAAAGCACACAAACAACAGAAGCAAACTAGACTATATACAAATTAACCTAAATCAAACCTTCTCCTTCTAGATCAAAGGGAAATATTGTACATTGTTTTCCTCATGAGGTGAAATAATGAATGAAGCATGTTGAATTTAGAGATTTAGCCTTGATGTCTTAAATTCCTCCATGATTTCCACTTTTTTTGGCATGATCTTCAATGCAACAAAAATAACTACAAATATATCACCTATGAAGGTGAACTCTTCTTACACTTTAGTAGTCTTCTCATGAACTTCCTTAATTTTCATGCTTGACTCAATCATAATCACTTATTAACTTATAGGGGCAACCTCTATCTTTGTGTTTTGAAGATTGTCATGTTATAATTCAAAAGTCAATCATCTTCAACAATGCGTTAAACTTGGACAAAAAGAGGTATAGGCCTTTTGAAGATCTAAAATTCATTAGATACCTCATTTAATCTTTTCCACAAATCATCTTGTTCCATTTAAGTAATATCATATCCCTCTTATTTTTCATTATTAGGTTTAATCTCTTGATCATTCTCATGAATATCTACTAACTTAGTTGATGTGATGTCCTTATCAAGTACCTCCTCCTCCATGCCTTGATTAAACTCTTTGTGAACAACTACAACATGGTCCATATCTTCTCTTTCTTCACTCAAAAAGGTTAACTTGTGATTATATTCACCAAGGTGAGTCCCTATAGTTAATTATTCATCATAGACACTTGAGTCATCTTCTTGATTAGCTACAACTTCATCTTTCTCTTCTTTTATTATCTCCCATAAGATAGGTTCTCCTTCAAGAAGGGGTGAGGTGGGAGGGTGGTAAAAAATTCATGGGTTGGAGAGGGAGTACAATGTGTGGTGGATGGATCATGAATGGGATTAGGGATAGAAGGATTAATATTGTATTTTAAATACTCTTGAAAGAATTCTTGGAGAGAGAGAAGGTCTAATTGGGATATTAACACTTCATTTTATTCAAAAATCACCTCACCTTTCTTATGGACCTCTTGAGGCTCTTTAACAACTACAACTTCATCTCCCACCTTCTCAACTAAGGCCTATTTTTGATGTTGAAAATATTCTTTGATATACCTCCAAGATGGATAAGATAATGGTTCTTTGGGAGAGGAAAATGGGGCTTGATAAAAAATAAGCTTTTCTTTCTTGAGATCAGCTTATTGATCCTCATTCTAATCATTTTACTTTTCCCAAGACTTCACTACTTGGTTTCAAGTTGGATTTTTGAAACTATTAAGATCTTTTGGAGGTCGGATTAGATATCATTGAGGATAGTGAATAATTTCATGAAGATCATAAGGAAACTGATATGGAACAAAAAAAGAATCTTGAGGAAGGATAGATATAGATTGAGGAATATTGCCTCCAAGAAACTACCTCTTAAGAGCTTTGACTTCTTCTTCAAGAGCCTTAATCGCATCTTATTAATATCATTCTTGATAGACTTATTTATATCCTTATTCATAATATTCTTCATAGGATTCTTCATAGGTATTCTCAACAACATCAATTTATATAGAGAAGTAATAAGTTGATCATAGGGCTACCATGACTCATAAGGCTGATAACAACCTTGATAGGGCTATTGAGGGACATAGTATGGGTCATGACAAGGTTGGTAGGGATATGTATAGTTTAAAATCTCTTATAAATAAAAATAAATTCCTAAAGTATTAGATTTTATGTATACCTTATGCATGACATAGTACACTATTCTAAAACTAAGATTCAAATGTTGAAGTCATTAGATACTGCAAGAAGTGGACTATTATAGCCTCCTTATTATTAAAGCTAGAATCCACCTTGAACAACATTTGTGGACTTCATGTCCCATAAAAAGTGATAGAACTATTATAACCCAAAATTTCACCTTAAATAATTAAAATAGGCCTTCTCAAATTTGGGATAACATGGAACTATCTCTATAAATAGGCAAGCTACTATAAGAGATAGATCTCTAGATTTGAAAAGGATAGATCCCTTGATCTATATTTTGGGCTCACACACTACACTAGGAAAATAAATATTGGGGGTGAAAAGGGAATAATGAAACATAAAAAAAAAAATACTAATGAAGGTGATACACCAAATATAACTCCACAAACATACTTGCATTTTCACTAAGAAAGCAGATTAATAAAACTGACCTCAACTCAATGTTATTATAGCATAAGTGTTTCTACAAGGAGTTAGATTGATATGAATATATAGAGGTGGGTGAAAATGAGGTATGATATTAAACACTAATAATCTATCTCACACTTAAAAATAGACTTAACGAACACATACACTTTATGAGACCTATTAGAAGAGATGCTACTACTCACACAATGCATACAAGAGCATAATAGAAGCAAGGAGAAGACATTCATCACTTGTCATAAAAATATACTATTTGAAATAATTAGTCAAGAGTTTTAGAGATAAAATCAAATTTATAACTTTATTAAAATAAAAATCAAGATGTCAAACCAGTAAGCTTTGCCATACTATTTATGGATTAGTTACAATGCAAAAATGACTGGAATATATAGAGCATATGAGAAGAGAGAGAATAAGTGAAGTTAGAAAGTTACAAGACCAAGTTTTGAGGCTTGAAATCCAATTAAAATGTAATAAAAGAGATTTAGATAATAGGTCATGAGGTCCTCTTAGACACGTGTCCATCTGAAACATGACACATTCTTAAAGCTGACAAAGAGATATTCATGCCCCTCTTGAAACTACCTTCTTGATGATGAGTTCAGTTAACTTCCTTGAACCACCTTTTAAGTCTTTTACACATATAATCTAACATGAAAATATGGAAATATGATTTTTGATAGTCATCTACACATCTCCAACTGATAGCCCTCTCCTTGTCACTTGTCACTTACCTTCTTGCAATCACTCATTAGCCTTATAGGCCTATACCTTCACACCTATCACTTTAGTGACCTATATATGCTCATGTATATTCATTTAAGAGGAATTATAAAACTCTTAAAGACCTATTTATTCTCTAGTTTATCTAATAGACCTTAAGAAACTCAAAATACACTTCTCACAATTAACTTTTACAGTCACATTTCTTATCACTATGCTATTCAAAAATACTTACAATGACCAATATTATAGAGGGGTTTACAAGCATGACCAAGGTGATAATTTAGTGTGAAGAGTTATAATACATCAATACACACCTCTCACAATAAATTTAACCTATCTATTCACTTTTGTACCTATAAAAGACCTTAAATCCTATAAAAAGCATAGAATTAGGTCTGAGTGTACAAGTGATGGTACATAATAACTAGGTGGAAAGTATATTGAGAGAGTGAAAAATAATTAAAAATAATTTTATAGGCTAAATTTCTCCTAGATTCATTTCCATTCATATATTCTCCATCAGGTTCTTAAGAGGGTTTCAAGAGGGTTTTAGGTTATTTAGGTTCTTAGTGATGATTCATAAATGTTAGATGCTCAAAACCTCAAACCATTTACAAAAATTATTAGTTTATGACCCTCCTTAACTAACCCTAAGTACTTGAGTCACCATGCTGTTCATTCATATAGATATGAGTGAAGGAAGTTGGATTCTTGAGCTCTTACTTTTATTTTGTATAGGCTTGAGGTAGATTTAGGCCAAAATGAAAAATCTTGAGTTTCTCTCTACAAACTAATGGGTTTAATAAATATTAAAATTTACCCTAAAGGTTATCATATGACCTATAAATATCTCATTATCATCCAAAAAATAATTCAGGTGACAATTTGGGTGATGGTTCCACCCCAATTGACGACAGAACTTCTGGGAGCCATAACTTTTGCATCATAGCTCCTATTGACTCACCATTTGAACCGTTGGAAATCTAGGAATGAGGAGAAAATGGTGAGATGTCATGGATCTTTGATAAATGAATTTTTACCCCAAAAAACCCAATGGAAGTTCCCTAAATTTCAATTTTAGTAGTGCAATCTAAAAATAGTAAGTTTCTAAAAATAGTAATTCCTCGAATTCTATATTGTTTTAAATCATGGAAGTTGAACCAATTCATCTCCATTGATATTGGTGACCTTAAAAATCCTCACACTACTTTAAAAATGTGTATAAATTAATATTTAACCCTAAATGGAAATGAGACATCTCTTCCCAGAGAAAAACATATAGTTGTATTGCGATTTTGAGTAATAAAACATCTCTTCTCAGAGAATTCATTGTTATTGTGTTATTTTTGTGTTCTTGAAATATTTTTCAACCAAAACTTATGTGTTTTGGATTAAAATACCCCTAAGTACTTGATTCACCATGTATTTCATTCGTATAGATATGAGTGAAGGAAGTTGGATTCTTGAGCTCTTACTTTTATTTTGTATAGGCTTGAGGTAAATTTAGGCCAAAATGACAAATATTGAGTTTCTCTCTAGAAACCAATGGGTATAATAAATATTAAACTTTACCTTAAATTTTATCATATGAACTATAAATATCTCATTATCATATGAATGAATTTTGGAATCCTTAGGGTTTAGGCTTAGTTGTAGGCCTAGTCTGCAAGACTATGTATTTAGGTATACAACCACCTCTGAGTGCTTATAAATGCTATAAGTTTCTTATAAATATATTTTAACAGTCAATTAAACACTAAAAAACATCCTATATTTATTTAAAGTCTCTTCATTCATCTTTTCAAAATTTATGCACCATGTCTACAGATTGTACTGACTTTGAAGTGCCTCATGTCTGTGACAACAAAGGACACTTACCCTATTAATTTAACCTAAGTGAGACCATGTCAGCTTATTTTAGGTAATAATTAACTTACATACCATTTTTAAAAGTGATATAATTCATCTAGAGCCTTCAATGTGTCCAATTCCCATATCTAGCTTATAAGTCTTATGACTGTGTAGGCTTTTGGTTTACTTAGCATGGAGTTTGAAATCCTAGTTTTCTCAACCTTTAATGCTTTTTAATGCCTATGATGATCTCATGAAATATAGTATAATCACTATTATAATGGATTTAACATGTTTATCCACCTTATACCTCTATTTACCAACCAAACCTACATTCTCCATTAGTATGAGCTAGTTTGTCTCCTTAGTCAGTCTGTAGGTGTGCATCAGAGAAATGAAACATTTTTTGTATGTGATTATATACATTTGAGTGTTGTGTTTCCAAAATTTGTTTCCTATGAATATAATAGGGTCATCTCATAACTAAATTAACTTGTCTCTTATTTGATAGCATGCCCTTATCCTTATACTATCAAGTTAATAGAAGTTGCTTGTGAGTTACACTATCCATTTTGGTACTATGGCACCATAGTTCTATGAGTATCTTTGGTGAAAACTTGAATGATTTAGAAACCACTTTATCTATTTTATTCTCAACCAAAAAATATCCTTCTTATGCTCAGGTGTGACCTCTAGGTTTAGACTGTAATAGTGAAGTGATTAAACTTATCTAGACCTCAAAAATATCTACCAATAAATGACATTGTGTGGGGTAGAGAACCTTTTTGGAGAAACTAAGGTAACACTTCCCTCTTAGCAACTTCTTCAACCTGTGAACATGAAACTAAGTTTGACTATATGTAATAGCCTCACCACTATCACAATGGTAGTTTCTATGATTTTAGACCTGATTGAAGGTCTCAACTAAGTTCAAACACCTCTAATTCAACATTACTCTACCACTTTTATATTGAATTTAGATTGCTATTTGAGACTACCTATATATGTCATTAGATATAGGAATATGTACTAGGTTAGAACCTTATCATCACCCTAATAACCTTTCATTAGGTTCATGGACTTTGTTGGACATCTCAGTTACATTCAAAACCTTGAAAAACTACTATGCTTCCTTTCTTTAGGTTGGAATTGGGGTGGTCTTCATACAAGCTTATAGATACCCCTTTTAGGGATACTTGATTGTATCATGTGTTTTAGACCTTTACCTCACATAAATGATATTATTGAGATAAAAATTACATGGAGAAACTAATCACCATACTCTAAGGGTTGAACACAAGTATGTTATTCTTTTTTTGAAGCCACCCATAGAAAGATGAAACTTTATAATTGATAAAACACTGTTCACATCCCTCAATGATGTTCACCTCTAACACAAGGAGAGTGATCATGTTTATCTCTTCATGTTCAAAAATTCCAAAATATTTTAATCCAACATGAAAATGAATAATTTTTTTTACAAGTCCACGTACAACACTTGGTTTACACAAACCAATGCCATTAGATGAGAAAACAAATCCATTAGGGATGCACAAGTAGTTTAGAGGCACTAACAATCTTAATGATTATTCATGAGGTAGGGGCCACTAATATTGAAACTATGGACATGGATTGGAATTACACAAGGACCCCTAATAGACAAAAAGTGAACTCAAAATATCCTCCTCCTATGTGTACCGAAAGAAAACCATTTGACCTTGTTGATTTGGCTAAGAGAGTGATGAGAGAGAAAAACTAGTTTTTGTAATTTTTGGAGATTTAAAATCCACCTAAGATTAGAAATACACTATGGGTATCTCAATATGCATCCCTAAAGCATCACATGTGCCATATAGTTCATATAGTCCCTACTACTACCTGAAACTACCTTGTTTGCAGTTGATTTCCTTTTTTGTATGTTAAACCTATCACATTTCAGTTTTTAACTACCCTCTAACACTTACCTAACATATGGTACATTATATTAAATCTTGAAATTTTTTTATTGTGATATCAAACCATACGATTCATTTTGATGACCAAAAGGTGACATAAAATGACTTAAGAGTAACTTGACAAATATTACCAAGGTAAAACATATTATGTGACTTCATAGGATGACTTGACATTATTCTAGGACCATGGTGACCATTTTATGACTTAGAAGGATCCTATGGAAATTTTTAATATATAAGGGTTGACCTAATATGACCTAGGGTCAAATTTGGTCAATAATAGCTTATTTTGGTTTTAGGTGGTTGTATAAGGGACAATAATATTATGAAGCACCGAAGGTCTACCAACCCCTTTCCTGATGCACCATTTAAGGCATTCACTTAGAGATATTGATATTTAATAGGCTAGGCAAATTTTAGTTGTGAATATTATTTAATTCATGAATATTTAGTTTTTGGGATATTATATTTGGTGATTTTGGAGGATTAGTACATAGGACCCAATCACCTGAAAATTTGGTATGTAAATTTTTTATGGGTAAGCTCACTAATCATTTATAATAATTACATGGTCAACCATATAATTTTAACTATATATAGTATATATTTTCACATGGGTTACCATCCAAGTCTCTCATTATTTACCTCATTACCAAGCTGAATCTTTAAGGTACTTGATTGCATCCTTGCATCCACTTGATTATCATTGCCTAACTACATCCTTGTAAATGCCTGAATTTGACTACTAATAAAATATTGCTAATCAATTGCATATTTCACTCCTAACCTCTATCACTTGAATGCATCTTGAAACTACCCAACTATTACCATCTGATAACACATTTTTTCCACCCAACTATAGTCGCTTGATTATGTCTTACATTCTATTGGTACCAACTTTGTCCACATCCCAATTGCCTCCTCCTGCTACCTGATTGCATCCTCTCTACATTATAATAACATCAAGTGGTAATGGTAAAATAACATAGTAATTATCAATAAAATTGAGCATATTATCTTATTTTATAAATCTAGGAAAGATGACTGTGTAAATAACATGCACTCAAAATATAAGTACTCATTAACTATTTAAAAAAATAGTAATTTTATTTTTAATTGTGGAATAATTTCAAAATAATTTTACTTGCAGAAATACCCATTGATAATGATTCCATTTCATTAGAAATAATTAATCATAATAACATCTTACCACCTAAAGATTTTATTGATGACATGCCCCCTAAAATACAGTCCTCTAGATCTAGATGAAAATTGTGAAGAAATTAATCTAATAGAAGAGATTTGTAGTTCTAATCAAACAACTAATTTAGTTGAAAATTCCACTCAAAAATCTCAATGGAGGAAGAGAAGTACATGGAAAATTGGAAGGTATTTTTAGGTTGATTGGGTAGAAAAATACCCCTTTATATAACTTGTAGAAATAGAAAATGGTAATGATACTCTAACAGAATGTAGATGTACAATATGCAATTTGAAAATTGGAAAGAACACAGAATGCAACTTAAGTTGGACACAATTGAGAAACATTATAGGAAAATATATGTATCTATGAAGCACCCAAATAGACAAACAACAAGAACACAAAGATGGAAAAATGCACAAGAATGCATGCATGTAAGATATGCATGCGATTATGAAAATGATTAGAAAGAACAAAAACATCTTGTTGAGACGGGGACAATCAAAGCTCAATTTATAAAAGCTATGTAATCTAGCCTAAAGGATAAATATGTACAATTATCTAATGTCTACCACATTTTAGAAAAGGGTAGACCTATTTCTAATTTTTTAGATTATAACATTTTATTTCAACATAATGGGTTCCTTGATATTCCACAATCACATTGGTTGAATATTAGTGATTGGGAAAAGGAAAAATGTCTAGAATTGGTTGAAAAGGAAGATTTGAAATAAAAATTTAAGAAATTATTATTTATCTCATTGTCTATTGATGAGGTCACTGTAGTTCATGACACATCATGGGTTTGTATGCATGTTTATACTTTTGAAAACCATTCAAGGCAACCTCATCTATTAGCTATCTATAAAATGATACAAAATTGTAATGCATAAAACCTTCACAAATTGGATGTATCTAATTTAAGAGATAAAGTTGGGATGGATCATTATGAAATAAATATGAATTTGGTCTGTTGGCATTGATGGTGCATTAGTAATGTAGGGGTATACAAGTGGTCTTTGTGTTTGCCTTCAATTAACAGTTTCCCCATTTATGATTCTAATTCATTTCATGGCTCATAGGATGAATCTTGAATATCCAATTTTTTTTTTTTTTTTTTTTTTGGAGTTCCAAAAATTTACAACTGGGGTGAATGATGGTAAAAAATTGCTGAAAGACATTGATACAATATGGATTTCCATGTATGAACTTGCATGCAATTTTTTTGAAGAATATCTATCATCAACAAGTTTTATGTATAAATATCACAGGGAAGTTGACAAGGCAAAAGATTTGTTGTACCATTTAACATATTTGGAAACATTATTGACATTATGTGGTATTCTACCAATATTTAATAAATTCAACTATTTAATGAAACATGCTCAATAGAGATCTATTTATTGTTGACTTCATACATTTGAGAAAATAAGTATGTCAATATTTAGATATATTATACAACATTGAATGAAAGTTTTCATGGACATATTTTTAGAACTTGACAAGTTCTGATATATTTTAAGAATCTTTAGAGTTATTTGAAATTAAATATCAATGATCATCTTTGCATCATGGTAAATGATAAGATGATCCCAATGCACACTTTCTATAGAAGACTTGAAGTTGTGGGAGCTTAAAATGAAGATGCACCTATAACACTTCTTATATACAATACTATTATATCTAAAATGTGAATTAAAATAAAAAAAATATTAAAAAGATTATCTATTGATATCAATGAATGTTTTCAAAGGAATGAGTTGTTGGAGGGCATGGGAGTTTTGAATCCCATTTTTTGTAATAATGTTAATAGTCAATAATAGATTAACACTTTATTTCATAAATACATGGGTTCCCTTATTAAACATTTTTGTAAATCTATAGAGGTAAATGGAATTAAAATTATAGGTATTTTTCAAAAATATTTACTAACATCTTAGTCAACACATTCTAGATTTACTATTATGGATCAATTTCAGTGTCTAAGTGACCCAACTAAAAATGGTGAAATTACATGACTATGGAAAAACCTTTTTCCTAGTAGCATTTTACAGGAAATTATTAGTGAATATTTCAGATTATATGAACTTTTTCAAACAATAATTTTAGGTTTTGTGGAAGATCAATGAGTATTTAGTGCATTATAATTTGTAAAGTCAAAACTTTGAAATAGATTAGATAAAAAGCTAGGGACCTACATTAGAATATATGTTTCATGTTATTATATTGACAAGTTTCCTTATGAAAGAGGACCAACAACATGGAGTTATCTTGTTTAAATAAGATGCATCATTAAAATAACTTCCAATACAAGGATGTAAATACTGAGATGGATATGGCACTGATATGATAGACGCAAATATCACTTACGATAAATAAGTTTTTAGAGTATTGTTTTAACTACCTGAGATTTAGTTTGATATGTATAACAATTATTGTTTTCTAAAATATTTCACATTATTTTTGCTTTTGTAAAATATTTGAAAAATTGAGTTCATTAAAATTGTTGATATCATTATGATTGACTTAATAGATGTTTTCCTCACTAGTTCAAATTGTTAAATCTATTTGATGCATGTAAACTACTTACAAGTTTCTTAAACTCTCTCTATGGATTAATTATGATTCAATTAAAATTGATATCTTCACTTTCACATAAAAATTATGAAATACCTTTAAGGCAATCATAAATGTATCAATACTTATTTAATAGAGAGTCTAAAATTTAACACTTCATTTTTTTGTCCTATTAAAATTCTATGTATACAGTCTACTTTTATGAACTTTGATATATTCAATAAGAGTTTTCATATTACATCTTATCTTATAATAAACACTGAACAACATTAAAAAATCATCCTGAAGACTCATTTAGACACCATGAAATTGGGTAGCACCTGTTTCCACTCAGTTGCACCATGCAACTGAGTGACACCTATTATCGCTCAGCTACATGATGTAACCAGGTAGAAACAAGTGCCACTAGTTATATTATGCAACCAAATTCATGCAAGACCATAGGTATCACTCAACTATGTAATATATATCATCCATGTATATTATTTCATTCTCAATGATATAAATTGTATACATATCATAGTCTAAATAGAAAAACCATAGAGTCATTTTAATAAAATTTATAAGACTAATCTATTTGGACATGCCATATTAATATGGATACAATATGCAAGTAGAAGCATTAAGTAAGAGTTCACTTTTTATTATGGAAATTTACTATCAATCGATCTTATAAATGGAAACAAAGCTATGATTTTACTACTTGATAAAAACATATTATAATCATATAGGCTCCATATTTATAAAAAAATAACTTGTATTCTTAGTTCCATATTAAAAGATGCAAAACACCAAACAATATAATTAGGTATTACTTAATGTGAAATGATATATACAGTCCAACCAAAAATGAATTCAGCCTTAAAATATATATTGCAATATAGTTTATTTAGTTCATAAAATCAATATTTACCCAAGTATTAATTAAATACTAAACTTCTATATCTCCATAGAATATTTAAGCTTGACCACAATACATTTAAGATCTTAAAATTACATAGTAGTCTATCATGATTGTATCAATAAAATAACCAATAAAAGCTAGTCATATATTGCATAATGTAGGTAAAATGTATTGAATAAAACAAGAGTATTTGAAACATAATAAAGTGTTTAATACATAACATTGTCATATTAAACATTATATACTATTTTTGAAACATAAACTATCAATTTTATAGAACATAACCTACACCACTTGCTCTGTGCCACTGCCCTCCTTTGAAACCCAAGTATCTTCTTGCCCT
The DNA here is from genome assembly GCA_037957365.1 of Torreya grandis. Lineage (NCBI taxonomy): Eukaryota > Viridiplantae > Streptophyta > Pinopsida > Cupressales > Taxaceae > Torreya > Torreya grandis. The sequence goes on along the minus strand of JARHVA010004557.1, from coordinate 1,445,134 downwards.
ACTTGTATGCCATCTTTGAAAACTCCTTCCTTAATAAGATCCTCTGCCACAAAATTTATATTGGTAATATTTTATCTTTCCTCATTCACTGCATTGCTTACTGAAAGTAAACTCAGATCTGCATCTATTTTCTACTTTAATAATTTTTTTGGGTCCATCCTATCCTCTTTAAATTTTTCTTCAAAGAGTTTCTCTATTTATTTAATACAACAAAATTTATGATTTTTTCAAATTTACATTAAGTATTTGTGTTTCTTTCTTCAAATTTTCATATTTTGCCTATAATTGAAAAATGAAATATAATTAGATAAAAAATATAATACCGAAAATATATATTCTATAAATGATGAAAACTTTCTAAATATTTTTCCTTCTCTACTTGGGCAATGACAACAAGGTTTATATCTCTTGCCCATTTATTGAAATAAGCCTACATGTAAATTTTCCAACTTATTTATCATAATGCCCAATACATTGTCATTGTAAACATTGTTAACTAAAATTAACCTAGATTGAGCTTGATTGAATAAAGGGACAATTTTTGAGGTTTTATTTTGAACTAGTGAAAATAAACTCACTTTTTGTGAGTGATTGTGAAAATGGGTGTTAATTTCCTTTATCAATGATTTTACCCTCATTTGCCATTATTTTAAAGCATTGAACTCATCAATAACACCCTCCTTAAAATTGGAAATTAGATTTTCTAACACTAAATTATCTAATGGAAAATAAGTTATAGCATCATCATACATGTTCAAATTATTAATAGTGGGTGGGGTAGTAGGGGAAGAGGAAGAAGACACTCCTTTAGTAGGCACATTATAAACTTGAATAAAATCATGTAAATTGAAATCACTATCATCTAGGGCCCCATTTTCAATCTCAAGATACTATTCATCAAGATCAATATGTTGTAAACATGTAACTCCCTATGTACTAGAAACACCACCAATAGAGAAATTAGGGAAATCAGACCTAAAAAATTATAGGGTTCCTCTGGTTTGTGTAGGAAGGGAGATATCATTCCCTCTTCCCCTGATTTGGATGGGTGGTGGGGGTGGTAGAATATTTCTTCTCACAAATGTAGGGTGACCTGCAAAATGAAAAAAATATTGAAAATGGTAAATTTAAAAACATAAATTAATTCAAATTTAAAATTTAATATTTATTATGTGTAGTTAGGGAGATTATCTCTTCCACTCTATGTGTTCAAGTCAGAGGGAGAGTGGTGGTTTCAACTGCAAAAGAGGCAATTATGCAATTAATAAATTAGTAAAATACAAGTTTAAAACATATAATTGGGACATTAGTAACATACAAATACACATGTCAATAAAAATTTATAAATTACTAGCTGGGTTGATGACCAAGTTGTACATAGACTCCAAATACTTTTTATCATCATCAGTTAAGAGGGTTTTGGTTATAACACAGTTTATATTAAAATGTGGAAGGCCTATTAAATTATATATATCCAAAGGAGAGGTGCCAAAATAAATCAATTTGGTGTTGATACTCACATAGAATCTAGTCTCACTACTGTCATAACAAGACATTATAGATTTGAGCAAGTTTACGGCAATATCATACTAAGGCATGTAGACAATGCTTTAAAAATTAAATGTGTCAATCCAATAAACATATGTTTTATACTTTTCCACCATTTTGATAAAGTTGGGACACAATAAATTGTTGAAAATATATTTTTGGATGATACTTGTGTCTATGAATGTTGTCCCTATTGAAGCCATTTAAATATTATAGCTTCCCTATTCATCAAAAGTGTAACTAGAGATAGTGGAATGAGAAAAAAAAGTGAATAAAGTGTTAAAATAAGGGAAATGGGGTGTTTTTATAAGCTCATGATATAATGGAGGTGGATGGTATACATGATTGGTGATAACCAATCATGCATGCAATGCAGATGGGTGGTGTTCAGTGTTGACCAAATACGACATGAAGTCAAGCAAAAACTATTATCACTTGACTTCATTATGCATTCAAGAGATACCTACTATCATCCAATTACACCATGTAACTAGGCAACACCTACTGCCACCCAGTGGCATCATGTAATCAGGAGACATTAGATGTCACTTGGCTACATGTTGTAACTAGGTAATATCAGGTGTCACCTAGATGCATGATGCAAATAGGTGGCAACATGTGTCTCCTAATGTCATTATATAATTGGGATAGTAACTAAGGTCACCTGACTACATTGTACAGATGGTTAGTTATATAAAAAACTTGAAAATGAAAAAAAAATGCCTTTAAAACTTATAAATTTGCCAAGGCTATGAATCAAATTCATCTAAAAAAACCTAAGGGGATTTCAAAGATGGGATCTTAAAATTTACCCTATTGATGGATTCTTAAAAGAGAGAAATCATAAATAATTGATAATGTTTAAAAATATTGTGTATATACATATGATGTTGATGTAGAATTTTGTCCCACTAGGTTTTGCTTACATAGTCTTATTTAACTTAGGTTAATAATAGATCATTAGGGGAAATGCACTTTTAAGTCATTTTATAATTTTGAGATGAGTTAATTAAATTTTGAGGTGACCTAATTCCTCATTATATAATATACCTTTCTGTGTATGTTTTGACAGACTCTAAATGCTCATTAAAACAATTTTTGTTGTGAAGACAAGCTTCTTCCATTTTGTGAGTTATTCTTAATGTTTCACTACTCCATACAGATTCATCTCTATACATTCAAACCTATCCAGTTGATCTTCATTTTGGACCACTCTAACATGGTATTATAAGTCTTTTGGTAGATAATTTCCATTGATTCTATTGTCATATCTTGCATTCTAGGTTATTTAGGTTTTTCACTAATTTTAGTTTTCTAAGGTTTAGAGGGGTTTCTTCAAAATCCATGCAAATCTACATATTTTGGGTCTAAAACTTAAAAATAGATAATGTTAGATTCAAAAGGTGATAAAATCTTAGATTCGACTACCCACATGACCTTGATCTATGAAAGTTAATTTTCATCCATTTTTAGAGGGTTTGGAGGCATTTTATTATAATATGCAAAAATACATACATCTGATGACTTCCAAGAAAAACCATTTATAAATTTTTCTAGGTTTATCAAGAAATGAAGTGGGTCTCTCTTAGTTTTTAAAGAAATTTCTCCAAATTTTAAGATCTAGGCTTTCTTAAAACTTGGTGGAATTTTGTGTTTATAACACCCATTGAATCTATGACCCATGTGAGCACATGCATTAGGTCTCAAGACCCATGTGAGAACCTCTAGTATACCATCACCTTCGACCTACCTCAACTAGCATGTCAACACAATCAATATATTTTTAGGTGTATTGACATGACTCATGAACACTAATATGGTGCCAACACACTTGACAAAACCTAATGGTGGTGAAAGCACCCTCCATGAAACCTAATAGTGGTGAAATAACACCTTAAGTAACCCAATAGTGGTGTAATCACACCCCACATAACTCATGGTGTAAGCACATCACATGAAACTTAATGATGGTGTAAGCACACCCCACATAACTTGATAATAACACAAACACACCCTATAGAACTTGATGATAGTGTAAGTACACCCCTCAAAACCTAATGATGGTGCCAATAATCGATGTAGAACCTACCACTAGTGATAATAACCCCCATTAACTCTATTTCTTGCTTGAGCACTTATGCAATTTTTCCATAATATTTCACCTACCTATGACAGTTTAGAGGACGTAAAATTTAAGCCAATAGTTTGTGACACTATTCATTTACAAAAAGAGGCTATTTTTGAAGTGAATTCACTCCCTAATTCACATCATAGTGTAAAGTAACATCATCAAGGGGGATATGACTCATCTTACCCCTAAACCCCCTAGTCATATGGTGTGGACATATGAAATGGGGCTTAAATTTGGATTCCTACTAGTGGGGATTGGTCCTTTCGAGGTGCCATTTTTTTTTAAATTTTGTGTTCTTTTGAGCTCTTTTCATTGGTCCTATTCTCACGCCTTGTCAATTTAAACCTTTAAAAATTTAGGGGGTTTTCATATTACCAATCTACAACACACATAGTTTAGCATATACTTCCTTTATACACCATGGATATAAGTTTAGTTCCACATCTTACACCATTCAACTATCATGAGTGGAAAGTAAAAGTGAAAATCCTCTTGAGGAGTAAAGTCTTACACTGAATCATGATGGGTATAGAAAGAAAACTGACACCTAAAATAGAGAAGGTGAAGTAGTAAAACTGAAATGATGAATACTACAATCTATTTTATTTGTTTATGTCTCCTGACTTGATTTTTAAAATCAAATTTGCATCAACTCTAAATCAAATGTGGACTTTATTGGATAAAATATTTGAAAATTAAGATGAAATGATGGGTCATGAGTTGGAGAATGAGATCATTAGTTTGAGCCTAATTGACTTTGATATGATACAAGAATTATTCACCAAGTTCAAATCACTCAAGTTACAATTGAAACTATGTGGGATTGACAAAAAGGATGATCGATTGATTCTCTCTATCCTTGCCAAATTGGAATCTAATAATTTTGTATTCATTTCTACCTTCCATACCACCAAGTATGCCCTTGGAGTTATATAGATAATTCCATACTTGGATAGTTTTATTATTGGCTTGACTCAAGAGTTAGACACACTTATTCAAATGGGTATACTAAAGTCATATAAATTACATTCATTTATTGTGAGTCATGATAAATTGAAGGATTTTAGTAATTAAGAGAAGAAATATAACACGGATAACCTAGATCAACGAAAGGGTTAGAAATTTGATGCTAATAAAAAACATCAAAAGATTCCTCATCTTTAGACATAAAACATAAGAAAGAGTGACTAACATGTGTCTATTGTAATAAATATGGTCATGATGAGTCCAAATGCATGAAGAAATATATTGAGCAACTAATAAAAACACTTGAGAAGCATAATATTAGTGTCCCTAATTCTTCCACTTAGATTTCATCAGTGTAGGCATATTCTATGTCCAAAGATAGTAAGAAGGGAAAATATAAGGTCAGATCACTTATTTTAGTTTCATCCTAGCCTTTCACATGGGTTATTGATTCTTGTGCCTTTCACTAAATGGCTTCATAACAGGACATGTTCTCACCCTTGGAGACTTGTTCAATGTAATCCATCTTATTGGATGATGATACTTCTTAAGAAGTTAGTGGGAGTGGATTTTTTCAAGTGAATAATGGGACATTTCATGATGTTCTATGCATTCCATATTTATCCACCAATCTCCTATTTATTTACCATATCAGTCACATTGGTTCAGGTAAGAGAGTTGAGTTCACACCCAATTTTGTGGTTATTAGGGAAGATAACAGTGAGTCTAATATTTCATTTAGGAAATAAGATCACCAATCCATGTTGTATAATTTCTTTAATTTTGCTCTTAATCAACCCTCTACTGCATTTCTCACTCATTCAGATGAGGTGAGTAAATTATGGCATGAGTGGTTTGACCATCTTAACTATTGCTCCCTAGATCAACTTAGTTGTCAAGACATGGTTTTAGGGTTATCATGAGTTAAGTTTAATAATAGAGTTTTTTAGGGTTGAATTCTTGGTAAGAATCTAAAGAATAAGCATGACAAGGGAAAATCACAAAGAGCTACATAGATATTAAAGGTTGTTTATATTGACATTACTAGTCTATTTTCAAAACCTTCATTCAAAAGGACTAAATACATGCTTACTTTCAATGATGGATTTTTAACGTATACTTGGGTGTACTTTATTAATTATAAATACAAGGTTTTTGATCACTTTTATAACTTCAAAACACTTGTGGAAAAATAGTCAAGTAAAGCCATCAAGATTTTATGAACTAAAAATGGTGGTGAGTATGTTATAAATCATTTTGATCAATTATGTACATCAAAAGGGATTGAACTATAACATATAGTTCCATATGGTCCTCAATATAATGTTTTTGTAGAGTGTAAGAATATGTCCTTGAAGTAAATGACCAACTATATGCTACACTCCAAGTCTCTTGCACCTTAATATTGGGCTGAGGCCATCAACTATGCTTGTTACATCTAGAACCAAGTTACTCATAGAACATTGAAGGGGGTCACTCCTTTTAAATCTTGGAGTGGTTAAAAACCCATATTTGTCACTTTTGAGTGTTAAGTTCACTTATTATGGGGCACATTTTGAAGAATAAACATAAGGCAATGGAACCTTAGAATAAGTTTTGCATCTTCATTAGATATATTGAAGGTGTTAAGGGATAAAGGATTATAGATCCACCACTCATGAGTTTTTCATTGAGAGTGATCATTTTTTAGAGGGTCCTTAAAAATTCAAACTCAATAACTCTACCCATTCTTTATATGCACTAATATTTGATGAATCAGATCCAATTGAGTAACTTCTTGATGATCCAGATTCTTCTTCTAGTTATGATGATGAGAGTAGTGATTAGGATTCCCCCCTCCTCCTAAAATATCTTTAGATGATGAGGAATATCCTATTAACTCTCTAAGAATTGGTCCTCTTTAGGATAGACAAACACTACAAAGTGTTGGCCAATGGGTTGGAGATCCATCAAACAATAGGCAAACCTGTTCAAAATTCTAGGATGTCCCACATGATTTCATTACATCTAATTTTGATCCATAATAGTTTCATAAGGCATGAGGCACTCTTGAATGGGATAGTGATATAGAAAAGGAGTATGGTTCCTTGGAAAGGAATACTTCTTGGGATTTAGTCTCACTTCCTAAGGGAAAACACTTATATGATGTAGGTGGATCTACCAAACAAAGTTTATAGTAGATGTGCCTATAGACAAGTTCAAAGCATGTTTGGTAGCAAACAATTTTTATCAAGTGCCTGACATTGAATACATAAATATGTTTACCCCATTATAAAATATAAAATCAATCCAAATCACTCTTACCATTACCCCAGAACATCATTGGGATGTTCATCATATAGATGTGAATATTGCCTTTATTCATAGTGACCTGGAAGAGGAAATATACATAGAGAAACCATAAGGATTTATGGAATATTCTTCCTTAGTTTATAAACTTTAGAAATATATCCATGGTCATAAATAAGGTCCTCAAGTTTGGTATGCCAATATGGACTCCTTTCTTCTTTTGGTTGGGTTCACTAGATACCATTTAGATCCAAATGTATATATTTTTTGATAGGATGATTCACTGTTGATTCTAGTTCTCTACGTGGATGCCCTATTAATCATAGGGAATTCTCCATTCACCCTCATATTAGTGAAAATTAATTTATATGATAAGTTATAAATGATTGACTTAGTCTTATCACATTACTTCCTTGGGATTGAAATTCCTCAGTCAGACTCTAGGATAATTTTTACATAATCTAGGTATGATCTTGATTTACTTGCATGGTTTAGCATGGCCACTTGTAAGCTAATTTTGACTCCTTTTATATATGGTGTGAAGATTGAGGATTATTTTCCATATCTATTATTTGATACCTCATATTGACAACTTGTTGGCAGTCTCATATACTTTATTCATAGTTGAACTGATATTTCATAAGTAGTGGGCATGGTCTCAAGATTTATGCAGGAACCACATGTACTACACTAGAAATAAGTTAAGTGTATTTTCTTCTACTTTTAGGGAACTCATATTTTTAGGATTCACTATGGAGTGGGTATTGACATCAAATTAATTAGGTATATAGACAATATTTATGCAGGGAAGGAATATAAGTGTATTCTCTACTACTTTCAGGGTACTCATAGTTTTAGGATTCATTATGAAGTGGGCATCAACATCAAATTAATTAGGTATATAGACTCAAATTGGGTTAGATATATTTATAATCACAAGTATAATTTAGGATATAGATTCTCTTTTGATTAGTTGGTCAAGAAAGAAGTAGAATGTTATTGCCTTATCTTCCACAAAGGTAGAATATAGAGGATTATTTAATGATACTGTATACACATAATATTTTTAACTTTTTATCAAATATTGATTCTTTACATATTATAGACACCTATCACAACTTAATCTCTCTAAGTGCATGCCTTAAGAGGTGCACTGGGAAAGGGGTGGGAAGACCTTTGGTGCTTTGTAGGATTGTTGTCCCTTATTTCCATATTATTACCAATCCATTCATCTCATAAAACCTTTACCTAAGTTGTTTCTCCTCCCTTGCACATTCCTTTGGTATTTTCCTCTTTCTATCTTTCTTCTCCTTGATTGGTACCCTTTTTACCTACTCACCAAATTAGGTCAACTTGGTCTACCTAGTGCAATCTAGGGTCACTTTAGCTCTTTAGGTTTGTTATCCTTCTGATTGAACTAGCATAGACTTTAGGCATTATTCTAAAAATGTGCTAGGTCGAGTGGGTCGACCTAATACAACCAACATGTCCAAATGATTTTTAGGTGAGATAATCCTATAAATAAATTATCATTTCAGTCATTTCCATAATATGAAATCAAGAGTTATTATTCACTCATGCTTCTTCACAATCTACTCTTCCACCATTCTACTTGAAGATTATTAGCTTAGGTTTCTTATTTTGGATAACCTAGTCTTGTGGATAGGTCTTGGATACTTTGGATTAAAAAAGTGATCCTTATGAACCAAAACAACCTCTTATGAATCCCCATTGGCTAAGGGAGAGATTGAATCATGATGGGTTCACATTCAGGTAAGTATATTATAACTTTGTTCTCCTATATTTTAGTAAATAGAAGTAGTATAAGTGTTGGCTCAAATAATATTACTCTTCATATTCTATGTATTAGGGTGTTACTCATAATTACTTTATTTGAAGTTCCCTATATAAATTTAATTGATTTTCATCTAACCCATCACATTGTGCCACAAAATTTGGTGTGCACTAGATTAGCTTACCTTTCTTGTTATTAGAATAGTTTACTTTCTTGTTTATTAGCATAAGTGAAATATCAAATCATAGAACTCTTTTAGGATTGTTATGTGATTATGTAGACTATAGGATTTAGAACCCTTCCTAGCATGATATGTTGTGACAAGTGATATAAGTGATCCTATAATCAGGTCTAGTGGATCCCCATATTGGTCATGCTCTTGCTTAAAAAGTGTATACCCAATCAGAAGTATAGGTGTGATCTATCTTATCTGATCCAAGATTAATTCATGTACATCATGTAATTTTAATTACACACATTCTAGTGAACTTGACATGAAACTAACCCTTGCAATATTTCTTTCACTTATTTTATTCTTTTTGTCATCACTTCTATCATATATTTTGATACACTAGTTTGATTTTATCAACCCAATAATTTTTATATGTGCATAAGAATAGGTAGCTGGATTGATCAGCTTGAGCTAGTATAGGTTTTAAACACTTTTTAGACTTTCAATTAAGCCTACTAGGTTGACCAAGTCAACCTAGCACATTTTTAGCCACTTTCTAGTAGGCTCTTATATATCCTGATCGATTAGCTTGACCTAGTACAAGTTTCACTTTTCCAGACTTCTAGATTAGCCTACTAGGTCAACTAACTTGACCTAGTGCATTTACAGACATCTAATTTAGTCAACTAGGTTAACCAGGTCAACCTAGTGTATTTTCAACACTTTTTTAGTAGGTTTCTATATTGCTTTATTGACCAAATTGGCCCAATTTGTAGGATTTTTATAGTCTTTCCTAAGGTTAAAGATCAACAATCTCCTTCATTTTCATCTCTAAATGATCAAGGTCAGTCTCTTATTCTCTATCTCTTTCTATTTTGTACTTTCCTTTCAAGTTTTCAATCTTCAAAACTACCCCTACACAACTAACTAGATTGGCCTAGTTGACCTAGTTCTATGTTTTATGTGTTGTTTGAAATAACCAAGTCAACCTAGTTGACCTAGTAGCTTTTCTAGACCCTATCTTAAATAGTACTAGCTTGAACCTATTGACCTAGTTTTGTATGTTATGCATATATATTTTTCACTATACCTTAGTTCAAAGTTAGAATTCACCTTATATGTTAATCACATCTCTTCTTTCAGTTGTTTGCATGCTTAGAATAGTTCACATTATCTAATTAGAAGGTTTTTAATTAACTTCTTAGTTTCACTATTTCTATTTTATGCACACATAACCAATCACATAACATCAATAATCATTTTAATAGTTTACTACCTAGGCCAACCTACTTGGATTTCATTAGCAAGGGGGAATCTGACTTGATGCTCTAGTTAATTAAAAAGTGAGGTTAATGGTATATTTTGGCTATGCACCTGACACCTTTATCATTACAATGTGTGAAGTGAGGGGGTAAACACCAATACTAAGCCTGCATCATTACCATTATAGTCCTTTTCATCCTAAACTCACCTAAAACCATCCATATATTTCTATTTAGTACCTTACTTATTTCTAACTCCCTATCATTTAAAATTATTCTTATTAATCTAATTAACATTCTAGGTTGACAAATTATCTAACTTTACTTTCCAAGTTGTCTGCTAGCTCTTTTGCTTAATTATGTGTGAAAGAACTTGCATTAGCCAATGTTAGTGCAAGGTTTTGCTTTGTATGCATCAATTAGATTGGCCAGTGTCAATTCAATTAACTATCTATTTACTTTCAGTATTTACTTTCCTAGATTAGCTGTAATATTATCTTATTTTATTTTCCATTCTATCATCAATATTTTATTTTTCCCTATCTACTATACTAGTTCAACCCAGTCAACCTAGTACTGTCACATACCCTATTTACTTCCCTTATTTGTACTAAGTTGACCTAGTTGACCCAATACACTCTGTAGGTCCTATTTTTACACTAGGTTGACCTGGTCAACCTAGTTCTATTTCCTACTCTCCCTATTTATCAAATTAATTCTTCACCTCTTCTAATTTGCATTCTATTTATTTCCCTTTGGTTAGAATGAGGTCTCGTATTAGAATATTTTTAGAAAGTCTTAATCCATTTAGATCCTATATGGGATGTTTATTTCTCCCTTTCTTTTCCTCCCAAGACCACCATCACTCTTGGGGCATTTATTCTCCTACTTCATCTACTAATTGTAACATGGTTCAAATAACACATCAAAATGAAGTTAATGGATCCAATCCTTTCTAAAACTACCAAGAAACCTCTCAAAATCTTTAAAATAATGTAGGAGTGTTTGACACAAGTTTATTTAACAATCCCATTAATAACCCTTCTAATAATTCTCTCCCCAACACCAATTTGGGGAGTGCTCCTAACACCAATCTACCACCTAATACAACTCAATTATTAGCCCAAATGATTCAACAAATGAGCATTATGCAAAAATATAATACCAATCGAATGATGCAAATTCAATAATACTTGATCAATGTGGCTAATCAACCTCTAATTATGCATCCTCAAAACAATCCTAAGTATATTCCTCCACCTCTTAGAGATGCCTTAGGTAATGTTATTTCTCAACAAATAATAAATAACAAGATACTTCACACCATTATAAATGAGCCTATATCTCCCTTCATTATATCTATTGACATCATTAACATATAACCAACTATCAAATATGATGGGACTTAAGACTTTACCTCATTTATTTAAGTATTTGATATCTCTACAAAGAGTGGATCCAAACTAATACATTTTCTACTACTAAAATTTTAGTTAAAACTTTCACTGGTGATGTATTAGAATGGTATAATCAATTACCCCAACATTCTATTTGGCAACTTGAAGATATGGTCAATTCTTTAGTTAAAGAGTTTCAACACAATGATCTTCCTAAAAATTGTCTTAGCCATTTTATAAATGCTAAGCAATCTCCTAATGAATTGGCTTATGAATTTATTAAAATATGGAAATCATTAGTTCATAAAGCTGATCATAATATGTATGATTATAACCTATTCAAACTCTTTATCACTGCTTTAACTCCCACTCTTCAATATAAGGTTCAAACCTTTGCTCCTTAAACTCTTAATGAAGCTCTTGACCAAGCTAAATAGAAAGAATTTATTATGAAACAATTCAAACCTAATTCAAAACTTCTTAAAGGATATTTTCAAACATCCAATTCTATCACTAGTAACACTTCTCAAACCAAACCAGGAGTTGCCAAAAATCATATTCCTTTACCATCTCACATACCTCTTTCAGTACATCAAATGAGATAATTTTTACCACGCTCTAAACCTTTCATATATCCTAATGCTCTTCCTAAGTAGTATGACCCCAATCTCTTTCATTGGTTTCATGTCAACATTGAGCATTCTCATGAATCTTATAGAGGGATTTCTAAATGTGCTATTTCTTAAATGCTTGGTGATATATTCAACCATGAAACCATGATAAAAAATCATCATCAAAAATACACTAATGCTTCTCAAAAAATTCAATCCTATAAAGCTTCTACATCTAATAACCAAAAATCTTCTTTCGATAATCAATCAACTTTCAAGGATGTTTGTATAATTGACACCAATTATGACCAATAATTTAACAACTCTCAATATGTCAATATAACTAAGGTCAACTATCATAAAAAACCAACTCAAAAAGATCCTATTACCAAGCCTAAGAAACCTTATTTGGAGGAATAATTGCTTAAAGATACTATCATTATCAATATTGAATCAAATACACCCAAGGAACAACTTCCTCCTTCTGATCCTCCAACCACATCTATTCCTATAAAGTCTAATTTGTCTTCTAAACCTCGTGGATCTTCTTCTAAATCTCATTGGAATTTTATTGAGGAACGTAACTCTATTCCATGTAATATTCCTCTTATGGAGTTGGTTCAAACTTCACCTTATCATCATAAATTCCTTATGTAACAACTCTAAGAGATCAAAGATCCATCTTCTTTATATGAATAACCACCCTCAATTGATTCTCAACCAAGTAACATTAATATCATAGAATCTATGTGTTCCTCTTCCAAACCTTCCATTGAATTCCTTGAAGAGGACATGATTAATGATGAAATCCTCTTTCGTGTTGATGATACACCTCTGTTAATCAAAATAGCCATTAATAACACCCTTATTTAAAAATTTCTAGTTGACGAGGGTTTTAGTATTAATGTGACCTCTTTATGGATTCTATAATAACCTAGTTATAATAAAGGTCATCTTAAACAAACCTATTTTACTTGTCATGGTTTTGACAAGACTAATCAAAAGCTACTTGGTTTTATTTGGCTTCCCTTAACCATTAGTCCTAAGACCATTCAGACCAGACTCATGGTTATTAATCTTCTTTTATCATATAACATACTCCTTAGTCATCCTTGGAGTCATTGAATGAGGGCTATTACTTCTATTGGTAGTCAATGCATTAAATTTGTACATAATGAAAAACATTATATACATGAAGCTGATCCCAACCCATGGAGTATCCAATTACCTAATCCTAAATCATAATATCATGTTCCTATGATCCTTAAAATTAATAATTCTCCTTTACCTAAGTTCATTAATATAAATCCTGATTTACAAGTCACTCTTACAAATTTTGATGATCATGAGCCCAATGAATTATAACATAATTACAATACCACAAAATTAGCTCCATATATTTTGGAGTGGCTTCCTCCTCTTTTGCCAAGGGATCATACCATTCCTCTCATGGATGATATTATCAATTTCCACCCTCCATGCAATGCTCAAGATCCATCTTTATTAGAAGATGCTTTTACTTTCAGTGATTTTAGAGTGGCTAAATTATTTAAAGATCCTCTCACCATGTTTCCTCAAACATTCAATAATCTTGGGATTTTGACTTCTTAAAGTCCTCCTAAATCTTAAGCATGCACAATTTTTCCCACATACGATGATAACTATATCATGGCCCAAACTTAATCTAGAGACTTGGATGTATTCCATTATCAAAAGACCTTATCCCAAATTCATGATTTCAATCAAGATGTTCATACCATTTATGTAGATAATAACTTAGAACCTGAGGGTTATGTGCTTCCTTAATCCTCCTCTTATCAATTCTGCTTGGGTGGTAGAGAAAATCAGACCCTTCAAACCTATGAAAGTACTCTCATATTATTTACCTCCTTTGGATGCTCCCATCAAATCTAATCCTTCTCCTATCAAAGAACCCATCAACACACCATCTACTTATTCTACTCCTAAAATCACACTTGATGCCAAGGCAATCGATGTCCATCAAATACATTCTAAATATGATCGCCATGGTAATCAAATTTTAGATCTAGAAGTAAATCTTGAGTATTATGGTCCTATTCCTACTTTACATAGTGATGAAGATATTCTTAAATTAATTTATTCTCAATAACCTCAACTCCCTTAGAAACATCATAAACTTGGAAATTTTAAAACTAAAGCTCCTCACTTCAACAACTTTGTCGCTAGCATTGATCTCAAAACTAATCCAATTTCATCCTTACCTAATGTACCATACCAATTTCAAGATGGTAATGCAATGATTATTAAAGAAATAACTCAAATAAAATATGGTACTCCCTCAAGCCCTCAACCAATTATAGTTTCTAAATAACTTTCACCCTCTGAATATGATAATTTCAGCTTAATTTTTGATAAGTATCAAGAGGCATTCACTTGGTCTTACCAAGGCATGCCTGGCGTTGATACTAGAGTAGTGGTCCATAAAATTATTACCTATCCTGATGCTAAACCTATGCAGAAGTAATGTGAATTTCCTCCTAAAGTTACCAAATTATGCCATAAGGAAATCATCAAAATACTTGATGCTAAATTTATTAAACCTATGGATTATTTTGAATGAGTTTCTAATATTATTCTTGTTCAAAAAAAGGTCACTATGATCATCTGTATTTTCATTAATTTCTATAATATTAATCTTGGTTGTCTTAAAGACAAATTTCCTTTGCCTTCAATAGATGCCATTATCGATTCCATGGCTGGATATGAAATGTTATCTCTTATGGATGGATTTTTGAGATATAATCAGATTAAAATAGCTCTTGAGGACCAACATAAGACCACTTTCACCATGGAATGGGGCACCTATTATTATGTTAAAATGCCCTTTGGTCTCAAAATTTTTGGGGCCATGTACTTGTTGGGTGAATATTTTGTCACTAGTTAACTGATAGCAAAATAGGTATATCAACCTCATCATAAGGAGATTTAATCAACAAAATGTGTAGGTTTACCATATAATAATGAGATAAATCTCTCCTCTCATCAAGGGGAGGTTCCCTATAAACTAATATATACTGATATAAACTAAAAATACACTCAGGGGTGAAATCATACTATCCATCTCTCTTTTTTCAGAGATGATGTTCACAGAGAAAAGGTGAATTCCTGGGTAATTGCTGAAGGAATTTATCTTCTTTTAGAAATGATGTTTAGAAATATAGAGGAAGAATTCCTAGGTAGTAATTATAACCACAAGAAACCCATGAAAGCATAAAGTCTTTCGTTGCTTCTCTCACTGATTCAAGACAAAGTACCATAGTAGAGTCAAGTGCAGCCCAAAGTCTCCACCTAAAACTACAATAGAATAAAAGATTACAAAGGATAAGGGGAGCTCAAATTCTCTCCAATATCCTTTATACTAAAACACAAAACACATAGACTAAAGACAATTATGGTAGCACAAAGTCTCCCATAGTCAGCTTCAGGACACCTTCCAAGTTATTTCCATTAGTTCTGCTTATTTGATTAAATGGATACGACTGTATTTAGGAAAAAGACATAAGAAAAATTTCTTAGATAACACAAGCTATTTCAACACAAAGTCTAAAAGGTCACTTGCTTTCTCATTCATTTGATAAAATATGATTAATAATCTGAGCTCAAAGTCTCAAGAATGTCTTTCAATTTAGGCAGAGTTTTACTTCTGATAACAGAGAGATCCCCCTTCAACAAATTGAGAGATTAAAATATATAGAAACTAAAGGAAGACTTTGGTGCTTGTTTCCATGAAATGCTCCATGATGTATTCAATGAATTGAATGTATTAGAAATTCTATGAAGGGGCCATGCTAGATCAGGTTATTAGCCTTAACTTTGGCATTTTAAATTATATCAAATATCTCCTCCAAAGTATGGGCCTCTTGATCTTCTTTAAAATACTTACACGACTGTCCATTCACCTTTACTCAATGAAGAAAAATAGGCCATGCCTTTAAATGCTTATGCTCTCTGATGTCTACTTGGTGGACTGTTCCACCTACTGGAATAACTCTCCTATAGATATTTTTGGATTCTCTATAACTTTCCCTCTTTCATTGCTACATTTTGTCTCTTCCTGGTGATCTGAGCTCTTGGTCTATCTTCTCACTTTCTGCTAGCTCCTTCTTTATCTGGTCATTGTGTTTGTTCTTGGGTCTGCATCTTTGAAAATCAATAGTTATTTTATTACCCTAATTTTGACATCCACAAGGATGTCGCTGGTTGCTTAAACCACTTTAAACCTTGAACCTTTAAACCTTTTAGAGTGTAATGGTTCAATGGTTCAAAGTTCATCAGTTCAGCGGTTTGGTGGCTTGGAGGTTCAATGTTTTACAAAGAGCCACATTTGCTTAGTCTTCTTTAGGAGTTCAATGTATCGTTGAACCAATTATTTGAACCATTTTTGTGGAATCTTCTACTTGAAAAATCTTCTAGAATATTTTGCTTAAACTTTGAACTTTGAACTCTTTAAACTTGTTGAAATGTTGAACTCTTTTGAACCTTTGAACTTGTTGAAGCATTGAACTCTTTTGAACCTTTGAACCACTTTGAACCTTTGAAGTGGGGTTTAATGGTTCGTCAGTTCAATGGTTCATCAGTTTGGTGATTCATTCCATATTATTGAACTCTTTTGAACCCTTTAAACTCGTTGAACCCTTTGAACTCATTGAAGCAGTGTGAAATGGTTCAATAGTTCAATGATTCTTTCCAACTCCTTAAACCCCACTGATGAACCTTTTGATTGAACGTCGACGTTGAACCATCCTTGTAATTTTTAGAAAATGCCTTAAGTGTTTTGAACTTTTCTTTGTGAAAGCCTACCTATTGAACTTGTGAAATCTTTAGCTAAAAAGGCTTGAGTAATTGAAGAACTTGACTGCTCATAACATTTTTTGAGAAAGGAAGAGATCATTTTGGCTTGCAAGACCAAAATGGTTGACATGTTCACAAAAACAAGTGACAAATTTTGGGAACAACAGCTGGCTCTAATTGGGGAACTTCTATCAATTGTAAAAATGATCAAAGGGAGTAGAATCTAGAATCTAAGTGCCTTCATCTATGCCATTGGGATATGGAGTCATACTACCCAAAAATAAAGATGCCAAAAAATAAAAATGAACAACACAAAACAAACTAAAGACTATACATATGTATAACTAGACTTATCTAATACTTCAAAGATTGAAGTGCTTCAGATTCTGCCCACTATGAGGTAGTGAAAATGGCATGCTATCTTGATACTTCAGCAAGAAATTATTTTCACCATTGACTCAATGAATGGAAAATGGACCTCTCCATAAGGAATCAAATTTTCCATGCATCCCCTTTGGTTCTCTCCTCTTGTCCCACAACAAGACTTGATCTCTAATCTAAAAATAATGAATCCTTACTTTTTGGTCAAAGAGTTTCTTTACTAGACTTTGATGTGTAGCAATATAATCTACTACCATAATTTGTTGCTCTTCTATTTAAGCCAAGTAGATGATCCTCTTGTCAATGGAATTTTCAAATGTTTGATCCTCGACTGCCTTCACCAATTTCAGTGCTGGTAGCTCTAGGGTGATTGGTATCTCTACATTCAAATCATATAGAAGTTGAAATAGTGACATACTTATTGCCCTCTTGGGTGTAATTCTATCTACCCATAAAGCATCAAACAATGTTTTATGCTAGGTTCTCTAATTGTCATCTACTAGCTTCTTGATAATGGTCACCATGTTTTTGTTGCTTGATTTTGCTTAACCATTTCCTTGTGGATAATAGTCAAAGGAGTGGGAGAGGATAATCCCATAATTGTAGCAAAACTTAGTAACCTATTGAGAAGTAAAACAAGTATCATTATCTATTATAATCTTGGTTGGGACTCCAAACCAAGAAATAATATTTTCTTTGAGGAAATTACTTACCAATTTTGAAGTAACATGCTTGATTGGAATGGCTTCCACCCACTTGGTAAAGTAGTTTATGGCTGTGAGAACATAGTCATGTCCAACACTTGAGGATGATTTCATGTGACAATGAAATCAATACCCCATTATTGAAAAATCTCTACAATTACCACTGGCTTGAGAGGTAATGCAGCCAATTTAGGTTTCCCAATGAATTGTTGACATAGCTCACATCTATGTACCCAAGTGTATGCATCTTGAAATAGAGTAGGCCAATAGTACTTGGTTTATAGAATCTTATGAGCAGTCACAAGTGCATAAAAATGTCCTCCACAAGCCAAATTGTGGAAAGACTCTAATAGTTTAAATTACTGCACTTTATCCATGTAATGAAAGAATTCCCCATCAAGGCTCCTTTTGTACAAACCATTTTCCCACGGAACATAGTTAGTAGCTTTCAATTTGATAGTTCTCTTTTATCTATGAGACAAGTAAGTAGGACACTCAGCATAGGTAAGGAAATGAGTGATATTAGAATACCACTCATCCATATTAGTGACAAAGAGAAATATAGGCATTCCTTCAATCTCTATTTCTTCATGTCCTATTTCCTCTGGTATATTATCAAAAATTAATTGGTAGAGGCCTCTTCCCTGCACAAGCTTCGTAGGTTTGATAACAAGATCAAACTCTTGAATTTTGGCTATCTAATTTCCCCTTTTGGTACCAAACTACTGTTGAGTTAAAATTGACTTTACTATGGTATCAGGTACCAGAGAAATAGTGTGTGAGTTTAGGATGTAGAAATGGAAGTGTTTCACCACCTTAACCATAGCATAAGCATGCTTCTCTATGTTTGAATATTTCAATTCATGAGTTTTGAGAGGAAAAATAATAAATGAAATGGGATATTCCACTCCTTTGTTCTGTTGAGCTAGAATAGTTGAAAGTGTGTGTTCAAAAGCATAGTTGTACACTATGAAGTCTTTGGTATAATCTAGGAAAACTAGGACCGGGGCATGGGCGATAACTTTCTTGATATCTTGAAATTATGACTTGCCTTCTTCAATCCAGTGGAAAGTATCTTTTTCCTTCATCATATCGACAATGTGGCGAGTATTTTCTATGAATTTAGGAATGAAACTTCGTATAAAATTCACCTTTCTAAAGAAAGAATGAACTGCAATCCTACTAGTAGGTAGAGTAATCTCTTGGATGGATTTGACTCTTTCTGAGTCGATCTTGATGCCTTCTTAGGATACAATGTGATTGAGAAGTTTCCCTTTTGTAACCCTAAAAACTGACTTCCTAAGATTTAGAGAAATTCCATTCTATCGAGATCATTCTAGCACTTGTTGTAGATTATGCACATGATCAAGATGATGTTTGGAAAAGATAGTCAAGTCATCAAGATATACCATAATGAACTTCCCCATTTCATTTTTGAAGATAAGATCCATGGCTCTCTGAAAGGTGGCACCAACATTGATCAAACTAAAAGGCATTCTACAATATGCAAAGGTACCCCAAGGTGTAGTGAAAGCAGTCTTATGTTATTCTACTTCACCGACATCTACTTGATTATACCTCAAAAAACTATCTAACATTGATAACGTCTCTGAACCAATCACTATTTGTAGGACTTGATCCATGATGGGTAGGGGGTAGTTGTCCTTTAGAGATGATTAATTTAGATTTATGAAATCAACATAGAAGCAAATTTCCCCATTCTTTTTTCTCACAAGGACTATGTTTGCAATCCAAGTGGAATGATGGATTGGAAAAATTATCCTCGCATTTAACATTTTCTAAATCTTAGATAGAATAGTACTTGATATCTTGGAGTTATACTACCTTGATTTTTACTTGTGAGGAAATGAACTAATCTTGAGAGGAATTTCATGCCAAATTTCTTTAGGCTTGAAAGATTTTAGATCATCATAGGAGTATGCTAAAACATCAATGTAATGGTGAAGCAGAGTAATGAATTTGAGCTTTTCATTAGGAGTGCAACACTTCCCAATGTTGACTATCTTGGGATTTTCTTCAGTACTCAAATTTATTTGATCAAACTCTTAAGAGGAACGTGAATCCATTTTTTGCTATTTGACGAACCTATCATGCTTATCAAATAGTTTTTCAAGGGAAACTAATCCCTTTGGGATTTTATTCCCTTTGAGTTGAATGAATTCTTCACCAATTTTTGAATTTGTTTTAGGATTTGATACCTATAGTGGAGACTTACTACCTTCAAAATAAAGCTTCTTAAAGCTATCCATTTGTTCCAAAAAAGTGATGATTTGGTTGTCACCATTAAAAACTTGCCAATAGTTGGCATTATCAGGCACACTTGGTTGAAAAACTAGTTTGATAGTGTACCTATTCCCTTTGAAATCTAGATTAGGAACCATGAGGGTTGCAGAGATGGCCAAGGAATCTACTCAGTCATTAAACTCTCTGGGCACTACAAAAATATTGAAAGCATCAAAACTTTTAATGCAGTCCCATACAGGATTGTGGTAATGTCACAATCTTTCATTCTTGCTTTGATACAGGTTCCTCACTTGACAAACCACTAGTTTAGCATCTCCTTTGTCATGAAGGAGCTTAACACTTTTATCTTAAGCAACCTTCAACCCAAGTAATAAAAATTCACACTCGATAGTGTTCTTGGTGTTGCTAAACTACAACTTATATGAACATGGGAAAATATCTCCTTGAGGAGATATCAGAACAATTCTAACTCCAAAACTAGTAGAAGAACTACTGCCATCAATTTCTAGAATCTAGACATCATTAGAAACTGATCTCTTTAAAGGTTTCTCCTAGTCAGGGAGGGAGGATTCTTTTTTGCCTGAATTGTGCTCTACCAATTCTTCTGATGTCTTGTCCAAATTTTTTGGATTATCACCTATTGGACTTTCATCTGATGAAACATAAACATCTTCTATGGATAGAAAATAGTTACCCATTCTTGAAGATTCAAATAGGAGTTAAGCTTTAGGGTCTGATGTTTGAGTGACAATATATTTTGATTCCTTTTCAAGAAGCAACCTTTGCATGATGCCCTTGACAGGTATCCTTGCCTCAGATAGGTCCATGCTCAATTCACCACCAACATCCTTGCAAAAATTTCATCCAAGTAAAATGCCATAAGAAGTTGGAACGTTAGCCACCAGGACTGTCATTTTAATCCTTTTTTTTGGGAAGGCTATAAATGCAAATTGGACATCTTTGATTTGACCCAACAATGGCACTTATTTGTTTTCCATAGAGAAACATCTCCCAAAATTTTTAGTCAGAGTGAGGTCAAGAGAATTTTCCACCTTGGCGGGCATGATATTGTCAGAGGCACCAGAGTTGATTATGCAATTGCTCAATTTATGTCTATTTATTAGCAGGGAAACATAGAAAGGCTCTATTTTCCTAGGGGCAACATGAGGAGTAATGACAAGATTGTTTTGGGTAGATGTATTCTTTGGGGGATCATGAGTTACCTTAGAAACATCTTGTCCTACAGGGATGGTTTTGTTCTTTACACACTCAACCAACCTGTCTAACTTCTCAAGATTATCTTGTAAATATTCAAACTCAATCATTTAGATCTTGGTCTTCCTAGTATGGTCAATTATGTCAAATGACTAGAAAGAACTAGGACTAGAGGAAGAAATTCCATCATTCTGGGTCTTTTGGGTTGTGGTACTAGTCTGGGAATTTGAAGTAGAAGGAATAGGAATATTTGAGTTACTTACTTTTTTAGTGATCAATGGGTCCTTTAATTTGAAAGGTAGAGAAGTCTCCCATTTAGAAATTAAAATTGCTAGTCGAGATTCTTCCCCTATTTTTCCTTTATTATCTTGTTGAGTTGATTGGTTTTGGGATCTGTTAAATACAACATATGATCCATCAAACATCTCTCCCTTACTTCTCGATTCATCTTGGTAATTTAGGAAACCAATGTTGGAGTCACTAGCTAATTCTTCTTCTCCTTATGTAAAGAGATTAGCATCATCTTTTTGGTTCAACTCAAGTTGGAAAGAGAAATCATGTTCAGCTTCATGATAACTAACTACTGAGTTAGCTGGTGTTGCTTCAATGGCAAGCTTCCCCTATGGGGGAGGAAGATGATTTGGTTGCCCTTTATTTTTGGTAGCACTGCCTTGATATGACTGGTTGGGAAACATCCTCCTTGGTATATCCCAATAAGGAGAAGAAAACATCCCTTGTGCCATTTTATTTTTTAGAGCTAACAATTTATTTGCTAGCTTTTACACCATAGGATCAATGGTGCCTATAGAAATTTTTTTAGAAGATAAAGAAGATTTATTTTTGTTAGAATCTCTTCTTATCTTTCCTACCAAGATAAGATCATAGTCAACTTTAGTAGCCAAATCCTGAGCTGCAACAAGGTCTATGTGGCCATCCTGCCTCAATAAGAATCTCACTTTAGGAAGCTGGGAATTTATGAAGCATTTAAGATTTTTAGGTGTTGGCTGAGTAATTATAGGAATCCTATTCTTCAGCTTGTCAAATTTAACAATGAAATCTCACATAGGTTCATGAAGATCCTTCTTAATTTGTGTAAGCTAAGTGAATAGGGCATGTGCATCTTTTGTAGGTTTGAATCTAGCTTCAAACTTGGCTTTGAGAGTGTTCCAGTCAATTATACTTTGATCTTACAGATGATAGAACCAATCTACAGTAGCACCTTGTAATGTTTCTACAAATAGTCTGACTGCTATGTCTTCATATTTCATGCCTATCACAACATAGGCTATGCATAAGGCTACAATATGCTCATCAAGATAAATTTTCCCATCACCATAGAACTTGGGAAAATTCTTCCTTGAACTGTGAGGTAGTTCATGTAAGGGTGGAGTTAGATTTAGGGGACAAAAGGTGTTACCCTAGGGGCCTTGAGCTACCATGATATGACAATGGAAAAAAGGGATAACAAATCTTGGTGGGGTATGTATAGACAAAGCTTTGATATCAGAGGAAAGAGAAGCTTTGCTTGGTATTGGAGACCTGACGTTGGTAGGAGAAAAACTCCTAGTTCACTGAAGGTGAGTTTGTGGAAAGGAAAGATCCAAATTATTTTGTTGTAGAAACTCAAATACATGGTCAATAATACCTTGAGCTCTCTAGCTTCGTGTATATTGTGGATCTAATAGAGTGTAAAATAGAAATAGAAAAGAACTAGAACTACTTCAATTTGAAGCTTGAGGCTTCAAACTACACGTTCTTCCCTAGTGAGTTGCCAAAAATTGTTGGGTGAATATTTTTTCACCATCTAATTGACAACAAAATAGGTATATCAACCTTAGCATAAAGAGATTTAATCAGAAAAATGTGTAGGTTTACCACAACATAATGAGATAAATCTCTCCTCTCATCAAGGGGAGGTTCCCTATAAACTACTATATACTAATATAAACTAAAAATACACTCAGGGGTGAAATCATACCATCATCTCTCTTTTTTTAGAGATGATGTTCATAGAGAAAAGGAGAATTCTTGGGTAATTTCTAAAGTCATTTCTCTTCTTTCGGAAATGATGTTAAAAAACTAGAGGAAGACTTCCTAGGTAGTAACTGTAACCATAAAAAACCCATGAAAGCACAAAGTCTTTTGTTGCTTCTCTCACTGATTCAGGATGAAGTACCATAGTAGAGTCAAGTGCAGCCCAAAGTCTCCACCTAAATCTACAACAAAATAAAATATTATGAAGGATAAGGGGAGCTCAAAGTCTCTCCAAAATCTTTTATACTTAAAGACAAAACACACAGACTAAAGACAATTATGGCAGCACAAAGTCTCCCACAGTCAGCTTCAAGACACCTTCCAGGTTATTTCCACTAGTTCCACTTATTTGATTAAATAGACAAGACTGTATTTAAGAAAAAGACATAAGAACAATTTTCTAGATAACACAAGCTATTTCATCACAAAGTCTGAAAGGTCACTTGGTTTCTTATTCATTTAATAAAATATGATTAACAATCTGAGCTCAAAGTCTCAAGAATGTCTTTCAATTTGGGTAGAGTTTTTCTTCTGATAACAACGAGATCCCCCTTTTACAAACTGAGAGATTACAATATATAGCAACCAAAGGAAGACTTTGGTGCTTGTTTCTAGAAAATGGCCCATGCTGTATTCAATGCATTGAATGTATTGAAAATTCTATGAAGGGGCCATGCTAGAGCAGGTTATCATCCTTACCTTTGGAATTTTAAATTATATCAAATATCTTATCCTAAGTATGGGTTGCTTGATCTTATTTAAAATACTTACACGACTATTCATTCACCTTTACTCAATGAAGAAAAATAGGCCACGCCTTTAAATGCTTGCACTCTCTGATGTCCACCTGGTGGACTATTCCACCTACTGGAATAACTCTCCTATAGATATTTTTGGATTCTCTATAACTTTCCCTTGTTTCTTGCTACATTTTGTCTCTTCCTGGTGATCTGAGCTCTCAAGCTTTCTTCTCACTTTTTGCTAGCTCCTTCGGCTCCTTATTCGGCTGGTCATTGAGTTTGTTCCCAGGTCTGCATCTTTGAAAATCAATGGTTATTTCATTACCCTAATTTTGACGTCCATGGGGACGTCACTAGTCTCTTGAACCACTTTAAACATTGAACCTTTGAACTTTTCAGAGTGCAATGGTTCAATGGTTTAAAGTTCATCGATTTGGTGGTTCGATGTTCAACGGTTCAATGTTTTACAAAGAGCCACATTTGATTAGTCTTCTTTAGGAGTTCAATGTATCGTTGAACCAATTATTTGAACCATTTTTTTGGAATCTTCTACTTGAAACATCTTCTGGAATCTTCTGCTTGAACTTTGAACTTTAAACTCTTTGAACTTGTTGAAGTGTTGAACTCTTTTGAACCTTTGAACTTGTTAAAGCATTGAACTCTTTTGAACCTTTGAACCACTTTGAAATTTTGAAGTGGGGTTTAATGGTTCATCAGTTCAGTGATTCATTCCATATTATTGAACTCTTTTGAACCCTTTAAACTTTTTGAACCCTTTGAACTCGTTAAAGTAGAGTTCAATGGTTCAATGATTCATTCCAACTCTTTGAACCCCACCGATGAACCTTTTTATTGAACCTCAACATTGAACCATCCTTGTAATTTTTAGGAAATGCCTTAAGTGTTTTGAAATTTTCTTTGTGAAAGCCCACTTATTGGACTTGTGATTTCCTTAGCTAAAAAGGCTTGAGTAATTGAAGAACTTGACTACTTAGAACATTTTTTTAGAAAGGAAGAGATCATTTTGGCCTGTAGGACCAAAATGGTCGACATGTTGTCCACAAAAGCAAGTGATATATTTTGGAAACAACAATACCAATGTGAAATTACTCATACCTTTCATGACCTCATCCATAAATTTGTCAAAACATATGTGGATGATCTTATTACCAAATCCAAACACCGTACAAATCATCTTTTTGATATTTCCATCATCTTTAACCATCTCATCAAATATAAAGTCCAACTTAATCATTTCAAATGTGTCTTTGGAGTTACATCTATAAATTTTTTAGGGTTTTTAGTCTCTCTCCATGGCATTTATGTTGATCCAACCAAGATTAATTCTATTATCAACATGCCTATTCCTCATTTTATTCCTAATATTCATACCTATTTAGGAAAAATTTGGGCAATTAGATGATTCATTATAGAGATGGCTTATCAAATTCACTCCATTAATTCCATTATCAAGAAAATTCTAGCCTTGGAATGGATTGATCCATGTCAAAAATCATTTGACAATATGAAAGAGTCATTGCTTCATCCACCTATACTTCATCCTCCTTATAATGATAAACCTTTAATCCTTTATACTTCTTCCACACCTATTTAAGTTGGGATAATGCTTTCCCAATAGGATGATATGGGCAAGGAATATGCCATCTACTATATTAGCTAAAACACATTACACCAAAATTGAGCGTGATTGCCTCACTATTTATTTTGTAGCTAAAAAGCTTTGTCACTATATGCTTTACCAAACCACTTATGTCATTGTTCATTCTGACCCCCTTCATCATTTCTTCTCTAAAGCATTTCTTTTAGGAGATAGAATTGTCAAGTGGATGGTCTTACTTATGGAATTCAATCTTCGTATCATCATGTAAAAAGCTGTCAAATGGCAAGTCATAGTTGACCAACTTGTTGTAGCTCCTATTATAGACACTTCTTCCCTTTAAGATAACCTTATAGATGATACTATCATTTACATTGAAGGTCTTAATCAAGAAATTTCACTTAAAGATTATTTTCATAGCTTTACTACCAATCTTGAAGCTAATCAACTTGATGAATCTTCCGCTTCCTCCGATACTACTAAACCAAAGGTAATTATCAAAGAGCCTAAAATTAATGTCAAATTGCATGAGGATACTTGGAACCTTCACTTTGATGGTACTAAATACCTCTAAGGAGCTAGGGAAGGTTACATTCTCACTAGTCCTCTTGAAAAGATAATTCCCTTAGCTTTCCATTTTACATTTTATGTCACCAATAATATAGCTGAGTGTGAAGCTCTTATATTAGGTATGAGAGCTGCTCTTGATTTATACATACAATATCTTCATGATTTGGATTATTCTCAACTTATTTTCCATCAAGTTAGTGGTGCCTATCAATGTAAAAATGAAAACCTTATTGCCTATCATCAGATTTCAACCACTCTTGCTAAAATTTTTATCTCTTTTAAAATTTAGCCTATTCTTAGAGATCAAAATTTCATATCTTATTCTCTTACCTCTTTAGCTTCTCTTTTTTATCCACATCAAGTTCTTTCTGACCCTTCTTTTATCATACAAATAATCAAATCTCCATCATCTATCCAACCACCTAATTTACTTATCTACCATATCGAGGATGTCACCATCCAAAAATGCCCATAGTATCAAGATATCATTCAATTCTTAGAACATTAAAATTATCCTCCTGACTTAGATTCTTGTGAAAAGACACATCTTCATAAACAAGCTTTCAAGTATGTATTTAGACATAAAATCATTTATTATTGCAATGCCAAAGGTACCTTGCTCTATTATGTCATGCAAAAATGAGCTCCTTCCTCTACTTGAACAAGCATATGGGGGCATTTGTGGTGGTTATTGTAGTGGACATACTATAGCCCATAAATGCATATGTATGGGTTATTATTGGCCTACTATAGAAAAGTATGCTATTGAATATGATAAAAAGTGTAATCCTTGTTAGATTCATAATGATTTCATTCATTCACCTCCTGTTGATCTTCAAACTATCAAATATCTATGGCCATTTTCCACATGGGGATTCAATATCATTGGTAAACTTCCTCGCTCCTTAGATGGGAATGTCTTTATTATCACCACTATTGAGTACTTAACCAAGTGGGTTAAAGCCATGCCCCTTGTCAATGTCACAAATCTTACCATATCTAAATTCATTTTGAACCAAATAATTTTCCATTTTGGTGTTCCTCACACCATCATTTTAGACAATGGTGGTAATTTAAAAAATAAACATGTTAAACAACTTTGCACCAAATTCAAGATCAATCACAAGTTTTCCATGCCTTACCATCCATAGTGTAATGTTTAAGCTAAGGCCAATAATAATATTCTTGATAAAAATCTTTATAAGATAAATTTTGAAACCTACATGGATTGGCATCTTTATCTTTATCCTGCACTTTGGTCCTATCAGATTAGCATTCATACTACCATTAGGACAACTCCATTTTCTCTAGTCTATGGTTTTGAATTGGTTCTTCCTCTTGAAGTTGAGATTCCTTATCTTTGCATATCTATTCATGTCATTATTATCAATGAATAAATATGTGAGGCTCACCTTCATACCCTTGATCTAATTGATGAGTGTCATCTCTCTACCTTACAACATAACTACCAATACAAGGCTCACGTTGACCGACAACATAATAAACATGTTAAAGTTTGCACTTTTAATGTTAGTGATCTTGTCCTTAAATTAGACTACACCTATGATAAAGAATTTAAATATTCCCAAAAAATGTGGGGCCCATACTTAGTTAAATATATCCTTGGTCTAAGTACTTATCACCTTCAAACCAATGAAGACCATGTTTTCAAGGAGCCCACCAACGCTCAATTTCTAAAAAAATACTTTGCCTAATCATTTCCTTCTTATCACAATTTATATATATATCTATTTAAATACTTTTTAAAGTTACTTAAGCATGGGTATCTCCCTATGTAATAGTTCGCTCTTGTTCACAAACCTTTAGTCCTCCATTTTTGGTCTTTTGGTTTCTTGATGTATCATAATCTTCATTATCTTATTTTTTATTCTCCTTCTATTTACCAATTTTGATTTGGTGCCCCTTGGGTTTTTATTTTTTGATTTGATTTATAAGACCATGGATAGGACCTGACATCCCTCACAAAACCACCATCTTTTACCTATTTTCATTCTCTTTTTGTTGCTTGCTAATGTTGTTTTAGCATCCTTGGGGTTTTTTTGTGAGGTGCTTTGTAAAAAGGCTCCCTCACTTTGCTTTTATCTTTCTTATTATCACCCTTGTGAGTCTCTATTTTATGATTTGCTTTGTAAGATCATGTATAAGACCCAACCCTCCTCATAAAACTACCATTCTTTTCTTATTCTTTGTGATCCTTGTTCTTAAAATTTAGCTTTTTATTCTTTTACTAGATGGAATCTACACAAAAATCTATGTTAGGATGTTTTCCTCCACCCCCCTCATTCTTATGATAAGGAATCACACCTTTGATATCATTGTATCCCTCTTTTTTCCCTTTATCACATTTTTTTTCAATTTGAATCAATTTAAACTATTTAATGTGTCATTCCTCTTGATTTGCCATTTCTCTCATCTCCACATTAGATAAAACAAGGTTGAAGTCAAGATAGCACTTTTATTTCACCTATATTTATGAGACTCCTAGACCCCATTCTCTTTGAATTTTCTCTCTCTTAGAAACCTTGTACCAAGTTTTCAAATGAAAGTCATCTTTAGCACCCATGTTTGCTTTTCCAAATCTATATAGAGGAGGAATAGAAAAATCCATCAAAAAAGTTAAAAACCAAATCATTTTAAACAACAAGAAATGATATCTAAAAGGTAACATACAAATCTCAAAAGTCAATTCAAACCAAAAGATGTGATTACAAGAACATCTCTTATATCCAATCAAATCTCAAACTCCACAGTCAGCTTCACATAGAGTCGAATTCCTTTGGGATGTGGTAGGATAGTAGATTGGAATAGGGGAATTCAAAAAAATATATATGGTGCTACCTACTTCCTCACACAATTACCCAATATTCATAGTAGATCGATGGCTCTATAAGGGGTCCTAAAGAATAGGGAACACAATGTGGGGAGGTAGGTCCATTTTATTTTTCATGCATATAGACTTCATGGGATGATCTATATACTCCATTTATTGACCTAAGACTTGTGTAACTAAGAGAATTTCTTTAGAGTCACTAAGGTCAATAGTCCTCTTATTTTGACAAAGTAAATTTGAGTGTCTTGACTTCAATAAAGAGTTTATCTACCTTGGTTTTTCCTTAATTCTTTCCTCCACCCATTTCATCTCCCCCTTTGATAGCCAAATTGTGATTCCAAATATGTTTTCCCTCTTCCTTAAATTCCTTCTTCTTCATTTAAAAAAAAAACATGCTAACACTACTTTGTTTTAGTTTTATCTATATTTAGATGCAAAACAACATGTTTGAGCAACTTTGGATCATATTCTTCACTTCATTTTACATTTACTAAACTTAATTTACCATCTTTTTATCATTTGTTATGATTTTTTTGTCCTACTATCATAGACACCTGAGTTCACACCCTTTCTCCATTGTTGAGTGAGATGTGGTTTGTTATTGCTCACTTGAAAATGTTTTTTTTCCCTTTTATGCACCTTTTTCCAATGATGATTGAGATGTGGATTGTTAATTCTCACTCATCAATGTTGTTTCACCATTTTGTTTTTATTTTTACCATTAATTTTTCTTGTTTATCATTCTTTTTTAAATAAGTATCCTTGGTTTAAATTAGTGAGTTTGCCTTTTCTTACTTAAGGTTTACTTGTTTGATTTTTTTGGTATTTAGTAACCTTGGATTTTTTGTTACTCGATTTACTCTTATTTGACTTGGTCATTTGGTTTAACATAAAACTTGTCATCCATCTTGCCAAATTACCAAGTATGTCTCACCTACATATCATCATTTATCTTGGATTTTTTGAATTTATTTCTCCTTAGTTTTATATTTTTGGGTTTGATAAAGGTAAGTAAAGGTATGCATCAATATTTTTTTAGTTATTTACTTTTTTAGATTAGTTTCCCCTTCTATCATTTACTTTCATTTATTTTATGCTTTTTAAAATACTTAAATTTTTTTTAGCATTAGTATTGTGTGTGTCCTTATGTTCTTTCTCAAAGCACCATCCCTTATTACACCTTAGTGAGAAATGATGAGCTTCGAGTGGGGCATATGGATACAAATACTATTTTTAACTTTTATCAAATACTGATGCTTTACATCTTGTAAGAACCCATCATGACTCAATTTATTTGAGTGCATACCTTAAGGAATACACCAGGAAAGGGGTGGGTATATCTTTGGTGTTTCACAAGATTGATGTCCCTTATCTCCATATTATTACCAATCCATTCATCTCATAAAACCTTTACCTAAGCTATTTATCCTCCCTTACACATTCCTCTAGTCTTTTTCTCTTTCTATCGTTCTTCTCTTTGCTTGGCACCCTTTTTACCTACTCACCAAAATAGGTCAACCTAGTTGTCCTAGTGTAGTCTAGGGTCACTTTAGATCTTTAGGTTTGTTATCCTTTTGACCAACCTAGCACAAACTTTAGGCATTAGCCCAAAAAATTGCTAGGTTGATCGAGTCAACCTAGTACAATTGATATGTTTGAATGAATTTTAGGTGAGATACACATATAAAAAAAATATCATTTCAATCATTTTCATAATTTTCCATCAAGATTTATTATTTACTCACACTTATTCACAATCTACTCTTCCACCATTCTACTTGAGGAGTCTTAGATTAGGTTTTTTATATTTTGGAGAATCTAGTCTTGTAGATGGGTCTTAGATGCTTTAGCCTAAAAACGTGATCCTTAAAAACCATAACAACCTCTTGTGAAGCCCCATTGGATAAAGGAGAGATTGAATTGTGATGGGTTCCCATTTAGGTAAGTATATTCTAACTTTTTTCTCCTCTTTTTTACTAGATTGAAGTAGCATAAGTGTTGGCTCGAATAATATTAATCTTCATACTCTATGTATTAAGGTGTTACTTATACTTATTTTATTTAAATTTCCCTATACAAATTTGATTGATTTGTATATAAACACTCACATTGTGCCACAAGATTTGGTGTGCACTAGATTAGTTTAATTTTCCTGTTATTATAATAGTTTACTTTCTTGTTTATTATCATAAGTGAAATATCAAATCATAGGAATATTTTAGGATTATTTTATGATTGTATTATACTATAGGATTTGGAACCATTCATATCATTAAATGTTGTTATAAGTGATACAAGTTATCCCCTAATTAGGTCTAGTGGATCCCCACATTGGTCATGCTCCTGATTAACAAGTGTATACCCAATTGAAAGTGTAGGTGTGCTCTATCTTATCTGATCCAAGATTAATTCATGTACATCATGTAATTCTAATTGTATACAAATAAAACTAAGGATATTTAGCTTTAAGGGATTCTCATTGAGTATAACATCTAGTTTTGATGACTAGCAATCATCTTATATGACAATTAAAACATAATTCAACTATGTAGGAATCTAGTCCTCCATTAACAAACCAAACATATTGAGAATCACATGCATTTATTTTAGAAGATCATCCATGAGAAATTAATTTATCGCCAATACATATAGACAATGGATTAAGTTTCTAATTTATTCACCAAACCTTTCACTAAAATTATATTTATTTGTATGCTCTTCTTGGGGTTTGGGCATCTCTATATTCTTCCTCCACTTGGGGATCATCTCTATGTACTTGGGTACCTCATCAGGCCTTTGTGTTGGGACCTGATTCTTATAAACACCTAAGTTATTCTTAAGGGGGGGGGGAAGGTGTTGGTGTAGTCTTTAATCCCACTAATTTTTTCATCCATAGTCTTATTTGGCTTTCTTAGGTTAATAATAGATCATTAGGGGAAATTCAGCTTAAGTCATTTTTTAATTGTGAGCTGAGTTAGTTATATTTTTTGGTGATATAATTCCTCACTATCTAATGTACCTTCTTATGTACTTTTTGGTGAATGTTCAATGTGTATTAATATAAATTTTATTGTGAAGACAAGCTTATTCTATTTTGTGAGTTGTTCTTCAGGTTTCACTACTCTATAAGATTCATCTATGTGCATTCAACCATATCCAATTGATCCTCATTGTTGACCACTCAGATATATGCCCAAATCAAATCTCATCAGGTCTCACATAATTGTAACATGAGATGGTGCTTTGGGAAAAGAACATAGTAATAAATAATATTGAGATAAATAAATTGTAGTATAAAGCATAAAGATAAATGAAAGGAAAGAATTGAAAAATACATACCTTTACTTGCCTTGTTGCTATAGAATATAAGTCATGCGAGATATGAAGAGGATTCCAAAGTAGATAAAATTAGGTTGACCTCTAAAATAAGAGAAAATTTTATTTTTTTTATAAAAATATGTGTTATATGTAAAAATATTCCCTACATTGTCAGGATTCTAGAATATCTTTCAGTTTGGAAGAAGAATTAGTAAAAACATAGTTATGAGCAAAATACAAAAATTATCAAAAAATAATTGATAGTTGAATAATTTGTAAATTAAAATAGAAATAGGATTTTAAAATATTCATTTGTAATTATACTATTTTTTATAAAAATAAATCTTTGTGAGACAAAAGAGTGAGAAGAGAGTCTATGACTTGGAGATGAGGAATATCACATAGGGGACACATAGCGGTAACAGCTAGCATGGCTCAAGTAAATGATGCCTTAAATTAGGAATTTTTGTTAATTTTTATTGAAAAATAAGGTAAATTTGAAAAATTAGGTTCTAGGGTAAATATGTGTAGTGGAATTTACCCCAATAATTTTTATGGTAGATTAGGAATGAGGATGGTCAATGGGTAGGTAATGAAATGAGTCAGTAATGCCTAAGGCATTAATGATAAATTGGTAAAAAATCACCATAGAAATTGAATAGACTTGGTCAGGTTGACTTAGTTTAGAATACAAGGTACAAAGGGTGGTTGACTATGTAGCAGGTGGTTGATGTAGTTTACCCATGAATGGTCGACTGTATAAGGGAGGGACAATCTAGTTAATAATATTTAAGTGTTTGAGTTCATACATACTGGCCGATGTAATTTAGGAAGGTGAACAATGTAGTTTAAATAGGTGCATGACTTAGTATGTAATAGACAACATAGTAGAATGACTTGGCTACCTACGTAATAGTTGGCTAAATTAGTTATGTGATTTAGTTGACTATGTTTAAAGTGGATGATATAACTTCAATGTTTGAATAATGGCTAACATAATTTACTACTTGGTTGACTTAATATAATTTTTTTATTTTTGACCAACATAGTTTAATATGTGGCTGACATAGTATAAAGTGGTAGGAAAATATCAAAAAATAGGTTAATAAAGTAGTTAATTTTTTAATTAAAATTAGTTTTAATTATTATTATAATGTATTTTCCTAATTATCTTAGATTGAGGAATAAACATTTTTTTTGTATTTTGCAAGCGTAACGAAGGCTTTGGCATTTGATAAATGTAGGATGGATACCCAACATGTTAAATAGATTAATGATAGATGATATACACAGTTGGCATCATTAGGTTTTGGTGGGATTATGGATATGCATAGAATCCTACTTAGTTTTGACTTAGTTTATATGTTCTTAGGAACATGCAAGTGACTAACTAACACTTTCTAATGGGACAAGGATGGGGATAAAATAGAGTTTAGTATCACATTAGAGGATGCCCATGTTCTACTTAGAATTCATATTATTGGGATTCCCATGATCTATGATATTCCTGAGATGGAGCAAGAGAGATGAGCCTTAGCTTTATGGGTGAGTGGCTCTGAGAGATATTTTGAGGATTTATGTGTATGGTTGTTTGATGTTTATATATTGACCATTATATATATCCTAAATGAATTTATTAGCCTTGTAATATCATGTGTGCTTTGTCACAAGTTGGATGGGAAGGTGCCATTATATGGAATCACCTTATGCCTTTTTTTTGGGAGAAGGGTACTTTATATGAACTAGGGTAAGTGATTTGCGTATATCTAGTTCATGACATGTATAACATTCTATCTTGTGACTAGAAGACTATGTGGCCCATTATTTTGCTTTGTATTTGGATTTATGGGAGATTTCCTACATATGAACTAGATGGGTTGCCCCAGGTTATTGATTATAGTTTACCTCATGTACTCATATGGTGATATGATCATGTGATATGTGTTTTACCACATACTCCAACACTACAAACTATTACTTGTGGTGATATTGTATGATAATATTATGTAGGAATTAAAGACATTTGGCTAACTTGGCTTACTATTTCTCTTAGATTAGCCTATGTACAATTAATAAACACTATACATGGTGGCTGAAGCCACATCCTATTGCTTACCGACCTAGATAGTTAGGATTTCCACATCTAATAAATCTAATAAAAGTGCCTAAGTATTAGACACATCATGCTAGAGAGATAAAGGGTATTAGTGGTGTTTGAGTTCCTATTAATGTAATTATGATTTAGCTACATTGATCAATACCTTGGAATGGAAAATAATAATAATAGAGATCAGTGAGATTTTTTGTTAAGGAGATAACGATTATAGATGTGGAGATGGTTGCAAATAATGTTGAGGATATGAATGTGGTGATTGTTGAGCCATAATAGGTTTTATAGTTTCCACCATGAATGGAAACATAGGAATTGATAGGTGGTGGTGGAGGCACATGAGGAGGAAACTAATTAGGGAGATCCCACAACATAGGCAATATAGAGTTGGTTAATAGTGGAACATATCCATAGGGGACTAAAACATGCTCAAGTTCTTACTCCTAGTTTTGTAGCATCTCAAAGGCATGCTCCAATAGAGGTACTTAGAGTTTGTGTTGATGGGGAGACTATTTTGGGTGATACCATTATTTTTAAGTGTTTGGTATTTTTTTAATTAGTAGATAGATGAATAGATGTATAATTTTTTTTATATGTAATTTTTTTAGGTAGATGTTTTGTTGAGATGTTATATATATGTGAGACCTAATATACACTTGATTTTTATTTTGTAGAGATGATACATACACACACACACACACACATATATATATATATATATATATATATATATATACACACACACACGATATCTAATATACATTTATGAGATAAAACACACTAAATAATATTGATAAACATGTAAAACAAAATGGTAAGTAAAATAGGATGTAAATATCAAGATTTATAGTTATGTTTGTGAATAATCATGGTATGGAGGTATCAGTAATATTTTGTGTGGAAACCATATTGCTATCCAAGGTCTTACACTTAAAATAACAAAGGGAAAACTAATGAGGTAAATGTTAATATTGTGAATAGATTTAGGAAATAAGGAGATGTTTGTGAGTAAGGCCTAGTCCTATCCACGTTCTTTCATTATAACTCACAAAAGGAAAACCCTTGCAATATGATCAATTAACAAAACATATTCATCAATGAGGAATATTGGGATTACTATAATGAATTAGGGAGTGGAAAAAACATGACATATGTGTTTTTAATGAAACCTTAGTATGTAAGAGACATATTGTGTAAATAGGGACACACTAAGAATTTAATGGATGCCAAATGCAAAAGGTATTTGTTCACAATAAACACAAAACTTTATTGGAAAATAAGTGGCGTACAAAGATCAAATCATCATGGTTATATATAAAATAAATGAAAATGGACCTATTTTACCACAAAGTGTTCCCCATTCCTCAAAAACCCTTACAAAGCCATCAGTCTACTATGAATATTGAGTACTTGCATGAGAAAGTAGGTAACACTAAAATAATTTTAAAATCTTCTATCCTTATTTACTAGCCTAATGCACACCAATGGACCTCGACTCTATTACGAGGAAAAATATGGATTTTGAACCTTATATTATAAATAAGATATGTGCTAAGATATGAATCATGCCTTTTGGTGTGATTTTGACTTCTGAATGTTCATTTTTGGCTTTTGATCTTTTCCTTTTGTTTAACTGATTTAGATTTTAACTTTTTATGGATTTTTTCATTCCTCCTCCATATGTATTTAGAATAACCAATAATGAGTGATATAAGTGACAAACACAAATGAATTTTAGGTTTTGGTTATAAGAGACAAAATACCTAGAGATATTGACATATTTTACTAAACAATTAGACTTGCCTTACAAACTAACATGTGATCTCAAGTCTCAATTGTATGTGTGCTTAGTATGAAGAGGGAGTAAAGGGGGATAAATGGTGAACTAAATATATCTATGTATGTAATGTTTCAATGAGAAGTATGATTTATAGCTAATCATGTGGTAAATATAGGGCATTAAAGGGATTTGGGTTTTAGAACCATGTCATAATAATAACTATCTTATTTTTAAATAAAATGACATAAAAAACATAATAAAAATAAATTTGATAAAAAATGAGAGAAAATTTAAACCATGTGAATAAATTAATCCATGAGAATAAGATTAATCTGTGAGAATAAGATTAATCCATGAGATAATAATTTTAAATCGAAAGATATTTTAAATTTAAAATAATAAAGAGAAATTAACAAATGAAAAGAAAGTAATCCTTGAGACATGTAAATAATAAAGACATAAGATCCATATATGATCATAAATCAAATCTAAATCATGTAATAGTATGATAAATAATGTGATAGAACACCATGATGTGTTCCCAAATAGTGATAAATCATGTGGAAAATATCATCCATAACATCTAATACATCCTTGTGTATCTAAATTATGACATTAATCAGAGTATCATCAATTTTCATTGAAAGTCATGAAAACACTTCCTAACATATCATCTCTAAAGAGAAGGTAGTAATAAGAATGATTCTCATGAGGTATTTCTTGTCTTTGATACTCAATGCAATTAAGTGGTGTCAAAATGTGAATTATATTTTTAGATATGTGAAAAGGTATAGGTTGCAGAGAAGGAGGATCCTTTGTCTACAAATGATCTAGAAAAAGAAGCTGAGATAGTGAAGGCATAGGCTATGGAAAATCCTAAAAATACTAATGAATTAATCAACATCTATTAGTATGGTGTGTATTACATTGATTCCAAAGACAATAAACCTCCCCATATTTAGGGATGTATTCTATAAATATCTTAAGAGGTGGTAGACTCTTGTATTTTGGTTGTGTTATGTCTAGATGAAGTGTATCAACATATTTATATAGTTGTCAGTAATGATTAAAATAATGGTTACATATATCATGAAAGCAACAAGTACATCTAGTAGTAGATGGTTAAGGCCAGCTATCTATGGTAGCAAAAGAAATAGAGGCATGTTTTTATTGATGCCATGATAGTCCTTGGCTTAGTGACTCATAACTCTATAGATATTAAAATAAGGATCATATTCCCATCATACTATTAGAGGATCAATATTAGGACAAGGTATTATACCATCACCAATAGGAAAACTCAAAATAGGGTCAACACTAAGTTGGACCATATAAATGGATAAAATTATAATAGGTTGATGTAGTGTAGCTGGGATATTTGTAGGAAGTAAACTAAAAGAATCATGAAATCAAGAAAATTGGTAAATAGTGATTAGAGGAGTAGTGTGTGTGTGTGTGTGATCCATATTAGACTTGTGAACATTAGATGAATAACTAATATCAAGTACTATAGCAAGAGAAGGAAATACATGAATATAACTAATAAAATCCTATAAAAAGAATGATATATAAGTATCTTAGAGTTTTTATCTTGACTTAATCCAACTAAAAAAGGATCATCTAAAGAATATAAATCATATTAATCAAGAGTATAAAGGTCAATAGTACATGCATTGATTATTTTATCAGTTGAAGAGATATGGTCAATGGATGTTTTTTAAGGTAACTGTAATTTCATCACATAGTTTTTGATGAGATCGAGGTTGTAAAGGAGGTAATTGAGAAATTATGTTAGGAGAGAGATTATAAGTTTTGATTTTTAAACTGATCTCATTTGGTTCATCATTGTTGGAATATAAAATATTAGGTGGTATGTTTCCTATTAATTTAGGTTAACCATTATAACCTCTAGTAGAGTTGATGGGATAATTAAAGCATCATGATTCATAAAATGGGATACTAGGTAATAGTTTAAGGGTAGGTATTTTTAAAATGCCTCATTATTGGAATTATTCAAAATTTCAAGGATTTGTATCTCCTTGAATCTTGTATATAACACTATTATAGACAAATTTAACACATTAACATGATGGTGAGGCTATTGTTCTCATGTGATGTGTCCAAGGTTGACCAAGTAAGATATTTTTAGAGATTGAAAAGTTAAATATCATGAATTTCACATGTACCATGACTAGGGGAACCATGATAGGAAGATAAACACAATGTAAAGGAGGAATTTGTTTTTGATAATATACTTGGAATGTAATTTGTATGGATTTAATATTTCATTCAGAATATCCTAGTGTTTTTATAAAATAAAGGGAAGCAACAAAAGTGCCTAAACCTTCATTGATTAAAGCACATTTGACTTGGATATCTCCTATTGGTATAATAATGAATAATGGTGGATCATCCACATGAATAAATATATCATAAGGAATCATATAAGATATATGAAACTTGAGTGCAATAGATGTGTCCATTGTTTCATCAACACACATAGACATTTATTCACACTGTTAAAGGATGCTATCTTTAGATCCTAACAAGGTAGCTTCTTTCCCCATGGGTGGGGAATAAGGGATGTTAATTTTGAATAATAATTTAATTAATATATTATGATGATGACGATAAGTTTTAATAAGCTATAATAAATGGATTTGAGATGGGAGATGTGAAATTTCAACTATGGGGTCCCATTCATCATAACCAATTAGAGTGTTACTGGCTAAAGGTGCACAATGTTTTAATAAATACTTTGAGGGTGGGTTGGAATTTTGTTTAAATTTATGTTGATAAGGTATGTTTGTTTTAGGTTTAGTTAATATGGGCTGATTGGTTATAGGTACTTGTGCCATTTTAGGTGATGTGCCTGTATCTTTGCTTATTTCTTGTGTTTGATTGGAGGAAATACTAATTGAAGTTTGTGGGGTATCCACTTGAAATATATTATTTTTAGGGGGGAGTATAAATTATATCAATGGCATGAGAGGTATTATCAATTTTCATTGATGGAGTTGATACTTGTGGTTTTATTGATTCTACATTCCCCAATTTTATGAGATGGGATAGGTAAGAGTCTTGAACAATGCAAAACTTATGGAAATTATTATAGTTAGAAGATAGATAATGATGAATATAAGAAACTAATCATCTCATATTATTCATGTTTATAACATTCTCATAATTTATGTTAGGGTCCACATAACTTTTGACATTTTTGGTAGTAGGAGGTTGATTAGTGTTAGCTTGATGGTTAGGAAGGGTATCCTTGTAAATAGATAAGTGAGCATTGGCTTGATTTAAGGCTTCTTTTTTATATTTAGTTCCATGATCCGTAGATGTTATTTCATAAGTTTGTTGATAATGTACATATGAAAAATTTGTGATCAAATTAGGTCCAAGAAGATAATCCATAACAAAGTTTCGTAATTGGAAACAAGTTTCATGAAAATGGCCCTAACTTGCATGAAAGTAAAAAAATTTGTGTGGATCATACCAATTTTTGATAATGGGTGTAAGACCAAAATATTTTTGAAAAGCTCATGGAATAAGATTTTGAATTTATGCTAAGGATAGTGGTTTGTGTACATCCACGTTATACACTTGAGAAAATGTGGAACTAGGATGAGATATTTTCTTATTTGGAATTGAAGGATTATACTTTATAGGGTTGCTTGGAGAAATGTTTTGAATAATATGTATGGATTAATAATTATTTATAACACCATCATTATTTTCATGTCTATTTTTAGCTTTCACAATCTTCGAGTCTTCATTGTTGGGTGTGAAGGCTCAAATTGTCATATAAGAAAGCCTTGACATTTATCTTGGTCAAGGGATTCTTCCAAGGATTTTTGAGAAAGAGTCCTCAAATAATATTGTAATTTAGGATGAAGAGAACTAGTGAATAAATGGAATAGGTTCCCATATGACATATTATGTTCAGTTTTTTTAGATAAGAATTTCCATTGTTTGATGAAAAATTGTGTTATTTCCAATTCTAATTATTTAAAATAGATAAAGTGGGCTAAGTTATTTTTAGGTGTAAATCAAGAATCCAAGAGGGATTAATAGATTGTTAGTGAATAAATAAAAAATAAATTGAAAAAGTAACTACTCAAGCCAAATCCCTAGGTTGATTTTTGTGATAATAAAACAAGAAATTCAAATTGGAAAGATAAAGACAACACTTTTATCTCCCTTGAAGATATGTTTTAAAATCAATCAAAAATGGTTGAGCTTGACTTGTATGTATAAGTCCTCATTGATGCTTGAATATTTTACATGGGGAATCACCTCTCCTTATCTACACTTGGTCTTGGCTTTATCTTGGCATAAGAGAAGAAAGTTGATGAAACTTCTTGGAATAATCCAGTAAAGTAAGTGCTGACCAAATTTGACCCTATAGGTCAAATAGGGACCCCTGTAGATAAAAAATTGATCTTTATAGGTTTTAAGGGGTCTAATATTATGTCATAGGGTGTATTATAATCTATTTTATGTCATTATATATCATATTAGCATTGGTTATTAGTCATTTTAGTCCTTATATCATTTTGAGTCATTTTAAAGGTTATAAAGGGGCATTAAATGAGTTATATGGTCTCATTGGGAAGTTTTAAGGTGTAAAAATGGTTATGTAACATGAAATTTATCCCATTATTCCTTAAATAAATTGTTCATAACTGAAAGTGATAGGTTCTTCAGAAGAAAGATTAGTTTTCTTAGGAAAAGAGAAGAGTTTGGCACTTGTATGGTCCATGGGGGAAGGTGACACATGGTAAAAAGACATGGAATTTATTTATAGCTTCCTCAAGATCAATTACACATTTTAAATTCTCTATAAGTTCCAATTTTGAGATAAAACTAATTTTCTCCTTCTTCACCCTTCTAGAGACACATAACCAGTCAACAGGGTTATGCTTGGTATGAATAGTTGGAGAAATTTTAGGTAAAATTACTTTGGGAGGTGAAATTATAATCATTTAGATTAATTTAAATAACAAGAGTTATAATAATGGTGTCCTGTGCTTTATGAACCATCCTCATGAAGTTGACTATGTTTTTATGCTTGCTAATTTGTGCACCCTATAGGTTTTGATCTATTTTTGAGAATATAGGTGAATAAACCTTGTAGCCCATACATGGGAAAAGAAAATTTAAAATTTTTAAGGATATAGGATTAGTGTAAATTTATTGTTGGATACCTCAAAAATTTCATTTAATCACTATTTCTATTCATTGACATCTACAAAATTAGAATTTTTTAGTAACCTTAGACTCCAAATTGGTAGTTATAAACCATGATTTCATGATAAAATGTTTATATTAAGTGAAATGAATATATATTAACATAAATATCATAAAATTAAGTTGATATATTGAGTTATTAACCACTACACCACCTACAAGACTCTATACAGTCAACTGTAGGTGACTATAAAGTGACAATGAACTAAGTAAAGTGTCTAAATGATGGTATAGGATAGTCAAAGTAATAAAATGGATCCAATAAGATATCAAGTGTCTCTAAGGAACTATAAAGGTGTTTTTAAAAATTAAATTAAAGCCTAGACATGTAGGGATCATCTATAAGAAACATCCTTTGGTAAAAAACACAAGAAATACAATCATCTACCTATGACTGATCTTGGGAACATTTAAATCCAAAAATATGAGTTAAAAAAGATTATAGATGAAATGTATTCTAATAATTTTGTAAATTTTTTATTATAAGGTCAAACCATGCATTTCCACCTATAGGTACAAGCCTTGGAACAAAGACATAATCATGAAGGTTATACATAGTCTTGACTGATTAGTCTTGGGAAGGGATATGTGAGAGTATTGAGGTGATGAATTGTATTATAATAACTTTTTAAAGGTTTTTATGTACTATATAAATTATCACATATCAAAAAATAATTATAGAGATGACCCCATGATGCAATATACAATTTATACTTCAAATCCTACATACAGTGCACCCTTTTGCATAGTTTGTCTTGGGTCTTGTAGAAGTTGGGAGGTCTATTGAATTGTTAAATCTATAAAAATTATTAAAAATCATATTTAAAACTTGTATAAAACTCTAAAACATCCAAATTTTCTAAGTAAATAAGGGAAGTACCCTCTATTTTATCTCAGATAGAGGGTACTTCCCTTTGTGCATAAAACCTACAGTTTTGGAAAAAGGAAATAAAAGGATGGGTCATGAGTTGGGTGAAAATTTATAGAATGTGTTTGGATTTTAAACACACCTAGGGAAAACATATAAACATCTCATATAGTAATTAACCCAAACTAGATGGTCTGGGTTATTGAGTTTACATGCAAGCTTATTAGGTAGGGTTTTGTCCTAGAATCCAAAGAGGATGTCATTTTCACTTCCAGTATTAGATATAATTTATATAATATTATATAATTATTATAGGATCATTATATAAGTTTTTATTCTTTTGGGATGTAGGGGAAATCATAAAAAGGCCACTTTTGGGATTTAAGACAACTTAGGCCTATAAGAACCTTAAAAAGAGCTCGATATAGCAACTTCAGTGGCTCACATCTCCTTAGACACTATGAATGGAAATATAAGAAGATTATAGATCTTAAAAATGGTCATAATATGAATTATTTTTAAATTGGTTTGAAGTTCTAATGTCCCAGCTTTATGAACAAAGCTTAAGAGGTTAAAATTATCTAAAACTCTTGCTAAACCCTTGAAAGGACCTAATTGGGAAAACAAGGTTGGAGATGCATCCAAATAGACCAGAATTTAATGTTAAGTGATTGAATTTTATATAATAATATTAATATATCCACCCCCCATAAATTTTGGTGATAACCTATCTATACAGACAAGGTATAAAATTAGTTCTTTTGACTATTTATGTGTTGCATAGGTTTTAAGAGGTTTAAAGATATGCCAATCACATGGAATGGAATATTAGGACTTAAGATAAATACAAATGTAAATTTATTTCCTCAAAAAAAAATTCAAGTGCCTTAAATAGCTACTTCATCTTATCCAGTTAAGACTAGCATAGTGAGCATGGCAGTGAGAAGGGTGAAAACTTAAAGTAAGAGATTTTTTAAAGTGTGCTTGATACATATAAGGCCATGATGGGTATTTAAAAGTGTCATAAACTCATTAAAATATATTTTCATGGAGAACTAAAGCCAATTTTGAGGCCAAGTGTGAGGGGTGACTGAAAGAAGAGTTTTCTTGATAGCAAGTAGTGATGGCTCACTTCTAGGAGATTCCAGATGAGTAGAACTACAAATAATGCATGGAGAGGAATGTATGAAATAATTACAATGAATTATAATAATAATACCTATTCGTAGTTAATTTTTGGATGTTTAAATAGGGATAAATCATGAAGGAAATTTTTTGAGCTAGAATGAGAACTTATACACCACTTTCCAAGAGTTTCATGCCTTATATGGACACTTGTACTTTTTAACCTTGCATGGACCATTCAACATATCCTTATCATGCATATTTAACCTCTTTTATCATATTTACAAGTGTCTTTATGACCTTTGTGTTTATATTTTCTTCTCTCTCTCTCTCTCTCTCTCTCTCTCTCTCTCTCTCTCTCTCTCTCTCTCTCTCTCTCTCTCTCTCTTTCAAGTTCTATAATAACTAGCCACTTTGGCCTTTTTAACTTATACTCCACCTATGTATGGAGAAGCCATGCGCATTTGCATACCATTTGATAAATAAGAATACCAATTTTTACCTCTTTCATGAATTTTCATAGTGTGTTTTACTTGGATGATTTATTTTGTTTAGTGATGACTTGTTGGTTCCTTAGCATTGTTGTTTCATTCTCTCACCTATTTGTAATTGGAAATCTTCTTCTTGCAAGGAATGTGAAGTGTTTTATGATATTTCAAGTTTGAGTGAGTTAGTATATTTAAATAGTGCAATTCTAAGCCTCTTTTCTAGTCCTCCTAGCCTATACATTCATCACAACCTCATAATGTAACATTGATGTGAGAAGATGTAAATTGGAGAAGTATATGCTTGGTTAGTCCTTTGTTCTCATGTGTAACATGCAGTTGGTTGGAAGTCATAAACTTATTTGGTGTATCACCTTACTTAGGATAGCTTGGTTTCATTTTTTCTCTCCCTTTTCCCTCATAAATTTTAGGTGTATTAGTGATCTATAAGTGGTACACCAAAGGATCTAGCCCTATCTAGAGATTCACCTCTTTCTTATTCAACTTAGATGAGGAGAGCTGAGACATCTCCTCAAAGGGTGTAAATCCAAGTGAG
The DNA here is from genome assembly GCA_037957365.1 of Torreya grandis. Classification (NCBI taxonomy): domain Eukaryota; kingdom Viridiplantae; phylum Streptophyta; class Pinopsida; order Cupressales; family Taxaceae; genus Torreya; species Torreya grandis. The sequence goes on along the minus strand of JARHVA010004557.1, from coordinate 1,400,257 downwards.
AAAATTAAGTTTACATTAGGAAGTTTGATGAAAAGAGAGGTGTGATGATTATATATATATATTCCTTAAATGAATATGGACTGATCATCTCACCTCAAGATGAAGGGTTGAGGATTAATCGTCAAATCCATGATTACATCATTATAGTGTGCAAGATATGCCATTTAAGGAATTTTTAAAGTATATAAGGCACATTATAATAAAGTGTAGCCATTTTTACTCTTGAGTATGTAAGAGGGGTGTAAGATATGTAAGAGTGTGTATAAGTGGACATGTCGTAATCCACCTTTCCCACACTCCACTCTATTCCATTGACTTGCCCCTATGACATCACCTATGTGAGGCCATAATTAAATTTTTTATTTTAAGAAAATAGGATATTACAAATCCATGGAATTTATTATTAGAGGATGATGAGGATAATTAATCAATGTGATTGATTAGAAACTATAATAAAGGTGAAGTTTTTAATGTTTCTTTGTCAATCAAGTATTCACTTAATTTCCCTATGAAGACACTTGTCAAGGGTTGATTTAATTTAGGGTAAAAATGATAAGATAAATGATGGAAGATGATCTATTCCCTAGTTAGGGATGTATCATTATGATTTTGGGTTAAAACAATAGTTGTGTAGGTAATTTAGGTCTAGTTAGAAACTTTTGGTTAAAATTAGATGAAATTGTGGAAAGTCATCTTGAATGTAGTTTAGACATAGAAGTGGTTAAAATTAATTATTACATTTTCCCCTATTTTAGAAGGTGTTTGCAAGACACTCGACACAATTTGTTTTTCAAATATTGAAAAAGATAGTAAAAATATATTTTGATAATGTTTGAATAATGAAATATTTACTCTTATCTTTTGAAATCTTATGAGTCAATAAACTTAGATTGTTTCCCCAAAGGGCACTTGATTATCCCTAGATTCCCCCTCGAGGGGATAGTTAGGGAAGAAGTTAAAATAGATGGGACTTCAAAAAAGAGAGGAATAATCAAGATTGGATCAAAATAAGGTTCACCAATAGGGTGGATTTGATCATTGATTCAAGGAGCTACCCTAGTAGGGTGTATTTTATTATTGATCAGTATTAATGGTTTGACTCAATAGGGTAGACTTTCACTTTGAGTAATGATGATTATATATTTGATGAATTCATTAAGGGATAGTATAAAAAGAGAGTTCTTACATCAGCATCACCAATTAGATTTCTAACATCTTGATTTTTGATATTGCATTATAGGTTATGCATAATGATATAAAACACCATGATGACCAAGCCACAATGTGCATAAGGATCGATCCCCAATTCTAATAGACAAGTGAAAATAATGCACTGATTATTAAAACCATGATGATAATTGTGTCAAACTATAATGGATAGACTCAATTATATATGTATGATAGGAAGCATCATGATGATGACCTTGACAACATAGTGGGTTGAGTCGAGGCAAAAATAGAAAAGGGAAACAAACAAACAATGTAAAGAAATAAGAAAACACAAACTAAAAGGAAAGAAACAGAAAGCATCTAGTTGATCAAATAAATAAACCAATAATAATAAAATATAATCATGATAAACAAACACATAAACATACTATAAGATAAGAATTTAGTTAATTATTTATGTGTGTGAGTGTCAGGCATTAATCTTGGGTAACCGATCAATGGATGGGACAAAATGGTGACCTAGATGGAATTAGGGAATAAAATAAAAAGGAAGGGTTGGATGATCTAACTCTAAATTTTGCATTACAAGTGGATGCTACCTACATAGTCCTAAGGACTTCAGACCAAATGTATTACTCCCAAGGATATGGGATATAATAAAAATGAAGACAAGTAAAATGTTTAATTTCAAAAGAAATGGGAAAAGGAAAACTCAAAAAATGGTGAGATCATTATGAGGTAAATGTTAATGAGATTAAAGTTACTTATGAAATTGGCCAAACTGACTCGAGATGCCCCATGCATCCAAATGCTGCCTATATAGTTTATATGGACCTTAGGCCAATTTAGTTCTCCCAAAAAAGGGTGTGAACACAATCAAAAAATGTTAAAGGAAAATGGAAATGGTTATGGATGGATAAGAGGTTCACACCTAGTAAATGTGGTAAACTGTGCCATCCAAAATAGAGGTAAAGTTATTGGAAAACAGGATAACAAAACAAGCACAAATTTTGTGGCTTAATATCTCTCATAGAGAGTGTATTCCTTTTTTAGAATTATTTTGATTTTTAGGTTGCTTTCAAGATTTTCAAATTTTTAGGGTTTTTGGCATCTCAACTCCATGAAGAATTATTAGATGCATATTATAATATCTTGTAAAATGGTGAGAGTGTGGCTTAAATTACTTATAAAATAGTGAGAGTAAGGAATGGAGCTCAGGTTAATTTAGTTTAATCCTAGTGGAAACTACCATGAATCATTAATAGGGTTGAAATAATGAATGGCATATGAACAAAATAAATGGTACAAGATTGAAATAATTGTATTAATGGCATAAGATATTTCCCAAATAGGTCTCAAGATACCTTCCACTTCCATAATAAGATAAAAACAATAAGACTAATGGTCACAATAAGATAGGCTGGGTTGAAATAGGATTGAATGGATAAAATTACCTAAATGATAATGATCTATAATGTGGATAGAGATACCCCCAAGTGTAAAGGTACATATAAATAATGTTTTTATCTTTTTGTATTTTTAATTGAGTTTTTTTTTTTTTTTTGATTTTTTAGCATCTCAACTCAATAGAGGATTAAAAGATGCATAATGTGGAACTTTTTTTGTCTAAAAAATACTTGATCAAAATTATAGCTCTATTTGAATCCTAATGCTGATATGAAATAGATGGCCACTATCACAATATTGATTGGTTTTTGATTCTACTTCCTTCAAACCTCTAAATGTAGAAAAAAGAGTATTGTCAAGAAGAGTAATGAAGGGTAGGCATGGGCCAAATGGTCTAATTAGATAATGAAAAATAGGTCTTGAAGGGATAATAGGATTAGAATGGAATGTATAATGGTTTGTAGACAAATGAAAATTGGGATTTTCAATCACACACTCACACACACACACACACACACACACACACACACACACACACACACACACACACACACACACACACACACACACACACACACACACACACACACACACACACACACACACACACACACAATTGTTAATTTTGGATTTGACTTAATTTTTGTTGTGGCAGGGATATTATTGAATTCAATAACTTCTTCATCAATAAATGAGGAATAAATTGGCTCAGTTGTTGACACCTTGAAGAGGTTTTCACCAACATGATCTTCTTAATTGTTATGATTTGTATTGTCTAGTAGGCCTTGAAAAAGTTTTCATGAATGGATGTTGATAATTAATTTTTATTGTCCCTTTGTGACTTAAGCAAGGTTTCACTAAAGGATTTTTATTTTTTATCTTGATTATTATATAGTACCTCAAAAAAGGTTTCACTAGGAGATGCTAAGTTTAGACTTTGATTATACCTTAGCAACTCAAACAAGGTTTCACTATGATATTGTTGTTTTACTTGGATATTTTTTGCTTCCCTAAAAAGTTTACCAATAAAACTTCACCATGGAATAAGTTTATCAATGTGTGATTTTGTCTATCCTAATCAACATTTGTGGGTGATAAAATGTCAATATAATGGCTAAGATGGTTAATGGTAAAGTCATGCATAATGGAAATGGAAGGGGAAAAGATAGGACAATTCTCATAGTGGATACTAGGATAAATTGCAATGATGATGAAGGGAATGTCCAAAAAACCATGGAAGGATCATAAATGTTTTCAATTAGATATGCCAAAAATGTTTTAGTCAATGCTACAACATCCTTCAATATATTTTTATTTTGACACTGATTCTAACTCAAGAGGATCTAAATTTGATGTTGATGCTAACATTGATATTTATTCTAATGTTAAATTTGATATTGGTTCAAGAATGGAACCTAATTATGATATTTATTCTATAATATAACCTTATTTTGACGTTAAAGTAAGCATAAAAGGATTAGTTGAATTGCATTGTCTATAACTACCTTATTTCATTTTTTGCTTGTAAAAGAAGGCTTTGGGATGAAGAAAATTTTAATGGGCCTTTTAAAGATGGTTTCATTTTGGTCAAATATGGGTGATTCAACAAAATTATCAGCACTAGTTTAATCATTTTGATCTTGATTTGGAGACGTATCTGATTGTGTTTGGGAAGGGGATCTTGACATATCCCGATTGATTAGTTACTAGACTTGGGCACACTTAGCTTGTTAATAAATAGGTTCTTTGGATATGCAATAACATAATAAGTTTGGACTTTGGATTTGATGTGGTATCTCTTTAAGATCTCTAATCAAATTTTGTAAGTCTTCTACTATAAATTTAATCAAAATTTTAGCACCCATTTCCCTAAATCTAACAAGATATTCATCCTTATTTTCAAATAGATGTCGATAAAATTTCTATAGTTCATAATATGTATTAGATGACATATTTGGGAGGAATTCTTGATGTAAAATGGTTGATTGGATTTATTTTGGCTGTAAGACTCGCTTGGCTTTTGGATTAATGGTTGAAGTGTCTAAAATAGATGCAAAGTAGTATATTTGTTGACTAATTTGAATGATTTGATCTATTATTTTTTTGATGCAAGAATGGACATGTTATAATATGTATAGGATCATGAGATGCCATGACTAATATTAACCTTTAACTAATGCCCCTAAGTAATGATACATGCAAGGGGAATTGGATGGAATAAATTACCCCAAACAAGGTAGACTTGACACATATTAGAATTAGTTGAAAAGTTCTTAATTGGATTAGCCCCAAAAAAGGATAATTGGCACAACTTATAATGGGCCCAAAGAGGGTGAATTGACATAAATTGGATTTGGGTTAGCCCCTAAAAGGGTGTATTTTACATAGATTGGAATGGTTTGACCCCAAAAAGGGAGGTATTAACATAGATTGAAATGGTTTGGCCCTAAAAAGGGAAGTATTAGTCCCAAGAAATAGGCCAAAGAGGGTAGTCTTGGGTTAGGTAGAATTGGTGTGGCCCCAAAAAGGGTGGTATTGGTCCATATATTGTAATTGGTTGAAATGGTCTTGATTTGGCATGAAAATTAAAATGTGGTTCAAAATGAACCTAATCATATTGGAATATGGTTCAAAATGAACTAGTATTTGGTTTTGGTAGACTTGATACATGGTTCAATTTGAACTAGAGTTTTGTTTTGGTAAACTTGGTACATAGTTCAAGACAAACCAGATTTGGCTTTGATTTGGCATATGACAACTTGGTTTTAGATAAAAGAGATTTGGGTTTCCAATTGTCACAGAGGTTCAAGACAAACTAGATTTATATTCTAAAGTTTTAGTTGTCTTTGGTAGATAATAAATGTTTAATTGGGTCTGCCAATGCAAATGTTCAAATGGACTAGTTAAATTAAAGTTGACTCATATAAATGAGTCAAACTTATTCCTAAAAGGGTGCACAACTCTTGGTACATCAAAGGATTTCAACAATGTGGATTTTGGTTTGGGTAATTAGTGTAAAAGGCCATCAAATTGGATTATAAATTTTGATATAGGCTATAAACAAGTTTGCTTTATAATGTTGTTTTGATTTTGAAACATGTAAACCTTGGATAGAAGTTGGCTTTAGATAATGTTTGACTTGTATTGGTTTGTAATTAAATTAAACTTGATTTGATTTGGAAAGTTGATTGAAGTTGAACCTTGGAAGAAGGGTTGAATGAAATTTGATTTTTGAAAAGGTCTAATTTTATTTTATTTGGGTTGACGTGGTTAACCATGTTTGGCATTGGACTTGGCTTAGACTAGAATTAGAATTTGGCATTTGAATTAGAATTATTTTTGAATTAGATGATATAATGACATTATTTTGAACTATAGTTATCATTTGAATTTAAAATTGGTATTTGGAATTTGGCATAGTTGGACTTAGAATGGTATTGGTAGTTTGGACTTGATTTAACCTTACAAAGAAGGTGATTTAGAATTGACACTTGATTTGAAATCAAATGGATGGCATTATTTAAATAATAGGTGGATTTTGGTCTTAGAAAAGTATTGGAAATTTGGCATTTTAAAAGACTTTTGGTTCAATTTTGGTAGCCTAACAATGTAGTTTGAACAAGAATGATAGGTATTGAGACCAAGTTTGACATGCCTTCTTTGTTTGACCCATAATTTTGGCATAGTAACACCTCATTATGTGTGTTTAAAATGGTTTTGGTCTTCAACTTGGTTGGTTTGATTTGGTCTCGAGTATAAACTTAATTTTGACACAAAAATAAATCAACAACACAAAAACATTACAAGGAGATTTAATAACCATCACTGGTTTGCATCACAGCCATTGAGACTTATGAAACACTTACATTGAGAGAGGATTAAAAATTTAAGTGTTCATTAAATAAATTATTTTAATTATTGGTAGGGTTCTTAAGCACCCCCTTCTCTCTCAAAGTTTGTATGATTAAGGCAATCTTCAGGGGCTATTACCTTTGCACCCATGTGTAAATGAATGATCCACATAAAAATAGACATCTATTAAGCAATCTATGATTGAGAATTCATGATAGGGTCTTGTCCCTTCACAACCACTTTAGTTGTAAGGGTCTCAATGAAGTTCTACTTGATTTAGGGTTTGATTATTGTTTTATAATGGGCTATCTAGATGGCCCCTATATATCTCATGGTATGTGGGTTCAAATATATCAATGAAGTAGTTTAATCCTATTGTCTAGATTACTCCTTTTGAGGTTACAACACATTGACCTTGAGTACTAAAAATAACTCCCTAGGGTTTCTTTCCTCACGTGAATTTGTGCAATCACAAAGATAGGTATTCATGATGGAAATGTTCCTCAATTTATATACCCCACCTAATAAGTGGGGTTTCATATGATGTTAATATGTCACTTCCTAGGACAATGCACCCCTAAAGACTTACATAAAAGTGATAAAATCCACCCTAATAAGTCAAATGAAAAATAAGGTAAAGGAAAATAAGAAATTTTGTGTTTTTGATTCACTTAAAAGGGGAGATCATATACATAGAAAACCCCACAAGACAATCAAATAATCAAACAAACTTGAAATAAAGTAAATGACTTGAAAATGAATAAGTTTATTAAACCTAAATTGAAGTGTGGATTCGTTTTAGTGCCCAAAATGAAATGTGAGATAGAATTTGAATTATTTTGACTCAAAAAACCACTCTTTAGCCAATGGCATATAACACAAAAGGATTAGAACTCTGAAACAAGTGGTTTTAAGCCAAAAAGAGCTTGAAATTATGATTTGTTAAGTCTTGACCTCAAATTAGATTCTTTTCATTATTTAGTAGGCTAATTTAATTGTTAGGGCCTACAAATAGAAAAGACATAATAGTGACAATAATTTCTCTATTGATTAAGATGATTTCACTAATACATTTGATGATTTTACTACTGCTCAGTATTATTTCACTATTTCTTGGTACAATTTCATTACTAAGTAGAATGATTTCACTAATGTTTACATGTAGACATAAAATATAATAGAATAATTTTATAACTATGAACCATAATCTCACAAGTAAGCACAATAATTTCATCATTAAATATTTTAAATTCATGATTATCTAGAAAACATTTAGAAAAGAAAATAATGAATAAATAATTTCACTGATTAGTATTACAATTTCAATATTATGCCACATAATTTCACTATTAAATGACACAATTTCATAGAAAATAAAGCATAAAAAGTATAAGGAAAAAATTTCACTATTAGAAATGATTTTACTAATGCTTAGAATGATTTCACCATTTTTCCTTACAATTTCATCTAAGATGTTTTCAATTTCTCTACCTTGTAGAAAAATAATGTTAAAATAAAAATATTCAAGAAATAATTTCATTATTTAGAAGTTATTTCACTAATGATAAATATGTATTTGCTATTATTGAGAGTAATTTCTCCATTAAAACCTATTAAATAGAACATACATAACACAATTAAGTTGATTTTACTGTTTCAAAATGATTTCACGAATGCCCTTAGTGATTTCACTATTTCCTTTGATAATTTCACTGATGAATTATTCAAATTCACCGATACATAGTCATGAATTTATCGTTTGATCTTGAATGGGTTTTAATATAATTTGAGAGGAAAGATATGGATAGAGAGTTATATTTTTAAAAGGACAATTCTAATAATTAGAAAAATACTATTGGTCTAAAAAGGGTTATGGGATGTGTCCAATCCCTCAAGAGGTCCCATCGGGCATGTCATTATGTATATTAGGAATCTAAGAGGGGTTAGTCAGTTGTTAGTGAATAAATCCAAAATGACTTAAAGACATAACTACTCAAGACTAATCCATAGATTGAGTTATGTGATAATAAAATAAGACATGCAAATTAAAAAGATAAAGATAACACTTTTACCTCCCTTGAATATAGTTTTAAAATTGATCCAAAATGGTTGAGCTTAGATTATAGATGTATAATTACTCATCAATGCTTGAATCCTTACACTGGGAATCACCTCTTCTTTTCTACACGTAGTCTTGGCTTTGGTTTGGCTTAAGAGAAGAGACTTAATGAAGCTTCTTGGAATAATCCAATAGAGTTAAGGATTAATATCATATGGACCATTCATCCCATCTTAAGATGGATGGTTGAGGATTAATCCTAAAATCCATGATTATACCCTTAGAGTGTGTAATTTATGCCATTTAAGGCCTTTTTGGAGTATGAAAGGCACATTAAAAGTAAGTGCAATCATTTGTCCTATTGAGTATGTAAGAGATGTAAGAGTGTGTATAAGTGACCATGTCATAATCAACCTTTCCCACACTTCCCTCCATTCCATGAGTTTCCCCTATGACATCACCTATATGAGGCCATAATTTCATTTTATATTTTAGGAAAATAGGTTATTCCAAATCCATAGAATTTGTTATTAGAGAAATGATTAGGATAATTAACCAAGGTGATTAATTGGAAATTAGAAGAAAGATAAAGTTTACAATGTTTCTTTGTTAATAAAGTATTCACTTAATTACCCTATGAAGACACTTGTAAAGGATTGATTTAATTCAAGGTGCACTTGATAAGATAAATGATGCAAAATGATCCATTACCCTAATTAGGGATGTATCATTATAATTTTGGGTTAAAACAATAGGTCTGAAGGTAATTTAGGTCTAATTAGAGACTTTCAATAAAACTTACATGCAATTTTGGAAAGTCATTATGAACTTACTTTAGACATATAAGTGGTTAAAATGAAGTGTCTACATTAGGGTTATCACTAGTTTATAATTCTTGAACCAATGCATAAACTAAGTCTTCTAAGTTAGTGATGCAATGAGTTTTAAGTTGGTTATATAAATATAAAGCATCACTTGAAAAGGGCTTAGCTAAGAGTTTGATAGTATAAAATACATTAAGTTTAACCCAATATTTATATAGATTTCCAAATGTTTTCAAATGCAAAGCTAGATTTATGGATTCATTATACATGATAGTGGGAACTATTATAACTATGTCATTATTTGTAATTTGAGGAACAAGAGGTTAATTTTTTAAGTGTTTAATAGTTTTGGTAATAAGTGAGGGTTATGGTATAAGGTTACCATGTGCATATCTAGGGGGTAGAATTAGGATTTTGCACTCCCCATTGAGAAGGTTGAGGTTGGTTTTAAAGATTCAATAACTAGTTTTGAATTTTTATCAATTGGTTACTATAATTGGTTTGAAAGGTAGTCATTTTATTGAGAGTTTCTAATATTAATTGATTAGTTTTAAATGTGTTTTGACTAGTATAAAAAACATTAGATGTGTTAGTATTATGCAATGTATTAAAGGTTTGTGATGCATTAGTGGCATGAGAAGCACTAGTATAATTATATGTATTATTAGTTGTGTGGAATAGGGTATTAGTGTGGGTGATTTGAGTAGACCCACTAAAAGTCACACCTATCATGTTTACATAAATAATTGGCATGGAGGTGAAAGAAAACATTAAGGATGATGTCATACTATTAAAGGGAGGCATGAAAGAGGGTAAAGGTGTGGTCAAATTCATAAAATGACTTGCCCCAAATCCTATAAAAAATTTAGGTGAAGGTGAATGGGGTTTTATAATATAAGGTCTCATCATGAGGTTATATATGATTGTAAGGTCTTTAACTCTGTGTTGAGGATTTTCATTGATGAAGAGGATCATTTAAGTTGTGTATTTAAGGTCACTTTCATCTTATACTATTTATATAAATAAAGGGGTAAGTATAGTTGCATATGAAGGACTCTTATGGTTGGTAGTTCTATTGGTAATATGGATATTATTAAAATCTAAGTTAGTTACCATAAAATGTGTCTTAGGAAGTTTATTAAGATTAGTGAAACTCATCATGCTAATTTGATTTTTCTTTGTATCATCATGAAATAGATGTTGCATGATGAAATGATTGAGTTAAACAATTAATGAGGGAGTTGAAATATTTAAGAGGCTGAAAAATATAGAATAACATGTAGTCGAGATGATCAAAGAAGTTGGATAGAAAGGAAAATAGAATAGTTTGTAATAAACTAGGTTGAGCTGGTTGACTAATTTTTGTAGGAAGGAAAATAAAATAGTCTATAATAGACTAGGTCTAGCTAGTTGACTATGTTATAAAAGAAGAAAACTAAAATAGTCTATAATAGACTAGGCCTAGCTGGTTGACTGAGTTATGTAGGAATGAAAATAGAATAGTCTATATTAGACTGGATCAAACTTATCAATTGAGTTCTACAGGGAGGAAAATAAAATAATCTATAATAGACTAGTTTGAGTTGGTTGGCTATATTATATAGAAAGAAAAATAAAATTATTTTTAAAATACTAGGTTGATTTGGTCAACAAAGTGATGTAGGAAGGAAAATATAATAATCTGCAAAAGACTAGGTCAAGCTGGTTCACTAAGTCTTACAAGAAGGAAAATATAATAGTCTATAAAATACTGAGTCAATTTGGTCAATTGATTTCTAAAATTTAAGAAATTTTTAAAATGGTCTGAATCTAGATAATTTATTTATAATTAAAATAAAAAAAAACTGAAACACACAAGTAAATAGGTTGAACTAGTTAATCTAATTGTAACATACAACATAAATCTTACATTAGCATTGGCTTATATAAGTTTGAAATATAACATAGAATAGTAAACATCAAGAAGTACTAATGAAGTGTATAGGATAATTAATTATTTTTAAAGAATATCATGAAGTCATACTAAAGGTTTTGACTTAAAGTGTAAGATTCCAAAGATACTTACTTGTCTGTTGAACGGTGTAAACCTAGTATTTTAGAACACTGACTATGAAGAAATTACCATTTCCATAGCCCACTAAAGTCAATTTTAAGGGTAAGATGGAAGTAGCTTCTTAGTGATAAATACTAATTGATGTACCACACAAACAAATTGATGGTTGGATTCATAAGGTTCAATAAAAAGGGAAATACTAGGCATTTCTAAAATACCGTGAGGTAGGCAAAAACTAAAGACCGTGTTTAGGTTTGTATTATAGATATGAGTATTGGGGAAAGCCCTTCACACCATGATATCTATAAAAGATAGACAAGGACTGAAAAAATATTTTTGAGTATCCCTTCATGATAATAACTAAGTAGTTTTAAAATTGTTGGTACATAGTTTCTATGGAAAGCCAAACAAAGTGAAAATCAAAGTCTCAAAAGTTAATTTATAGTTTTTGTAAAGTAAATAAATAGGTAACCAACTAAAAATTAAAGTTAGTTTAATTAATATAGATGTAGGTTAATTCCCTTTGTTTGATTTAAGAACAAATATAAATAGAACAAAGTTGACCTAGTCGACCAAGTTTTACAAATAGAATAAAACATAATTGAGTTGATTGACTTAGTTTATTAGAAGATAGGCCATAATAGATGCAGTTAAGTAATTCAACTTAGTTTTTTGGGTAGAAAATAGATATAAAACTAAGTCAAGTCGATCAACTAAGTTTATTGTAAATTTAAACTTTTATAGAATTAAAAAACTCATAAATATAATATTAAAATTAAAATTTTGAGAAAGAGCATGAAAATAATTTTCTTAAAAATTGACAAATAGAAATTACTAGTTTAGTTAGAGTGAATTTGGTAGATAAGATAAAGTTAACTAGGTTGATGTAATATTTTTTGAAAGATGATGAGTTGTTATTTTTAACTCTATTATCTAGATGAAAATTTGAATCTACAAAGGTAGAGGATAAAATATTTAGATGAAATTAGGCCAATCGACTTAGTATAAATAAAACTAGTAAATGATTGGAAAAATAGAACTATGTTGATCTAATCGACCTAGCTATAAAATGAAAAATTCAAAAAATTAGAGATTCAAATAGATTGATTTAATTAAATTTTAAATGTGAAAAAAAAAGTAGGTCAACTAGATTGATCTAGTTTTTTGATACTATAAATTTCATGCACAAAAGGATAAATAGGGTTGACATGCTCACCTTTATTGGAAAACCTATTAAAAGATGCCCTAACTAGGTCAACAAGATCAATAAAGATATAAAAAATTATACACTGAGTTGAACTAGGTCAATAAGGTTGATAGAGTATGAAAACCTATGCACAAAGTTTTGATTAGGTTGACAGGGTCGATCTAGTTTTCTATAAAGAAAAATTAAATTTTTAAAAGGGTTAGATTCATGTCAAGTTCACTAGAATGTAGGCAATAAAAACTAAAAAGATATATAACTTATTATACTCAGTAATATTTAAGATTGGAGAAGGTAATCAACTAACAAATCTTCTTAGAAATATATTTATATTGGGGTCATGACCAATAATGGATCCACTAAACCTACATTGAGGGATCTCTTATCACATAATGAAAAAGTATAGGTTTCTAATACCTCTAGTTAACTGCCATTTTGTGATAACACTAGATAGGTATTATTATTGTAATAATATTAAGATGCTAATCTAGTAAATAGCATGAAAGTTGATCTAGTAAATGATTATGCAAGCTAATCTAGTGCTCACCAAATCTTGTGGCACACATGGGGAAAATAATAAACATGCAAAGACAATTCTATCTAATATAACATAAAAATAATCTAATAAAGGAGAATTACAATTCAATATATTAGTTCTACCACATCTATTTATTGAAATATGAAGGGCTAAGATATACTTACCATGTTAAAGTGAACCTGTCGTGCCTTGATCTCTCCCTTGGCCAATGGTGCTTTGTAAAATATTTTTGTGGATTTTAAGGATCATAAGGAAAAATTAGCTCTAGGATATAATACGTCTCATATACATCAAATAATTCCATAAGACAAGTGATATATCTACAAGGCAAAAACCTAAGTAATGAAACATGCTATTGATTATATAAGTAGATTTATGAGTAGTAATGATGCATAATTAGATGATATTCTATTTAAAAATGAAGTTGAGGGGGTATTTATAGCCATGGATTGACCCAAAACCCTCCCAGTAATTTAGATGACATAGTTAGCTCAATCAAAATTTTAGGTGGTAAATAGAGATATTAGGACTTGAATTATGTTGACTTGTGCCGACAAAGTTCTATAACATGTGTTAAGACCAAGATGGGGTCGACCTAGTCGATGTAGTAGGAAAAGTGGTAAAATAGGTTTATTTATTAGGCATGGGCTATTTTGGGTAGTGAATTGTTTAAGGGGTATATAAGTAAGATTTTAATGCTTATGGAAATGGATAATATTATCTTGTATTGGTTTTAGGTGGTGGTATAAGGGCCGATAATCTTACAAAGCAACAAAGGTCTATGAACCCATTTATCAGTGCACCCTTTAAGGAATGAACTCAGAGAGATTGAGATTTAATGGATTCCTACAAGAGAGAAACATAAGTAATTGATAAATTTTGAAAATATTGTGTGTATACAACTTCAACCCACTTAGTAAAATATTCAGTTGTAATAATGATGAAAACATGGCCATCTTGTGATCTATGTAATTTGCCAATGAGATCTAATACCCACATATAAAATGGCCAAGTAGATTCTAGGGTTTAAAGTTTAGCCATAGGAGAATGAATGAGATCATCATGAAACTAGTAAGCATTACACTTTTTAGATAATTTAATGCCATATTTTTCAGGTTTAGCCCAGAATTATCCCATGCATATAGGTTGTAGCATGTCCACTATAGAAACCACTATAAATTCCACCATCCAAGAGCTCAAGAAGGAAAAAAAACTTATTTATTAAGGTACCTTAAGCATTTTGATAATAAATGATATCATATCGAAGGATTTATTTTAATGCTTGATTGTGAATTTATGTCTTTTCATGTGAATCAACTTTTGGAGGATAAGTATGATGCTCAATGAATTATATGATGTATTTTTAACATGAGCTTTATCAATTAGTGATAACCTAAATGTGGTAGATAAGGGAATCATTATTCTATTGTAAGTTATATGGTGAATTCCTAATGTGAATGAGAAATACTGAATTATGATGTCCTTGATGATGGTGAAATATAAAATATGATAAAGAGTATCAACTATTGCAATTTATTCTCATAAGATTATTTCAATTGTAAATGATGCAAATTATTTGGAAAGAGTGGTAGTAATTTAATTATATGTGATGATATTTTCACTTTTACATTGATAATCACCATTGACTTGATGACATATGTGTTTTGAATCTCCTAGGGCATGTAAATTTAGGATATATAAATCGATGGCCACATGCATCCCTAAGATGAGAGATTCATATTTATCTAAATTATTAGTGACTTTAAAGTTTAATATAAAAGATATAGGTATGGTTTTAACATGGGGGTTATCTAAAACACAAGATATCCCAGCTCCCTAAAGACATTTAACACCATTAAACCGAAGTGTCCAATCTTCTTCATTTAACTCAATTGTAACTTTGATTAATTATTCTACGATGACTTTAAGTTTGAGTTTAAAGGTGTAAATTTCATGTTATTCAATGGATTGTGCTTCAATATCAGTGGTTAGATTATGAAAATAGTCTTTAAGTGAAATAAATTTATTGAGACCTTCAATATAAAATATATCTTCATTAGGATGAATATCCTAAGGGTGATTGATAGTTGGCATAGGTGTAGAAATAAGTTTATCAACAATCACTTAGCCCTTAAATATTTTTTGTGTGATAATTCTTAAGTTGAATTCCATCCATTTTTAAATCCCATATTTGGGTAAGAAATATTTTGAGAATAAATGATGAAGTACATCATAATGTACAATAACATAAGTAGTTAGATAAAGCATATAATGTCAAATACTTTTGGTGAATAAATAGATAATGAGGCAATAACATTCATATTTTGTGTAACATGTTTCATAATCTATTAAATATTGACTAATGTAATTTATGGCATATTATTGGCCTATTTCATATTGTTAATCTAGCATTGACCCAATTGATATGGGTGTAGTTGTAGTATACAAGATGAGGGTAAATCCTTAGAAAGTGGTCTAAGAGTAGGAGGATGAAGTAGTGGTTCTTTCATGTGATCAATTTTTTTTTGATAGGAATCGGTCCATTTGAAATCAATGCCATTCATAAGGAGTGAATTTACTGAATAGATGTGGTAAGATACCTTAGGGATAAATCATTGGATTACCCTGATTTTACCAAGATATGCTTGTATATTTTGAATGGATTGAGGAGTATGCATGTTGAATACAATGTTGATTTTAGTGGTATCTATAGTAATCCCTTTGAAGGAAACTATAAATCCTAAGATTTTAGCATAATTGATACCAAAAATAAATTTGTAAAGATTATGTCTAACTTTGTATTTGATGAGTCAATAAAAAATGATAACAAGGTCATGAAGATGATTTTTATGATGATTTGATTTGTAAATGAGATAATCCACATAAGTTCCAATTATTTAATGAATAAGGTCACAAAAAATATGGGTCATTGCATGTTGATATGTAGATCCAATATTTTTGAGACTAAAGGTAATTTTAACATAATAATAAGTTACCCATTCACTGGTGAAAGTAGTTTTATGTTGATCTTTGGGATCTATATGAATCTAAACATATCCTAAAAAACCATCCATAAGAGATAACATTTCATAGCCAACCATAGAATCAACAATGGTGTCAATTGATGGTAAAGGATAATTGTATTTGGGACATGCTAAGCTAAGATTATGAAATTTTATACAAATGTGAATGGCCATGGTGATTTTATTGTGGACAATAATAATGTTAGAAACCCTTTTTGAGTAATATATGGGTTTGATAAATTTAGAATCTACAAGCTTGATGATTTTTTTATGACATAGGGTAGAAATATAAGGAGAGAATTTATTTATTTTTAAACGCATGGCCTTTCTCTCAAGATAGGTGATGATGTTATTGTTAGGTCATTTATAATCCAAGGTGATATTTATTTTTTTGGTTTGTATTAAATAATTTAGGGCATGAATATCACTATGAGAGCCCCATATTGTGTTTGTTTAAGGTAAAATGGTAAAAAAAAAAATCACCATTTTACTTATGTATTAGGTTGTTAATTTCTCAGGTTAGTTAAACCCATTGTTTGTTGGTTTTCTCAACCACTTTTTAAGCTATAAAAAACTTATGTACCTTGTAAATATTAAGGCTTATATGGAATAAATTTTGAATTATTCTTCATATTCTTGGTTCCAATAGTGGTATCAGATCTTGGTAATGCATAATTGAAGATGTGAAAATATTTTTGGAGTGTTTTTCTGCCAATGCATTTGTGTGACACACTTGTACAAAATTAACATTATTTGTCATCATTTTATTGCTAATATACTATGGCATTAAAATTATTAGGCACCTAAATACAACCTAGAATATATTATAGAGTCTATATTAAAGCTTATAGCCTAATGAAGATGCAACATTATGAGTTCAAATCACATCCAAATCTTTTGTTTATTATTTAAACTATGTATATATGAGGATGTCATTGAAGAAAATAAGGAGTTTTCATAGGTTGAAAATGTGATTCAATTTGTATTTTCAAGTTTATCTAAATCAAAAAATAACATGATTGCATCTGGTGACAGTGAGTGTAGACTAGGTAGGAAAAAATGATAGTGATAAGTATAGGGGAAGAAGTTTTAAAATATTTTCAAACCCTAAAATCATCATGGGCTTCACGAGAAAAGAAAGGTTCTATTTTTTCACATGAAAAGTGAAATATTTTCTATGCACGCATAATATCTGTTTGTGTGTGTGTGTGTGTGTGTGTGTGTGTGTGTGTGTGTGTGTGTGTTATAACACACACACACACACACACACACACACACACACACACACACACACACACACACACACACACACACACACACACACACACACACACACACACACACACACACACACATGTACACACAGACACACAGACACAGACACACAAAATTGACATCCATAAAATTAATAACATGTAGAATATTTTGACTTTGTATTATTAAATTGCTTGATGGGGAGGTTAATAGAGTATTTTATTAGTCACTTGATAAAGAGGAGATCAAGGTTTCAAAACTCATTTGACTTATATTTTGATCAATTTTTTTTTTTTAATTTTTTTTTTGGAATATAATTTTTGAAAAGGAGATATATATATATATTTTAGTATTATCCTTTATTTAAGACAATTTATTTATCTTAAGTTTCCTTATGTGTGTGGAATTTTTATTTTTTAGAATTATAAATTCACATAAATCTAGATTTCATGAGGTGCCACTCACCTCTTTGTTCCCCTTTAGGTTTTGGGAGTTACTCTCATAAGTAACTCCTTTCCCCACTTAGCACACACTTCTCTCCAATATCTAAGGGAATAGGCTACTTGACACAAATAAAGGAGGTTTGTAAGGTAATCATGAGATTCCTATTAACTCCCTTTCTCTTCTTCTTGCTCTATTAAAAGAGTCTTCTCCTCATCTTTTCACTGTAAAATTTAATCTCTCTCTTCTTCTTGACCTCATCTTGATTCTAAAAATTGTATTTGTAAATAGTTTTGATGACAAAACTTCTTATAGGTCATGTGTTTTTTTTTCAATACGTTTGGTTTCTCACTTTTAAAATCTTGTCTCGTATATGGTTTTCACCTTTAGAGATAATTTTTCTTATAACTTGTTTAAATTTTTGCACTTTAAATGTCATTGATGAATGTTTTTGGCATAAATTCTACTTAGTTTTAGAGCTAGGTTCATTTTTTTACGTTGTTTTGTAAGTGTGAAGTTTTTACAAGAAATTTTAGATTTTTTTACAAGGGATTCACTGTTACTATATTGTTCAATCTTTCCCTTTATAAAAAAATAGAGTCATTTAATTCTAACCCATTATAGGTTAATAACAATGAATATTTTATTCCTCCTTTTCATAGTTCTAAAACCTCTCCAAGTAGGTATTTGTTTTTTTAATATCACATTTTTATTCAAACATTTAAAAAAATCAAACTTAGTTTCATATCTCTTTGGTTTATTACCAAATATTTGTTTACCTTTTTTTGGGTATGCATTATGCCCTTGGCATTTCATTTGAATTTGAATTCTCTTCATGATTTAATACATTTTTCCTTGGTGTCTTATTTTTTATTTCAAAAAATTTTCCACACTTGGTTACTACACTTTCCTTGGTTATCACATTTCCTTTGGTTATTGTATTTGTTATTACATTTTTTCAAAAAGTTTTTAGTTACTGCATTCTTTTCTTTCTAAAAGTATTCTTTAATTCATTTTGAGTGTCTTCCATTTATGATATTTGTGGTAGAAATTTTTATTCCTTTCATATCTTGCTTGGCATGATATGGTTAGAATTTTCTCTATATGTTAATCATCTATTTCAAAGACTCTCTATGCTAAGCTATGTACTATAACTGACATCCACCTTAAGTGTCTCTACCCATAACTTAGTCCTTGAAGTATATCCCCAAGGTACTATTACTTCCTTAATTGTCAATTAATGCATTGTATAATGCCTCTTAACTGATTATAATGCTTATGCCATTCTTTTAATATAAAAAACAAGTTTCTATTATTGGTATTACTATGTAGTTCTCTCTACCTATAAATTTACACATTACCTTTTAATTTTGCTTTTAATTTTATTTAAAACATAAAAAAATCTCCAATTAATTCTATATGTTAAGATTCTAGTTTCAATAATTTAAAAAAAAAACTTTGTTATTTACCTTTTTAGTATATCATTACACTTAAGCTTTTAAATAAAAAAAAGTTTTTTGATAAAAATATAAGTATTACTTTCTCAAACTCTTTTATTTAAAAGAATTTAAAAAAAAGAAGTTTCTTAATATTCTTGTATGAAACTATAATTTTTTTTAATCTTTTAAATATTTGTTTCAGGGGACTTCCATTTACATGTTAAATGTTTTAAATTTCAAGCATTTTTTGCATCTAACATTTGTACTTGTCCACTTTACTTATCTTTTTCATGATAACTATTATGGTCCTTTACATAAAAATTAGCATTTTTTAACCATCTTATAATTTGAAACTACCGTGCTTATTTATTATTTTTTATAACATTTTTTGTCTTTCATTTCTTCCTTATCACTTTTCTTGTACTTCAGCAATAACCCATATTTTTGGCTTTCTTGTCCCTTCTTCATGCATATTAAGTGCCTAGTGATTTTTTATTCACATTCAATTTTTATAATTGGGTGAGATTTTGAGGCACAATGACTCAATTGTTTCTCAAATTTAAACTCAAATCAACCAATTATCATTTATGAAAATTGCATATGTAATATATATTCACTTTCAAATACTTAGTGTGCATAGTAGATGACAAGGATCTCAAACCTAATGAAAAGACTACTACCACTAACATTTAAGAAAAATGGAAAGAAAAAATGAAGAGGCCTTAGGTTTAATTATCATGGCCATTCTACCCAAATTGTATGTGCACATTTATGGTTGTACTTTTGCATTCAAAGCTTGGTCTAAAATTCAATTTTTTTATGATTTTATAAATGAATCTAGGAAAATTCAAGTTCATGATCAACTTTATGATTTAAATTATAATGACTTTAAAACTATTGACGATTTATTAACTAAAGTTCATTATTGTCATTATCAATTAACTAGTTTAGGTGTTATTTTTTAGACTTAAATTTAATTCACATTATCATGAAAAAATGCTTGCCTAGACATTTTAAAAAGTTTATTACAAATTTTCACTCACAACTAGTTTTTACAACTTTATCTGCTCTATCGACATTTGATTTATTTTGTACTTTGTTACATCAATAAAAACAAATTTTAATTTAATTTGGTAGTCTTAAGACTAATGAACATAATTTTATTGTTAAACACCAACACAAAAATGACAAAGAACATGTCAAGTCCAATAATACACATGACAAAAAAGATAAAAAATCTAACTCAAAATCTAATAAAAAGTTAGAGTGTAATTATTGTAACAAAAACACACATGATGAAGATCCTTATTTTAAGAAAAAAAGTAACATTAAAAATAGAAAGATTAAGATTAAAGATAATGCTAGCACTAGTATCACTAAGACTCAAAACAAACTGAAGTCTAATACTAGAGTTGATTTTACTTGTGCTTTGTGTGCTTCCTCTATTGAATGGATTGTTGATTCTAGTGATACTTAACATATGAAATCTAATACCAATTTTTTTACTTATTTAAAACTAGATATTTTTAACAATCATTTAGGTCTTGTAATTAATTATTCTTGTAATGTTGAAGCTACAAGAACTGATAAAATACCTAATGGTTAATTGCATGATGTATTACTTATACCTAATTTAAAATTGAATCTGATTTTCATTCCTCAATTATGAAAACATGACTATAAATTATAATTTTCTAATGACACTTTTTATGTTAAATCTACCAAGCAAGATTTTCAAGTGGTTTCTACTACTTTTTAATAAAATGATAACATGTTCAAGTTTAATGGATTCTCTTTTTCCTCCTCTACTCATGATTTTATGGTCACTTGTGGCTTGAATTATTAGACAATATTTTTTTAGATCAATACTTAGCTTTTGATTGGAGCTATAATCATTTTTGGGATACAACAGGAGGTCTCGTATCCCACAAAAAGAAACTATAAAATAGAGAAAAAACTTAAACCTCGAGAGACCCTTTAAAAAAAGGTGGATCAAAAGAAAGATATAAATTTGAAATTAAAACACTTAAAACAACATTCTACCAAAAATCAGAAACAACAAACATATACTTGAAAACACTACTGCTCCAGCCTACTAATCATCCTTTTATTGATTGCATATGTCTACCTCTACTAGACAACAATAATTCCATCGTCCACTGAGTGCTATTGAGGATAGAATTTTGAGCATCTATCTAAAGTCTTTAAGCTTATATTTTCCTACCTCTCTTCCCTTTTGGGCTGAAATTAAGAGTTTTCATATCACTAAAGCTCTAAATGATAGAGATAACTCCCTTGCTCATTAGTTCTCCTTCATCTTCCTTTTCCTCTTCCTCTACTTCCTAATCTTCCTTCTCTATGTCTAACTTCCCATCCACTTCCTCTTCTTCCAAAACTACCTTCTCTTGTGAGATTTCAACTACATGAATAAAATCATCCAATCCCACTAGCTTAGATTACATAACCTTATATGTCTTACCCAATTTAGAAGGAATAAGCTTTCTTGAAACTAGATTAATCAACTATTCTGCTACCTTCAGGACCTTACTCTTCTAATATTTAATATTAACATCTTTAGGGGCTATCAAAGAAGGGACCTCTACTAAATATGCATTAGAATAAGCAAACAAGTGATGGACCAAAACATGATTCTGACAACTAACCTTCCCAACCCATTTAAGAACAAACACTGAATGAGAACCTCTAAAACCCTTCTCAGGACAAGCTATAATCTTATGATCAAATTTGTTATAGTTGAAACATCTAAATGGTAAACCTTCATAATTAAAAAATTGAGACTAAACATGATGAAAGGAGGTGATTTTTATAGAATGATGTAGGGGTTTAGATAGGTCTACCATCACACAGGCTCTTACAAAATTCAAATTAGCTACAATGTTTTCATTAATTTTAACAAAAAATCCTAGTTTACTCACCAGATAATGAAGAAGACCAGAGTTATGAAAAACTAAGTGAAGATTATAAAATATCACCCATACTAGAGCTTGATTAAAAAATATAGAAATGGGGTCAAAGAAAGGATCCCAAGGATAAAAAATCCCCCTGATTTCTTAAAACTAGGGTCTTTGAGTCCACACAAAATCTCTGCCTATCGATGAATGAAATTGAAGCCAAAAAATGAAATTAGAAAGAATGGAAATAGAAGGGGTTGTGAGGGATGGCCATGAGCCTAATGCCCATTTTTGAAGATCTTGTTAGGATGGACGCTTTCTAACACATCTGCCTATCAATGATTTTTTGCCCCTTTCCACCTTCACCATAGAGATTTCAAAATCTGCTATTTTTAGAATAAGAAGAGAACAAAAAAATTAAAGGAACATCACCAAGGAAATCCATCTCCAAGTATTTTGTATCTAAATTTGGATTCCCCTTAAAACCCTCTTCACCATCTAAATCCTTATCTAAGAGATTATTTGAAGGGAGCTAGTTTTTGGAAACTAGAGAAGGATCTAACCCATGAAAAGCCTTAAGAATCACCTCTTTATAAAAGGAACCACATGAATGAAAAGGGTTGGAATTATTAAAGTAGTTTAAAAAATTATTGCTTTCTCAAAAACCCTAACCACTTCTATTAAAACACCATCTCATTTTTCCTCCAAACTATGTTCCTCATTAGATAAACCTTTAAAGGCACTCTATTGGAAACTAAAAGGGTCTTCCAAATAATCAAAACCTAAGCAAAAATTTGCTTTAAAAGAAGTGATTTTATCAGCAATAAGAGTTGAGTACTGACCCTTACCTCGACTAAACCTCACTATAGCCCCATGCTCTACCCAAAAATCCCTCACCCTAGCTTCCCCTCTACCATCAGCACCAATAGTTTCTCTCCCCTTACCTAGCTCTTAAGAAGATCATAATACCTTCAACTGTACACAACCCTCCTTATTTGGATCTAACTCCTTCATAGCTACCATGGCCTTCCCATTAGCCAAAACTTATGCCTGATTATGACTACCTCTTCACTACACCACACTCATCACTGAATTTATTATTATCACCATCACTCCCACTTAAATGATTAGGAAATATTAATTACCAAAGTATTTCACTTATTAACAAACTTAATATGGTGTAAGGTTTGCCTAAAATTCTGACCACTGATTCTATTTTTATTGGATTTATGGTTCGTAAAATTCATAGAGAATCTTTTCCTAATAATCAAACTTGGCATGCTAATGAAAATATTCATTTAGTTCATAGTGATAGCATAGACCCTATACAAACTCTTTATATTAATGGTACAAATTATGATTTAAATGTTTTTGATGATTTCACTAGATGATTTTGGATTTATTTCCTAAAAACTAAAGATCAAGTTTTAGACACTTTCATTAATTTTTATGCCTTTGTTTAAAAGTAATATAGTTATTCTTTATGCATATTATGGACTAAAAATTGAACTGAATATGCTAATAATGATTTTATTATGTATTGTAAGAAACTTGGTATTAAACAAGGAAAAATTATTTCTTACACACCTGAGCAAAATGGTGTTTCTAAACATAAACATAGGACTATCACTGAAATGATTAGGTATATGTTGCATTCTAAAAATATATATTATAAATTTTTGGATGAAGCTATGTATTTTGTTGTATATATAATTAATAAGACTACCATTAAAGTTATTTTAAATATACATGCTTTTTGTTGTGATGTATTTGTTCATATTCCCATGAAAAAATGAAATAAGTTATATTCTAAAGTAAACACTTTTATCTTTATTGGTTATGAAGAATCCTAAAAATATTATAGGATTTATGATCCTAAAAGTTACAAAATCAAGATTAAAAGTGATGTTAAAATTGTTGAAAATGATGTACTTGATTGTGCTTCCAATTCAAATTCTCTTGATATAATTTTTTCTTCTTTTCTTTTTGAATCAAGTGATGATCATAATGATGTTGTTGTTCTTAATATTTCATCTCCTTATAGTATTTTTCCACCACAAGTTATGCCTAAGTGGGCAAAGACTACTATAGAGACACTTAGAATTGATGTAGATCTTAATTATATTCATAGAACAAGGCATCAATTTTGTAATTATGATTTGATGTCTAAACTTATAAACAATAATGATCCTCAAACCCTAAAACAAGATCAAGATGACCCTAATTGGGAAAATTAAATGCATGATGAATAAAAATCTTTGATTTATAATAACACTTGGGAATTAGTCCCTCTCCCCAAAAGACATCATTTGATAAGTTGTAAATGATTGATTAAAATTAAATTCAATTATGATAATCAAATTAAAAAATATAAAGCTAGATTAGTTTCTAGAGTTTTTTCTCAAATTGGATTTAATGAAACTTTTACACCTATAGCTAAAATGCCCATAGTTAAATTTGTTTTAGTTTTATCTACTCACATGCATCAGCCTATTTATCAAATGAATGTTAAGAGTGATTTCTTAAATGGTGACTTGTATGAATAAATTTACATGTCTCAACCTCCTAGTTTTATTTAAAACTAAAATAAAAATATTTTTTGTAAGTTAAACGAAGCCATTTATGGTTTGAAACAATCTCATAGAGAAATATACTGTAAAATCTAATATTTTTTCATTAACTCAAAGTTTTACTTATAGTTCTAATGATCTTAATGTTTTTACCAAAAACACTCCAAATGACATAACTATTATTATTTTTTATGTTCATGACTTAATCATAATTGTTGGATGGGAGGGAGTTTGAATATCAAATTTAGTTTATCCTATTTTGTTGTGATAAGGTGTAAATTTAGGGTTTGTGATGGTTATTATGTTATTTGAATTTTTGAAATAATCCTTGACGAGACTATGAGAAGGTCCAAATTTAGTCATGAGAAAATCTTATCTTTTAGCTTGATCAAAAACATCTTCTAGAGTTTAGGAAGATAAATTTCAAACCTTGTATTGAAGACAAGGTTTAATGTTAGCATTAAAGATTTTGAAAATATTATCATCACTCTTGTTATGATCTACTTTGTGAGATGAATATTTCCATCATTTCATAAAGGTATGAGTAGATTCCTCAAGTAATTACTTAACATCCATGAGGTGCATAAGGCTAATTTCAGGGAGATCAGTGTGTTGAAATTACTTAACTAGAGGATTGAAAAGATATTATAGTTTTAAAATGGAATGTTGAGAGAGTTGGTTATACCATTATAAATCATCTCCCATAAATGTTTTGACAAGAATTTTACTAGTAGTGAAGGTATTAGTTTGGACCCATTCCTTTTAAAGATTACCAAAATATCTAAGGAAACTAGTTGAATCCTTAGTCCCATCATATGTTACAATTGGACAAATATTTCCAAGACACACACACACACACACACATACACATACATACATAATAAAGGGAGATAAAGTTTAATTTTGAAGATGTTGAAGCATTTTGTTATGCATAAAAGGTTAAATAATGATGTTACCATTGGTGTCTCAAAGAGGAGGAGGAAAAAAATATGATTATGTTGAGTCAAGATGATGCATTATTGAATTTATATTTGTAAGATATGATTTTTCATTTGGGAGATGCTAGTTATTTTCATAACATTCATTTTTTGAATCAGTTGTGCAAGAATTTGAGTTGTATCAATGGGTGGATTTTGATTATTAGGAGGGGTTGGAGTCGTAATATTGGCAAAAGAAGTATTCTAATAATTTGTTATAAGAGTATTCCATAGAGTGGGGTTTTCAATGTTATAATCAATTTATCTAATAGTGAAGTACATGATTTTGGATAAAGTACCATTCATGTTATGACTAAAAATGTTATTGTTATACATGTTTTTAAAAATATGTGAATAATCTAGATCATTATTTTAAGTGATTTGAACTATGTTACAATTGGATAAATATTTCCAAGACACACACACACACATAATAAAGGGAGATAAAGTTTAATTTTGAAGATGTTGAAGCATTTTGTTATGCATATAAGGTTGAATAATGATGTTCCCATTGGTGTCTCAAAGAGGAGGAAAAAAAAATGATTATGTTGAGTCAAGATGATGCATTGTTGAATTTATATTTGTAAGATATGATTTTTCATTTGGGAGATGCTAGTTATTTGCATAACATTCATTTTTTGAATCAGTTGTGCAAGAATTTGAGTTGTATCAATGGGTGGATTTTGATTATTAGGAGGGGTTGGAGTCATAATATTGGCAAAAGGAGTATTATAATAATTTGTTATAAGAGTATTCCATAGAGTGGGGTTTTCAATGTTAGAATAAATTTATCTAATAGTGAAGTAGATGATTTTGGATAAAGTACCATTCATGTTATGACTAAAAATGTTATTATCATACATGTTTTTAAAAATATGTGAATAATCTAGATCATTATTTTAAGTGATTTGAACTATGTTACAATTGGATAAATATTTCCAAGACACACACACACACATAATAAAGGGAGATAAAGTTTAATTTTGAAGATGTTGAAGCATTTTGTTATGCATAAAAGGTTGAATAATGATGTTCCCATTGGTGTCTCAAAGAAGAGGAGGAAAAAAAATATGATTATGTTGAGTCAAGATGATGCATTGTTGAATTTATATTTGTAAGATATGATTTTTCATTTGGGAGATGCTAGTTATTTGCATAACATTCATTTTTTGAGTCAATTGTGCAAGAATTTGAGTTGTATCAATGGTGGATTTTGATTATTAGGAGGGGTTGGAGTCGTAATATTGGTAAAAGGAGTATTATAATAATTTGTTATAAGAGTATTCCATAGAGTGGGGTTTTCAATGTTAGAATCAATTTATCTAATAGCAAAGTAGATGATTTTGGATAAAGTACCATTCATGTTATGACTAAAAATGTTATTGTCATACATATTTTTAAAAATATGTGAATAATCTAGATCATTATTTTAAGTGATTTGAACTATGCTTTTACAATTATTTTGATGATTTCACTAGATGAGTTTGGGTTTATTTCCTAAAAACTAAAGATCAAGTTTTAGACACTTTCATTAATTTTTATGCCTTTGTTTAAAAGTAATATAGTTATTCTTTATGCATATTATGGAATAAAAATTGAACTAAATATGCTAACAATGATTTTATTATGTATTTTAAGCAACATGGTATTAAACATGGAAACATTATTTCTTACACACCTGAGCAAAATGGTGTTTCTAAACATAAACATAGGACTATCACTGAAATGATTAGGTATATGTTGCATTCTAAAAATATATATTATAAATTTTTGGATGAAGCTATGTATTTTGTTGTATATATAATTAATAAGACTACCATTAAAGTTATTTTAAATATACATGTTTTTTATTATGATGCATTTGTTGGTATTCCCATGAAAAAATGAAATAAGTTAGATTCTAAAGTAAACACTTTTATCTTTATTGGTTATAAAGAATCTTAAAAATATTATAGGATTTATGATCCTAAAAGTGACAAAATCAAGATTAAAAGGGATGTTAAAATTGTTGAAAATGATGTACTTGATTGTGCTTCCAATTCAAATTATCTTGATATATTTTTTTCTTCTTTTCCTTTTGAATCAAGTGATGATCATAATGATGTTGTTGTTCCTAATATTTCATCTCCTTCTTCTAGTATTTTTCCACCACAATTTATGCCTAAGTGGGAAAAGACTACTATAGAGACACTTGGAATTGATGTAGATCTTAATTATATTCATAGAACTAGGCACCAATTTTATAATTATGCTTTGATGTCTAAACTTATAAAAAATAATGATCCTCAAACCCTAAAACAAGATCAAGATCACCCTAATTGGGAAAATTAAATGCATGATGAATAAAAATCTTTGATTTATAAAACACTTGGGAATTAGTCCCTCTCCCCAAAAGACATCATTTGATAAGTTGTAAATGATTGTTTAAAATTAAATTCAATTATGACAATCAAATTAAAAAATATAAAGCTAGATTATTTTCTAGAGTTTTTTCTCAAATTGGATATAATGAAAATTTTACACCTATAGCTAAGATGCCCATAATTAAAGTTTTTTTAATTTTATCTATGCACATGCATTGGCCTATTTATCAAATGAATGTTAAGAGTGCTTTATTAAATGGTGACTTGTATGAATAAATTTACATGTCTCAACCTCCTGGTTTTATTTAAAACTGAAATAATTTTTTTTGTAAGTTAAACAAAGCCATTTATGGTTTGAAACAATATCATAGAGAAAAATACTCTAAAATCTAATATTTTTTCATTAACTCAAAGTTTTACTCATAGTTCTAATGATCCTAATGTTTTTACCAAAAAAATTCCAAATGGCATAACTATCATTATTTTTTATGTTCATGGCTTAATCATAATTGGTAGTAATGTTTCAATAGTTTATTGCACTAAAAATGCTTTAATTAATATATTTAAAATGATTGATTTGGGTCTTTTACATTATTTTTTAGGCATTCAAGTTTGGTAAAAACACAATCACATTTTTATTTCTCAATCTAAATATGTATATGACTTATTATCTAGGTTTAATATGATATATTTTGAACTTGTTTCTACCCCTTATGAACTTGATATAAAATTACTTACTAACATGGAAACTGAAAATGTTGGTCTAACTCTCTATATATAATTAGTTGGCAGTTTGAATTATCTTATGCATACTTGTTCTGATATTGTTTTTTCTATTGAATTAGTTAGTCATTTTATGTCCAAACCTCAAACTTCTCATTTTTAAGCTACTAAAATAATTCTTCATTTTATTAAGTTTACTCTCAATTTTGGCATCGAGTATACCTCAAATATCAATATATCTTTGGTAGATTATTCTAATTTTGATTGGATTTGTGATCTTAATGAACATAGATCCACAAGTGGCTATTGTTTATCTTAGGATTCTAACATAATTTCATGGAATAGTAAAAAATAGACTACTATATACTTATCTTCCATGGAAACTGAGTATAAATATAATAATCATGCTACCAAGGAAGATATCTAGCTTTGAATAATTCTTGCAGATATGTGCTTCCCTAAATTTTTGGCTACTCTAATTTTTAGTGTGAACTTCTTGAAGATAATCAAATTATTATCTCTTTATGTCTAACTCAAGAACACATGGCTCATATCTTCACTAAGTCATTATGTAAACAAAAGTTTATATTTTTTTGTAATATGTTAGGATTGAAGTAAGTTATCATCAAAGTTGAGAGTTAGTAATGTTTCCTCCCATCTTGTTTGTTTTTAAAACCTTAAATAAAGTTTAAGGTGAATTTTTCGTATTAACCTTTATTTGGAATAAATTATTTGTATTATGTTTTCTTATGTGTGTGGATTTTTTATTTATATGAGTTATAAATTCACATAAATATAAATTCCATGAGGTGTCACCCATCTCTTTGTTCCCCTTTAGGCTCTAGGAGTTACTCTCACAAGTAAATCCTAGCCCTACTTGTCACACACTTCCCTCCACTCCCTAAGGTCATAGGTCACTTGTCACGCATAAATGAGTCTTGTAAGGTAATCATGGGATTCCTTGTAACTACCTTTCTCTTCTTATTTCCATATTAAAATAGCCTCCTTCTCCTCATTTCCTCACTAGAAACTAGAAACTCTCTTTTCCTGAATTCATATTGCTTCTAAATTTTTTATTTTTGAATATTTTTGGTGATAAACCTTCTTCTAGATTGCATGAGTTTTTTTTTGATACATTTGGTTTCTCACTTTAAATTTTTTTTCTCATTTATGGTTTGCACCTTGAGATGTAATTTTTATTCTAACTTGTTTAAATTTTTGCACTTTTAATATTATTATTTAACTTATTTGGAATAAATACTACATTTTTAAAAATTATTTATATAAATAATAATGAATAGAAATGGTGTAAAGGAGTTATAAGTGTGTACAAATAAGAATTTTTGTGACTTCTACTTAGACAGGTCCCTAAATCACCCATTGTCTTTTTGAATTTACTTATGAAGATCAAGGAAAATCCCCTAGTAGAACTAATTTGTTATCACTATATAATTGTAATCATGGATAAAATTAGAAGTTCAATATCTAAAAATGAAATATTAACACCTAAAACTATAAATGATAGAGATTACACATGGAAAACACTCTCATATTTAGTGATTTACTGGAAATAATGGAGACATAAACTATGATAACCATTGAAGCCATAAAAATGCTTGAGTTCCAAAAGTGTGATAAACATGTCCTTACTTTTTTTAAATAATCATATTTGGCTCAAGTGATTATACACATTGAATCCATTAAAAGTAATACTTATAAATATTGAAAAGAATTAAAATATCCATATGCCAAATAAACTACCTTTAAGAAAGTTGACATTCTAATATAGTTGTTGAATAAAAATCTTAACATTAAAGAATATTTATTTGAATATATCTCCCACATGAAAACTCTAAAATAGGAGTATTGTACTATAGGTGGAAATATAGATGATGACATGCTCATATACATAACTCTGAATGGCCTCAATTCTACTTATTCTATTTTTTTTGAAATGTTTAAGCTTAGTGATAAGTTCAATAGAGAAACATTGATTATATTTGTGAATTTATCACTCAACATGAGCATTAATTTAAATAGAATAAAACATAAATAATAGAATATGTCTACTTCACAAAGGCCAAAAATATTAGATTCATAGATAACATGGTATAAAACGTTTTTGGAAATAGTCTCCAAAACATTCTACATATCACTCTTGTCGACATTATCTAAGACACATCAACAATATCATTGATATTCCTCATGCCATTATCCAAAGTCTTCCACACACATACATTACCATAAGAATTAATCTAAGTCTAGTGGTTATTTTAGTGACTCATCATCTTCTAGTTTTATCTAACACTGGAAATAATCAAGTTGTTATAAATGTGTTATAATTAGCCATCTTATAGAAGTATGTCCTTATTTATGATCCCACTCTCTTAAAAAAAAATTAAAGATGAAGCAAATTATGTGGTTCATTTTAGTGGTATATCCTTTACATACTCTAGTTAATCAAGTTATTTTGACACTTCCTTTGATTAAGAGGCATCTTATATGTCTAAAGTATATGGTCCTAATGGACTTGATGATCTATTTTGAGTGATCATTTATTCACTTGTCTTGTGCAACCTACTAGGCTTAAGGCTAGGATATATTATAGTAGCATTTTTTAATCTTGTGTTCCTTATTTTTTCTAGTTTTGTATTTCTATCCTTGATATTCATGACATGGGGTAGATAGGGTTGATTTTTTTCACTCGATACATAGCTTCTCACCTCTCCACTAATAGGGGATAAGATATAGCATTAATTTATGTTTAATCAGTTTTTGGGTATAATACAAGTTGACAAGAGTTTTTATCACCAACAATATTGAGAAAAGGTCATCAATGATTTTTGGTCATACATGAGATGTACCACACATAGTATAGGTTGATCACTTAGACATGATTCTATGTGGACCTTATGTAGGTTGATGTAGTTGGACAGGCTTTGATCATGTTCTACTATAATATAGAAGGGATGATCATAGGAGATGAGTAGGAACTGATTATGTTCATAAAAATTTATACTACAACTCATAGGGCCAAATTATGTATGAATCAAAATTAGTTTTGATCACTATCATGAGGTATAGTGCATTAATTGTAATTGCCTTAGAGTTTCTTTGATGAATTTAGAGTCATTACTCTATTTTTTTCTTCTATACCCATTTATATAAAGGGGTTTGTTGGGTCATTTATGAGCCAAGATAATACTTATTTTGTTTATTTGTTTATTAAATGATTCAATGCATGCATATCCCTAAGAGACATCCCCATTGTGTTTTTTAAAGGTAAAATGGAAATCATAAATTACCATTTCATTTATTTATTAGGTAATTAGTTTATTGGGTTCATTAAACCCATTATTGGTTAGTTTTCACAACCAATTTTGTAATCTATAAAACGCTTACATACCTTATAAATATCAAAGCTTATATTGAATACATTTTGAATTATTCTTATTACCAATAACTATGAACCATAATACTAGGATCAATACTAAGCATGTTTTCATATGACCAAGAAAATTTTTCATGATATTTGTTAAAGAAGAGACTATAATTAACATGGTCTTTAGTATGAATCTCCTTAAAGATAGGAATAGGTCGAGGAGTGTCCATGGTACCATAGTTTATTGAAATAGTTTCCTCAATAATCATGACATTTCCATCTTAGAAATGATATGGAGTTGGAGGAAGCTTGGATATAGGATGTGTTTGGGATCAATACTAGCAATAGAATTATTGAAATAAGGAGCCTTTTTTTGAAAATGTCCAAAATTGTGATGTTAGAGTGGAAGCTAAGGTTTGAAGGCATAGAG
The DNA here is from genome assembly GCA_037957365.1 of Torreya grandis. Lineage (NCBI taxonomy): Eukaryota > Viridiplantae > Streptophyta > Pinopsida > Cupressales > Taxaceae > Torreya > Torreya grandis. The sequence continues at coordinate 1,367,636 of JARHVA010004557.1, read as the reverse complement.
TAATTATAGTATAACTTCATTAGTGGTAAGCATTTTTGAAGGTCCATAATATTAAACCTTTACTTTAAGACATAGAATTTGACAACCTTGGCTAAAAAAACTTATAATGTATTTGTTTGATGGATAACCTTAACATCTAAGGTAATTTTGGTATTTTGAGTAGTAGGTATATATTTTAAGTTGAATATATTGGATTGATCATTACCATTGGATATAATGTTTTTTTTGAAAATTTTGTTGGTTGAGAAATAACATGAAAAAGATCCATTATATCAAATTGGTCAAGAGAAGCTATTGAGAGTGATGAATTGAAAATAATTATATTAGTTAGGTATTAGTTATGGTTGATGTAGTTAGAGACTAACGATTGAACTATGTCAGGTTGGTCAAAGTATTAAAAAATATGAAAAACATTATGAACACTATATATATGGTCAATAGTGTTTATATCTAAAAAGTGTATTGAATGATATTTAGTTGATAAATGTCATTGCATGTTGTAGGTTTAAATATTTCTTATTAGAAACCCATGGAGTATCTCTTAAATGTGGATTGGTAGGGTATACATAACCTTTAGGTTATTATTCATTATTATATGATACATGAATGACATGAACATCATGGTTGAAGGCATGCATTTTAGCTAAGGTCCTTCGATAATGCATTACATTGAAGTTTTATATTTGGGATTGGGTCATAATGTAGGTATAATCATAAGATAGATAAATAGTACATGTATCATATTCAATAGGGACATCCTTAGTGGATATAACTATGTTACTTAAAGGATGAAGAAACGTGGCTAAAGGATCTTGAAAGAGTTTATGTACCCTAGTTTCATTACAAGGGGAATCATATATTGTATAAGAGGAATCATATCATTTGCATGGAGGAAGATTATAATAAATATAATAAATTAAAGGAATGGTGTGATCTTATGGAATAAATTAAGGAAAGAGCTATTTTTCTATATATGGAGGTAATTGAGTGGTATTATAAATGTTTTAAACTTCATTGGGTTTGTCATCATTAGAGTATACAAGAGTGACATGTGCATAAGAGTGCATTTTGATGAAATAATGTATAAGAAGACTATTAATATGAGCAATCATAGGAATTTTGTATTGATATTTAGGATTTTTAAGTTGGATTCTCTAAGGGTTTATATCTACTTCATGTTTATAACACTTATAATTCTAGACAAATTTGATACATAAGATACTATAATATGCAATATATTTCATATGATGAGTCCATGGACATCCTAAAAACATGTTATAAGATAAAGGAAGATCAAAGATCATAAGTTTTGTTTGAATTATTTTTGGTCCAATTGTGAAGGGAAGCCAAATACAACCAAGTGGTTTTTGGTTGGTTTTATCAAATCCATGATAAAGAGAGTTTTTTTAAGGTTTTATTTGGAGTATATGATTTGTTTGATGAGCCAAAGAGAGGCAACATTCATGATTGAACATTCATCTAATAAATTTTTTTCATTAAGGTATTATTGATTCCAATTTTATTAAAGGGTGGTGGATCATCAGCTCAAAAAAATAGTTTTTTATTAATCATGTCATATTTAGGGAACTATATGGTAGGTTTTGTGTAATAAGAAATAATTTTAATGGCATGAACTTGTATGGGTGGGGGAACATCAAAATATAAATTATGTATTTTTGAATCATTTGATGGGGGATATTTGATGTCTTGAAATTGTTACATAAGGAACTTATGATGATAAGGAGAAGTTTTGAATAATTCCATGAGTGAAATTTTTCAAGTCATAGAGTTAAGTTCATACAGAAAATTCCAATGAGGTTTGAAAGAGGAATAATCTTGAATATTAGGTTGATTAAAAATGATTTTTTTGTATGGATAGAGGAACTAAGTTGAGTTTCCACATGTGGTGATGACTCATCAATAGTGGTTGGTTCTAAAGATGATGGAGAAGTAGATAATACCTTTAAGAATTTATTCCTTGGTGGAGGGATTTTTGGGTTTGATGACAATATCTTTATGAATGGGCTTATGATGATAACTGAATTTAGTTTCATTCACATATAGATAATTAGTATAATATTGATCTTACTTATCTCAATAACATAAACATTTTAATTTGGATGTTGTGTATAGGTATCAAAAGATAATTTTGGAGATTTATGATTGCTAGATTTGGAAAAAAATATTTTGAGAAGCTTTAAGGCACCCTGTATTAGGAGTCTTAATTACAACACCATGATCAAAAGAATATCCTAACATGAAAGAAACCAAATTTTTTATAAAGGCATGACTATTTAATGAGAGTGACCAATATTTACATGGAACTAATAAAATTTGTTAGGATGATACCATAAGAGAGGAGTGTTGGTAGTGTGAATGAAAATTTTATATGGGGGTTAAAACTTCCTCATTTCTGACATGTTCAAGGGTGGATGGGAGGGAGTTTGAATATCAAATTTAGTTTATCCTATTTTGTTGTGATAAGGTGTAAATTTAGGGTTTGTAATGGTTATTATGTTATTTTAAGTTTGGAAATAATCCTTGATGAGACTATGAGAAGGTCTAAATTTAGTCATGAGAAAATCTTATCTTTTAGCTTGATCAAAAACATCTTCTAGAGTTTGGGAAGATAAAATTCAAACCTTGTATTGAAGACAAGGTGTAATGTTAGTGTTGAAGATTTTGAAAATATTATCATCACTCTTGTTATGATTTGCTTTGTGAGATAAAGATTTCCATCATTTGATAAAGGTATGAGTAGATTACTCAAGTAATTACTTAACCTTCATGAGATGCATAAGCCTATTTTCAGGGAGATCAGTGTGTTGAAATTCCTTAACTAGAGGATTGAATAGATATTATAGTTTTAAAAGGGAATGTTGAGAGAGTTGGTTATACCATTATAAATCATCTCCCATAAATGTTTTGACAAGAATTTTGCTAGTGAAGGTATTAGTTTGGACCCATTCCTTTTAAAGATTACCAAAATATCTAAGGAAACTAGTCGAATCCTTAGTCCCATCATATGTTAAAATTGGATAATAAATATTTCCAAGACACACACACACACACATACACACACACACATAATAAAAGGAGATAAAATTTAATTTTGAAGATGTTGAAGCATTTTGTTATGCATAAAAGGTTGAATAATGATGTTCCCATTGGTGTCTCAAAGAGGAGGAGGAAAAAAAATATGATTATGTTGAGTCAAGATGACACATTGTTGAATTTATATTTGTAAGATATGATTTTTCATTTGATAGATGCTAGTTATTTTCATAACATTCATTTTTTGAATTAGTTGTGCAAGAATTTGAGTTGTATCAATGGGTGGATTTTGATTATTAGGAGGGGTTGGAGTCGTAATATTGGCAAAAGGAGTATTCTAATAATTTGTTATAAGAGTATTCCATAGAGTGGGGTTTTCAATGTTAGAATCAATTTATCTAATAGTGAAGTACATTATTTTGGATAAAGTACCATTAATGTTATGACTAAAAATGTTATTTTCATACATGTTTTTAAAAATATGTGAATAATCTAGATCATTATTTTAAGTGATTTGAACTATGTTACAATCAATAAATCTAGATGGATATTAGGAGTAGTTGCACTATGAAGTGTGGTAGTCATTAGTGGAAAAATTAGGTAGGAAAGAGAAACCCATATAGAATCTAAATGAGTTAATACTACTAAGAAATCTTCTAAGAAGTGATTTAATAATGTTGAAGTGGATTGGAGAATTGATATGGTTTGTCACATGAAATAGACTATAGTGAGCCTAGTCAATGTAGTAAAAAAAATAGGGATCTGAAGATGCACTGTATAGACCATGGTCAATGTAGTCACAATCAAAGACAAAATATATCATGCCTATTTAATATAGTTAGTAAAGGGTAAAATGATAATAAAAAATGATTAGGAAATATATTATATAGATCATGGTCAATGTAGTTACATAAACAATAAGACAAACTATATCTATCATGGTAGATGTAGTCAGATTTAGGGAAAAATTATCAGTATTATGAATAAATTATGTTTTAGATTAAGGTAAAAGCAAGTTTTGAAGGGGCCCCAAAACCCTATTACAGAAGCAATAAAGATAAAACGTTTACAAGCACTAGGAGAAGCACTCCTGAATCCTACTAAGAAGTAGCAACAACCTTTGGTTAAACAAGGATGGCTCAATATTCAATTACATCCAGCCTTCTAATTTCCAAAGAATAGTTTAATAACTATTTTTTGGGGTAAAATCCAAAATTGTTGCCTGCCTTCCATCAGCTATATTCTGCTTGCTTTCTAGCTCTCTGATTTTTCTTATGGGTTTTCTTCCAGGTTTGTCTGGACAGCCAACATCCGCTTTCACTTTTGAATTCTGCTCTTCTCTTTTTCCAGATTTATCCAACATAGAAGCACTGTTTTTCACCTTCATTTGCTGGTCTTTTTTGCTGCTTCTAGTTTCTATTCCTTTCGTATTTGTCTTCTTTTCAGCCCTTTTCCTTTGGTTTGGAAAATGCTTTAAATTTTCTCCTTTAACATTCGCAGGAAGCTCTTCCAAAGGCAGTTCATTATCAACCTGATTCTTCATTGGCTAAGAAAGAAGAGGAACTCTCTCCTTTAATTTATTTCCTGAATCAGCCAAGATTTCTCCTTCCTCCAGCACTACTTTGCCTTCTTCCTCTCTCTGTAGATCCTCTACCCTTTGGTATAGAATGATTTCCTTTGATAAATCTATCAAATCTTCTTTGCTATGTGTGGGTACTATGGTTTCTAATTGCCTTCCCTTCCCTTCTATCTCAGAATTTTCTATATCTCCCCAGCTATCTTCTATCTTTTGATAGCCAACAATTTGTTTAGTTAAATCTATCAACTCATCTTTCCTATGTTCAGGATTTGTGGTTTCTGGTTGCAGCCCATATCCTTCTTGCTCAGAATTTTCTTTCTCCACCACAGCCTCTTCATCTGCATCTGATTGTGGTTCTTTTGATTCTTCAATAGGGATCTCTTTCTCCTCCTCAGCATGCAGTACTTTAATATCTTCATTATTCTTTAGTTCTTTTTGATTTTTTTCTTTAGCTATCCATACTTTCTTGTGCTGAACCTTGTTCTTTCTTTAATCCAAAACACTGCTTGAATAATATTTCCTTTTGTAGGGACAGTTTCTGGCCCAGTGCCCCTATTTTTTACAAACATAGCAAGAATTGGGCAAATCTTCAAACACAAATCTTTGAGTTTTTTTACCATGCTTTGAAATTAAATCCATTTTTTCTGGGAGTTTGTTCAAATCTGCAACTTTAACATAAAGTCTGGCATGTTGAAGTTTGGATCTAGTTACCGTTGCATTGTCCAATGCCACAAGTTCACCAAAAGCGCTGGCTATACCTCTAAAAATGTCCTCATGCCAGAATTCTAAGGGAAGTCCAAGAAGTCTTACCCAAATGGGAGTGGTTAAGAAGAAGGAATCTGATAAGTCCATATTGGGCTCCCATTTTTTAATAGTTAAAGAGCATTTGCCAAAAGACCATGGTCCTCCACACAGAACCTTGTTCATATCCTCTTTACAGTTGAAATTAAACAGAAAGAAGCCATTCAACATTGGAGCCATTTCAACATCTCCTCGAATAACCCATTTCCTTTTAACCATTTTGGAAAGGGATTCTAAATCTGGTCTTGCCCCTAAAAATTTGCCAACTAAGGTGGATTCCAATGAAGACACAAAAAAATCTATTAAAGGATCAGGGATAAATACTTGGAACTCACCTTTCTCCCAGCAAGATTTAGTAATAACCGGTGGGAAGAGAAGTTTTTCATTGGATCTCTTGCTGAACAGAGAGGACCACTTCCTTTGTTCTGAGTGCTCTGCCTTCTACACTTCTGAGGATTTTTCCTTGTTTAAACACCCTTTCTCTTTCTCCCTTTCAGTCTTTTACCCCAGCACAGCAAGAGAATAATCCTGTTGGGGGGTACTGGTACCATAGAAAGGATCCAGTCCGTTCAAAGGTAAGCCAGTCTTTTTATCAGCAAAAACTTTAGATCCTTCATTTTCTTTATCCTCTCCTATTATCCCTTCTCTATTAGTGCCTTCTTCCTGGTTTTCCACCACCAATTTTCCATTCACCTTCCACCCTTCATTTCCCCTTTTAGGAGGGGTGTCTTCTTTCTACCTCCCTGCATGTTTAGCTGCAGGTTCTGGGAACGCTTCCAGTGTGCCCAGCATGCCCAGCGCTCCCAGCGCACCCAGCGCATCCCAGTGCTTCATTCAAATTTCAAACCATGCCTGTGCGCACCTTCTGCCTTCTGCCTTCTATAGACTTGTTGTTACTTCAAGAGTTTTGTCTTTATTTACTACCTAGAATAGGTTCAGATCATAATCCCCTTCAACTCAATATGGATGGTAGATTCAAGAAAGATAAACATCCATTTAAATTTGATCATATGAATAAATTATGTTGGTCCTAGTTGATGTAGTTTGATAAATAGAGGAAAAAAGAAATCAAACTTATTAGACTATGTCAAACTTGGTCAATGTAAACTATTCACACAAAGATAACTATATCAACATTGGTTGATGTCGTTTAAACACATAACACAAAATTTTATCAATGTTGGCTGATATAATATGTAATACATAATATGATAACAAGTATCAAACTATAAATTAAACTATTTTTCTAACTATTTATCAAAAATAAAGATCAGGTAAATTTAATAAAAATATGTGATTGATTTATAGGTCTCAAAGATACTTACTTGACTATTAGATAGTGTCAACCCAATATTTTAGAGAACCAACTATGGAAGAATTACCATTCTCATAGCCCACTAAACCATGTTTCAATTATAACCTATGAGTAACCTATTAGAGATAACTACTAACTAGTACACCATAGCATTAGATAGATGGATAGTTTCCTAAGGTTTAATAAAATTAGAAATTCTAAATATTTCCTAAATATCATGAGTTATGTGGAAACTAAAGTTTGTATATAGCTCTTTACTATTGTAGACATTGAAAATCCACACACCATGATTTTGAATGTCAAAACACCCTTAAACCACCTTAGGACCCCCTTGGGACCAATTTGACCCTTCAATCCCTAAGTAAGCCTAACCATGGTTAGTTTGACTAACTTAATTAACCTAAATTTTTACCCACTTTATACCTTGGCCCTTAATTACCAATGGTTAGGATGATCATTAATGGTCACCCTGACCATCGATAGTTAGGGTCCACCATCCTTTTCAACTACATATAAACACCCACCTTGCTGTTCTAAAAATAAATCATCTAAATCCATGTGTGAGCCATTGCATGTGTAAGTTAAAACTAGAAATCCTAGTAGGCATCTTATTACATCTTTCCTTCCTTACCTATAAGAAGGGAGGAGTAGGGAGGTGAAGATCATCTTCAATTATTATCAAGAGATTGTGAATCTATATTTTCTTTTTTGTAGGTCAATCATCATCAATGATCTAATAATCCAACCATCATGTCAAAGAGCCAATTTTATACCATCACTCTACCAAAGCATTGAGTACTATTTGTCTATTGGAATCACATCAAAATCTACCAACAAGCCAACTACCTCAGTCAATCACTAGATCAACCTCATGCCAAGATAAGTACTTGTTTTCTAATATTCATTTATTTTATTTCTATTTCACAATCAACCCAATGCAAACCCATATCTTAGAATCTAACTCTATGATCTCATCAATATGAAATTTATTACATAAAACCAACACATGATAACTACCAATGGTTATCTCAACCATAGATGGCCTATTCAATTACTCACGATCACCTTAACCACCAATAATCACCTCAACCACTGACGATTACCCTCACTGTTAATGAGCACTATCAAACTAAATTATAACAAGGTATTTCCACCTACTTGCCCTCAACCAGATCTAATTTTTTTGTCCCTACCTATTCATAGACCCTTACCTATTATTTTTAAATAAACCCAAGCCATTTAACACTAGTGTTGACTTGCTTATTGCTATTATAGTCATTTCTATTCTATTTATTTAGCAATCATTTCTTGTGTTCAATTTCAATACCTTTTGATTATTGATGCAATTACTTTATCATGTTTTTTATAAACTCAATTGTTTAAAATGTGTGGATTGACAACCCTCAAGGAAGATATTAATTTCAAGATATAGCTAGTGCTAGGCTATCCACTCAAGTATCTATTTAACCAACCATTTAATTTAGTTTTGTCTCATTTATAGGTCATCCTCCTAATCCAAAGAGGAGTTCCTCATAATCATCTGTTTAAATGTGCACATAATCAAATAGGTTTTATAACCATACCTTTATTTAGTTTCTTCTTCTTCCCTTCTCAAAATATAAGCTAAAATTCATTGAAACATTTTGGCATGCCTGGTGGGACCTTGAGTCTCTACTTGGGTTTATTTTCCTATTTATTTACATCTATATGTTCTTCCCTCTATTTTGTGCTCATAAATGACACCAAAGTTTATTTTGGGATTAAAATTGATTACATACATTGTTTGCTTACAAGTTTAGCTCACATAGTTTAAATCAAGGCAAAGTAATTCATTCATAGCATCACTTTCACTTCACACACTAGACCAAACCACCTTCATCAATTAAACACCAAATAAACATGAGACAAGCCCCAACTAGGATTTCATCACCTAGTGGTCACCTTACTCTTTCTCGACAATCCTACTGGGAGGTCATTAACAAGGGGAGAACCAACTTAGCTCTCTAGTTAAGTATAAACTTTGGAAATCAATATATATTGGCTAAGCACTCAACACCCTTATCATTGTGGTATGTGAAGTGAGGGGGTAGGCCCCAATACCAATCCATGTATTTATTTCTAATACATAATTATTTTTGAGAGCCTAAACAACCTGAAACTAACCATAGACTTAACTTATAGTACCCACTTTATAAGCCAATTCCAATCACACAATTTATTAAAAGCTTAAGGCATAAGCCAAAACAAAGACTAAAAATAACATTTAAGACTTAACATGATTTTTAGAGTGTGATTACTTTTCTTGATCATTTATTATCTTCTCTATATTTGAGTGGTGAGACTATTTGTGAATTATCTCTCCCTTACCTTGGATGTTTCTAACCTACCAACAATGAAAAAATCTAGTAGAGCAAACCTGATCACCAAATAAATTAGAATCTTCTACCTCCTCGCCTATGGACTATGTCTCTAATCTAGAAGACTCTCCTCACCTTTCAAAAATTCCTTTCCCTCGAGAAGTTTCCCAAGGAGATATGGACTTTTCCACCTTCTTAGATAACAACCCTATGTCCCTTTAGCATTACCTTAACACCATACCTCACTATACCAATGCTTCAATTATTCCTATGGAGCCACCTTATAACATGCCTTCCCAAATCATGAGAAATACTTCTATTTCCATAATCACCACCCAACTATTGGCTACCCAAGCCTCTTCATCCACCAATAATCCCTTTGATACTACTATGGAAAACCAACCTGCCTAACCTACAAACACCCTTATACCTTCCACCCCCACCAAAAACTCCTCTAACTTAAGAGAAACCCAACCACTAGCCACCTATAATCCCTTCACCATGGGACTACCTACTGCTAGCATTTCCAACCTTCCATTAGATACCTCTAATCTGCTAACTGCTACCCCACTTCAAAATCTCATGTTACCTATACCTTCTACCTTACCACCAATCACCATAAGGGTCACCACCCTTCCTTTGATTACCAACCTAACCACCAATCCTACCCAATAGGTTCCCATTGAACCACACTTGGGTTCCATCCCTTACCCACAAAGGCATGTACCTTTACCTACTACCTAACCACCTATGTCTACCTAACCCTACATATCTTCCACCCAACCACTAGTATCCACATAACAATATGTGGTAACTTCTCAACCTCTAAAAAATTATCAATATGCTACCCAACCACTAGAATAATATGCAACTTACAACCTTTCAGTTGCATAAACCCAAGCACACCTCATGAGGATTCTCATGGATAAGATGACTACCCTAGAGTCATCCATTTCTGGAGCTCATAATGTCTTATCACATGATCATATCTTTAATGAACCCATTCACCCATCTGTCCCTATCAAACCATATCCTCCTTAGTGGGAACTTGCTAATTTCTCTACATTTTAAAGTAAGGAGGATATCCAATAGCATGTTAATGAATTTAGGCATGTATTTTATCTAATTACCTATGATGATGCCCTCCTTTGTACCTTCCCTATGTCCCTATCTAATTTAGCCTTAGACTGGTATATTGCCATAACCTAACACTCTTTATTTTTCATCACCCAGCTGGCTAAAATCTTCTTGGATCACTTTTCCATAAATATCTCCAAGAAGGTTTCCATCACTAACCTTTACTCTATCCAAAAATTTGATGATGAATATATTACTAATTTTGTATTTCATTGGAGGAGCCTGATCAATCAACTTTCCTTCTCCTTACCCCAACCCAAAGTGATAGAAGTTTTTCCTCACTAGCATGTTCCAAGCACATATCTTATACATTGTGTGTCAAGAGCTCAAGAACTTTTGATGAAGATTTTACTATGGTACATAAGTTATAAGATAGAGCCATCAATGAAGGAAAGATAAAACTAAAAAATAAGAACTCTACCTACAAAACCAATGAGGCCTCTTCTTCTAAACTAAGTAACTAAACCAACATTAGGACCAAAATCAAGGGAACTACAAACATGGTTGTCCTTAAATCCACTTCTCTACCATTTTCCAACCAACTAAATTCCTCTAGCTCCTCAAAGCAAAACATGAGAAAACAAAACTAGAACACCCAAAAGTAATTTACTCCACTTGGAGAGTCTTATGCTTTAATCCTAGAGAAGTTATTAAAGGCCAATATCATATAGCTTCATCCTATAAAACTACCTCAATAATTTGATTCTTCTAATTTTTTACCTATTTGGTATAACAATAATTATTTATACATTTTCTATCGAGTAGTTGGTCATGATGTTAGTGGGTGTAATACCTTCAAAAGCATTATCTAATCTATCATTGACAAGGGGGAGCTTACATTGGATAACCCCAATACACTACAAAACCAAGCCCTTGACATATTTAGGCAAACTTTCCCCAATTATGTGCATACCAAAAATAAGAGTAAAAACATTGAGTGTTCTCATGATGACCATACTATTAATATTGTTCTTAACTGCTTATTGTTGAAGAACTTACCACCCAATATATCTATTCTTTGCCCTCTTCACATACTAAACTAGTGGTGTTTCCTTCTCTTCCTTTAGAGACCCAAAAAAATGAAGCACCCCTTTCTCCTCCTCCACTTATTGAGGTAATGGAGCCATCAACCCCTCCTTCCACTGACATAATAGGACAAGCACCTATTTTACCTTCTCCCTCAACCACCGACCAATTTACTACCCCTTTAGAGATCATTCTTGAAGAGGAAGCCCCCATGTCGACACCTCCCATAGAGGACTCACCCATTCAAACCTTATATCCTTTGATTGTGAAAAGTATAGGGTTATCATCCCTTTATCTCAACCTATGGGCTTATCTTTCAAGTCCACTATCCAAGGAATAAAACCAGCCTATACACAATTTTCTAGGTTAGTGAAGAAATTGGAATTTGTCTCCAACCCTAACATGGATCAAGACACATTTTGGCATAAATTAGGGATACCTTATATCACCAAGTAGGAATCTCTAACCATACCTTTAATAAACCAACCCACCACTCTTATTATCCAAACCCCTATCTTACCAATGACATTGATAAAAACCTCTACCAACCCAATAATTCATCAACCATCCAAGGCACCTAAGCCCCAAACAACCAAATCACCTTCTCTAACCAAACTAACCAAACCAACCAAAAACCTTGGCACCTTTCCTATATAAATTCCTTAATCACCCATCTATGAAAGTATAACTTACCTCACCAAACCCAACAACCAACCACAAAACTAAATCAACCAAGGAAATAAAGATAGCAAAATGCCAAAGGGCTAAAATAATACCTCCATAAATTATGCCCTCTATCTTAGGGCCTCATCCATCTAATTTGATTATGAAGATGATTGTCCCAACTAAAACCCAACCACTACTACTGGTTACACTAGCCCACTTGCTTTTGGACACACCTAGCCATAAAATACTAGAATACCTACCCTAAAACCTCTTTCTTCCAACCTATCAACATTTACCTTATCAAAACCCAAACCATAAACTAAGATCACTACCTTACCCAAACATTATACCACCAAGCCTACTCCAAAAAAGACTTTTATCTCAGCAACCAACACCAAAACCTCTAAATCCTACTTGATTTTTTCCAAAGGTTATTACAAGCTTCTTGCTTGACCTTAACCCCTATCAAGCCATTCAATCCTCTCGATTCAAAACTTATTTGGTATAATGATCTACAAGTGTGTTCTTATCATAGGACACTAGGACATGACATAGAGATATGAAAAGCTCTCCAAACCATTATCCATTGGCTCTATGATGAGGATGATCTATTACTAGAATAAGCTCCCATAAACCCATTACCAATCCCACAACCAACAACCACTAGCCAAAACCTACATATTCCCCCATTCTCACCTCAGAGTGATAAGGAATCAAACAAATATCCTACCCCAACTCTTCCCTCTATCCATACAATCCATATGGTCATTAGAGCACAATAGAAGGATAAGTGGAAGGCTAAAATGTCCATCTTATGGACATACCTATCTTCTATCTCCCAATTAAACCCTACCCAAACATCTTCACCTTCATCCAAACCCAATGTATCTATCTTAGGTGTCTCCCAAATTTAACCCCTCTAAATCCATCAAGAGAGTGGTACTTAAATAGATCCACCAGGTACTAATGAAGATGAGCTTATATGAGCTGATTACTACTTCACTTCATCATCACCAAGCAATGATCAAGGCATTGCAGTGAGTAGAGGTCTAACCTAAAGACCCTAAACCTTTGGTAGCCTTTATTTTTGATCTTAACATTTCCACCCTTATCACCTTTAAGGATTAAAAAATACCTTTTACACATCTAAAATAACTAGATCCCCCTCTCTTTATAACTTATATGAGTTGATTAATACTTCACCTCATCATCACCAAATAATGATCAACGTATTACAATGAGTAGAGGTCCAACCTAAAGACACTACACCTTTAGTAGCCTTTATTTCTGCTCTTCAAATTTTTAACCTTGTCACATTCAAGGATTCGTAAATACCTTTTACACATTTGAAAGACCTAGATCCCCCTCTCTTTATTACTAATTACATTAACCAAACCTACATTAAATGGGTTATGATTAATGGAGGAAATAGTATTAATATCAACTCCTCCCATGATTATAACCAACTCAACCTATAAAATAATGTCATGTCCAAAACCTTAGCCATCCTCTGATCCTTCAACAATACCATGACCACTACCCTAGGAATTATTGTCCTTCATATCTATGTAGGACCTCACATGCTCCCCAAACTCTTCTATGTAGTGGAAAGCTAATTTAAATATAATGTTTTGGTAGGCCAACCTTGGACTTAATCCATTGGTTGTGTACCCTCTACCATTTACCATTACATCAAATTTGAGCATGAAGGTTAGGTCATCACCATCCAAGCTGACCCAAGTCCCTTATTGACATGAAATATGACTTATTAACCTAATGATGCCGTCTTAGCTCTATCTAACACACCCTCATCTATAAAAAACAATCCCTTAATTGTGAAAGAGGAAGTCATACCTTATTATACCAATGAGGTATCAACTATCTCATCCATCCCTTATGATTATATCCACACCTTAGACCACTTGGAATCCACATTCCAACATCTTTCACTGGGGGAATATCATATCCATGCACTTGATGTTTTCACTACTCCCTAAGAGTATGGGAAACTTGACTACCAACCTAGATTTGAGCCCAATATCAGAGCCATTATTCCCTTTGGACCTTCACACTATCAAACCCATTTCATATATAGGGGATTTTACAAACCACTTAACACTCCTACTACCTCCTATTCACCTCAACCATTCACCTCTAGCTTCTCTTGTCTAGACAAGTCAAGTTTTACCAAGACATACCTCCAAATGTGTGCTTGGAAAGTATTTTGTCTTAGATGATATGAGCACAACTCACATGAGTTTATTCCATTCAGACTAGAAAGCCTCATGAGAAACATGGCCTTAGTTTCATGTTATCTACCAAGAATCAAACCAAACCACCTACCATCACCATTATTAAGGAAGACACAATTTCCTCACTGACCTTTCCTCCACCTTTGTGTGAGGATGATGACATCATCCCACCTAACTTTTTTTATCAATATTATTAACCTTAGACCCCTAACTTATCAAAAGGAGGGGGGAATCATAACCATCCCTTTGACCCATCCTGAGATGATAGGAGATGACTCTCCTATCATTAACACTATTAAATACTAGGATGATGATTCCATTCTCACCTACCTTAGTTCCCTAGATTATTCCATCCAAAAATCCTTTCCTGTTGAGACTCTGACCATGGTGAATGAATTGACCATAAATATCAACATGGGCACTGTGGATAACCCCCACATTATCAAAATTGGCCAATCATTGAATGTTGAAGAACTTTGGGACTTCCCCTCCTTCCTCCAAGACCGTAGCATAACATTTACTTGATCTTATAGTGACATACCTAGAATTAACCCTACCATTGAGCCACCAATTGTGATGCCAATCTTTTCAAATAAAAACTTCAAGCATTGTACCCTTACATAACCCTTCTCATCAAAAAAGAGATTCAATGTCTTATATCTGTCAGTTTTATTCAACCCATTAATTATCCCTAATTGGTCTTGAATGTCATGAATATCACCAAAGCCATAGGGGGACTACGTATTTGTGTGGAATTTTGTGACCTCAACCTTACTTGCCCTAAAAATGACTTCCTTCTACCAAGCATCGACTAGCTAGTTGATCTTATAGCCAGCCATGATATGTTATCTCTCATGGACATATTCTTAGGTTATAATTACATCCTAATTATCCCCAAAGATCAACACAAGACTACCTTTACCACCCCATGGGGGACCTTCTCCTATAGATTCATGAATTTGAGACTAAAGAACATTAGTGTAATCTACCAATGTGTCATGAATTACATCTTCCATAACATTATGCATAAGGTTGTCAAAGACTATGTAGATGACCTTCTCAACAAATCCAAACTTTGAAATGATCATTTAGCCATTCTCAAGATCATCTTTGAGTGACTTATCCATTATCATGTACAGTTTAATCCTAATAAGTGCATTTTTGAGGTCTTGTAAGGAAATTTTCTTGGTTTTATTATCTCCCTTTGGGGAATAGAGCTTGATCTAGCCAAAATCAAAGTCATCATTGACATTCTTCCTCCAATCAACCTCAAGCAACTCCATAGTTTGGAGGGGAAGTTCTAATCCATCCATCACTTTATCTCCCAACTTTTGGACCAATGCCAATACTTCCACCACTTTTTGAAGAAGGATGTATCTTTCAAGTGGAATAGTGACTATCAAAAGGCCTTTGATTCACTCAAAAAGTACCTTTTATCTCCACTTGTCATCACCCCTCCCAAGGATAACCAACCTTTCTACCTTTATATCTCTACCACTGACACTCCCTAAGGGCAATGCTTGCTCATCAAGATAAAAAAACATAGAAATCAAGTTGTATACTATATTAACCACATACTTGTAGAGTATGAGACCTGGTATACCCACACTAAGAAACTTTTCTTAGCTTTAGTATTAATGGCCACCAAACGTTTCCACTACCTTCTTAACCATAAAAACTATGTCATAACCAATACCAACCCACTCAATGCCATACCAAAACCAACATATGGCAAAGTGGCTCATGATTTTAGAAAATTTTGACCTTGAGTTCCTTTATAAAAAAATCAATTAAGGGGCAAGTCATCTCTGACCAATTAGCTAAAGCACCAATAGCAGACAATTAACCTCCTCCTCTTGAGTTTCTTGATGAGTCCATTCTCTCAAGTAGACATCACCTATCAAGTCATCATATTATTTGATGGATCAAAATATCAACATGGTGGGAGAGATGGCATCATCCTTATTCCCTTGATGGTGAACCTCTTCATTTTTCCTTCAAGCTTGATTTTGACTATACCAATAATATGCTCAAGTATGAAGCCTTAGTGATAGGCCTTTAGACTGACTTAGCCTTGGGAGTTAAAACAAATTTTTTTTATGATGACTCCAAATTTGTATTCAATCAAATAAATGACTCTTACTAGTGTAATAATGATGTTTTGAAATAGTACAAATAACTTGTTGATGAACTCTTAGCATAATTGGAACACTACCATATCTAATCAACCTTGTGATCTATCAATAAGTTTTCTGATACCATGGCTTCCATCACCTCTCAGATCCTATCTACACCCTCTAGCTTCAAGCTATCTATCATTATCCACAAACTTAGACATCCTTCTTATGTCAAACTAGATTTTCCCACCATTTTCAATGTGGAAGAGACCCAGCCTGACCTTTGGTATCAACAAAACTTTGACTATCTCAACCTTGCCATCATTCCTTCTAAGATTTTCAAGAATGCTCAAATAGCTTTTGTCTATATTACCTCATGTTATACCATTTTAAGGGAATTATTTAGAAGTACAACTTTGATGGTTTCCTCTTTCATTGCATACATAGTCATAACACCTCTCATGCTATCAGGGAAATGCATGATGGAATATATGGGGGACACTTTAGTGGCCTTACTATAGATAAAAACAACCTTCACCTTATCTATTATTGGCCTAACCTTAGCCAAGACTATTGTGATTATGTTAAAAAGTGTGTTAAGTGTCAATGCATGCCAATCTACATCATTAACCTATCCATAGTCTTTGCATTTGTATTAATTTTTTGCCCTTATCATAATGGGGTCTAGACCTCATGAGTGAAATTAACCCCCATCATTCATAGAAACACCATTATATCATCACCATGACTAAATATTTTACCAAATGGGTAGAATTTATTCATCTAGTCTTGACCAAAATATAGAAGATTTTCAACTTTACCAACCATCACATTATCTACCACTTTGGTGTTCCTTACAACATTATCACCAACAATGGTAAATATTTTTAAAATAAGAAAGTCTAGAGTCTTTGTGATGCATTCAAAATTAAGTTAAGTTTCTCCTCACCCTATCACCCTTAAGTGAATGGATAGGCCAAGGCCTCTGTTAGGTTGTGGAGCTAAAATATTCACTGATGCAAATAGGGAAGGAGGTTGCTGGGAGGTTGCTGAGTTGTAGAACAAGTTATAGGGAAACTAAAGTCAGTTTGATCAACTGACATCAGTCATATTATAGTGCAAAAGTAACCAACATCAGTTATGAGTCGGCCCACATCGGTCAGGAAGGAGCCGACGTCGGCAACTTGTGTGTGCATGCATTTGCATGCGGGTCGAGAATAGGTCTATTTTTTGGACTGTCAGTTTGCATGTTAAAGGCTAATTAAAGTCTTGGAGTTGTGTGTCTAACATTGGTTATTAGTCAGACAACATCAGTCAGGAAGGAACCGACATCAGCAACCTGTGTGTGCATGTAGTTTGCATGCGGGTTTTGGACTGGTCTATTTTTAGACAGACAGTTTGCATATAAAGACTTATTTTAGTCTTGGAGTTACGAGTCTAATTATTGTAATTAAGAAAGTATAATTATTGTATGCATGAGATCTATATAATAGACTCATGGGCTATATTTTAAAGTGTGCTAGAAAGCCATTGTGCTTGAAGAGAGAGCAAGAGTAGCTCCTCCTAGTTCCAAAGGGGTGTTGAGTGTGTATGATCAGGGAGATTTATAGGTTGTGCAAGTTCTACTAGAAGATCCACCAGGGTACTGGTTGAAGAATCATGAGGACTTGGTGAGGCAAGGACAAGGGTTCTTCAGATTGTAGAGATATCTACATGGTAAGTAAGGTTTGTTGACTTGTAGGTGGCAGCAAGAGAAGGGAAGATCTACTTGGAGTACGGTTGTGTACTTGGTGTACTGGCAGCGTTGTTATTGACTGGTGGAGGTGAACAACAACTCTATGTTTGAGTTGATTGTTGTGACTATAATTGAGAGAGTGAACTATAGAAAGAGAATTACAGGTGAACCCTAGAAGTGTGGGAGCTCTAGAGGTGTGGGAAGAAGTGTAGCATCTTCTTTATTGTATTTTCTTTTGAATGAGTATTAATACAATTGGGTATTGTCTCTCATATCTTGTGTTGTTTCATATTTCTAGTTACTTATCATTTTGGTTAAATTTCATGTTTAGTTGCTAATGCAAAGGTAATCAAGTGTGCCCTTAGTGGGCAGTAGGATCCTGACAGTTGGTATCAGAGCAGGTGGACCAGGTTGGTACCAATCTTGACAATTGGTATCAGAGCTTTTGGTTGGGTTACTAACAGGTGTTTCAAATCTGTCTAGTGTGTGTTGATTATAGGTCACTCTTAGGGGTTTTAGACTGAGTGGGAGTATAGCAATGGCAGAAGAAAGTAAGCTACGAATGGAGAAATTGAATAGCACGAATGGTTAGATTGATGGAAAGAAAGAGAAGGTAAAGGAAGATTGTTGGTCGGTAGAAGATCAACGTGTAGAAGCAGATGTTGCAGGTGTTGTTGCACAGGTTACTCTGGATAAAGTAGAATCTTAGTCTATAGATTCTATTGCCTCTTTCCATGTAACCTGAAATAGAGCATCTTTTCATGGGTATGTCTTTGGAGACTTTGGAGAGATTTATTTAAGAGCTGGTGAGCCTTGTCAAATGGTTGGCAAAGGGGAAGTGAAGCTGAAATTGTAGACAGATAACACATAGGTGTTGAAGGAGGTCATAAAGGGCCTAGTCTTGGAGATGAGTCTAATTTCTTCAAGAAAGTTGGGTGATGAGAGATGCACAGTAACTCTCACAACAGATGCACTTGAATTAGACGGTGGTAAGAAAGTAGGTATCCTTTATCTATCTACTTATATTACTAATTCACCTTCTATTGTAGAGATGTGGCTTTGTAGGCTTGGTCACATGTGTAAGAAGTGAATGTATGTTCTTAAGTAGAAGATAGATGTTTTTGACAAACTTAAGAACTAAAAAGCCTTGGTGTTCATGGAGGAGATGAAGGATAAAGATCAGCTAAGGGGACTAAATTATTCTGAGCAGGGCTGTGTTAATTTTAACAGGGTTTTGATCCAAGGTGAGCTCACTAGTAAAAAGTCATCACTCACAGGAGAACACAGTTACCAGTGCCAATTAAGAGAAACTGACATCAAACAGATAGGTACCAATGTTGGTCATGTGCAGATCAATAGAGTTAGTGGTGTCGAGTAGGTGGAGACCGACGTCGGTCAGGTAGAACCAATGTCGGTAGACAGGGTCAGTCGTAGGGAACTGACGTCGGTCAGGTGCAGATTGGGAGATGGCCGAGATTGGTCATTAGAACAGATGTTGGGCAGACAACACACTGTTAAGGAGTTTCAAATGCCCATATGGAGGACTGAAAGGGTAAGTGGACCTCATATTCATTGTTCACCTTCTTACTTGTTGCTTATTGATGGTCAAGAACTAGGAAGATGTGAAGAGGTAATGTAGGTAGAATCTAGGAAATAGTGGGAGCATGGCATGAATTCTTTAGAAGAGAACCATGTGGGAGATTTGGTAGAGTTGCCAATGGGGATGAAAACACTGAAAGACGAATGGATTCCCAAGTTAAAGAAGAGAGTGGATGGACATGTGAGATAGAAAGCCAAGATATATGGTCTTGAGAAAGCTGCAAGATAGTGATACAGGTTTGACAGGTGGATGACAAAGTAGGGCTTCAGTCAATGTCAGTGTAACCATTGTGTTTGTCTTACCAGGTGGATGATGGTCACAACATTATCCTGTTACTATATGTGGATGGTATGCTTGGTGCAGGTTTAGACATACAGGGTTTGTCTAACCTAAAGGTAAGGTTATTTCAGTGGTATGCCATGAAGGATTTGGAGCAACAAAATTCTTTGGCAAGAGTAATCATAAGAGACATGGAAGATCACAGGTTGATTTTGTCTCCAGTAGGAGCTGATGTGAAGAAGGTGTTAGTGGGGTTTAATATGCAGGATGTAGAACTAGTAAGCACACCAAGGGCTAGACAATTCAAGCTGAGCTTAGAACAATGTTTGAAATCACATGAGGTTGAGTGTAGACCTTAGTTTTCCCAACCAATGGGAGTTGTCAAAGAGTACGTAGCTGGTTCATGGAAGAAGCACTGGAAAGTAGTTCAGTGGATTCTCAGGTATTTGAGAGGGACCAGTAGTAGGGTTCATGCTACACAGGGTCAAAGTCTTCACTACATGGAGTTATAGGTTCGGATGTGGTAGGTTACTTGGATGACAGGAGGTACACCATAGGTTGTGTGGTGGTTAGTCTTCAGGAATGAGCTCAAAAAAGGATACAAGCTAGAAAAACAATTTAGATGGTATACAAGTACAGGTATAATGCAACTGTTTATCTCCAAGTGGGAGATTGTTAGGTTGTGGAACTAAAAGCTTCACTGATGCAAACATGGAGGAGGTTGCTGGGTTGCTGAGTTGCAGAGCGAGTTGCAAAGGAACTGGCATCGATCAGGCTAACTAACGTCGGTCATACTATAGTGTAGAAGCAACCGATGTCAGTTATTAGTCAACTGACATAGGTCAGGAAGGAACCGACATCGACAACCTGTGTGTGCATATAGTTTGCATGTGGGTTTTAGACTGGTCTATTTTTGGACAAACAGTTTACATGTAAAGACTTATTTTAGTCTTGGAGTTATGAGTCTAATTATTGTAATTAAGAAAGTTTAATTATTGTATGCATGAGATATATATAATAGACTCATGGGCTGTATTGTAAAGTGTGCTAGAAAGCCATTGTGCTTGAAGAGAGAGCAAGAGTAGCTCCTCCTAGTTCCAAAGGGGTGTTGTGTGTGTATGATCAGGGAGAGTTGTAGGTTGTGCAAGTTCTACTAGAAGATCCATAGGGGTACTGGTTGAAGAATCATGAGGACTTGGTGAGGCAAGGACAAGGGTTCTTTAGGTTGTAGAGATATCTACATGGTAAGTAAGGTCTATTGACTTGCAGGTGGCAGCAAGAGAAGGGAAGATATACTTAGAGTACGGTTGTGTACTTGGTGTACTGGCAGCATTGTTACTAACTGGTGGAGGTGAACAACAACTCTATGTTTGAGTTGATTATTGTGACCGTAATTGAGCGAGTGAACTGTAGAAGGAGAATTACAGGTGAACCCTATAAGTGTGGGAGCTCTAGAGGTGTGGGAAGAAGAAGTGTGGCATCTTCTTTATTGTATTTTCTTTTGAATTAGTATTAATACAATTGGGTATTGTCTCTCATATCCTGTGTTGTTTCATATTTCTAGTTACTTATCATTCTAGTTAAATTCCATGTTTAGTTGTTAATACAAAGGTAATCAAGTGTGCCCTTAGTGGGCAGTAGGATCCTGACAGCCTCTAAAAAAACTCTTAACAACATGCTCACTAAAATGGTCAATGCATTTGGTCGAGATTGGCATTTGTGCATCCCATTCATATTATGGGAATATTGGACTAGCATTATAACCCCTATTTGTGCTACCTTATTTTATCTTCTATTTAGGGTGGAGGCCATCTTGCCTCTAAAAGTCCAGATACCTTTTCTTCATATAACTTTTCAAGATCTTATTATTGAAGATGATTATCATCACCACCGCTTAGCCTAACTTGAGATATTTGATGAGAATCTCTTAGAATCCCTTACCCATCTTCATGTATATAAAGAGTGCATCAAGTGTGCATATAATAAACACCTTCGAGTATGAGAATTCAATATCATAGACCTCATCCTAAAGGAAAATCAACATGTCACCAATATGGATCAAAGCAAGTGGGGAAAGTTTTATTTTAATTAGATTGAACCCTATATCATTACCCATAAGTATGAATTAGGAGCTTACCAATTGTCCTCACTTAAGGTAAACCTAGAACTTGAGCCCCTCAATGCTTTGCATCTACATCTATTCTTTTGTTAAGAAGGATCAAGTTCACCTTTTTTTTCAACTTAAGTTCATCCCTTGCTTTCAACAACATTCATCTCCCTATTTTAGAGGCAACTAATTAAAACTAAATTATGTGATTTTTTATCACATTCATAGCCTAATATTTAACAATGGGTAACATAGCTCTACCCATGGCATGATTCTCATGGAACTTTCAGCCCCTTTCCCAAGATGGATTCCCATGATTATTATCACCTAAACCTCTTTACAAATACTCAATCTTCTTATTATTTTAGTTTTTCCTTCATAAAGGTGAACCCTTTAGCCTATATAAACAATTCTATGTCGATCAAAATTGAAAAAAAGAAAAATTTCTACCAATAGAAATCATGGGTCATTCCTAACATACACAGACTACTCCATTGAAGGATGGATGTTGAAAACATATTTGAAATTGTTCAACATAAAGTGGATTGATCCCTTGAAGGATAACTAACAAAATAATTAAACAAAGCACATAAAATTAGACCACACTCTCAAAGGATAGATGAGTAAAGCATTTGTCAAAGCAAGTAATTTCTTGGAATCTTACTACATCAATCAACTTCCTTGACCCTCCTAAGAAAATAAGCAAAAGAACCATTATAAAGTAAAAAGTGAAAACATAATAATTTTAAAATATGTAATTAGCTCTCATGAGTATACTTCCTACATCAATCAGTCTACACTTTGTATGACATAGACTTATTTATACTGACTCTTCAAAAACCTTTAGAATAGGCATGCTAGTCTCACATGAAGGTTCCATTTTCATCCATCTCCCCTTATACAATATAAGTAAGGGATTTTGAGCTTACTTAACATTATGTGATCCAAACACCTTTTTTAACCAACTAATGAATGCTAATATAAATAATTCAAAGGGATTATGTTCATTAAGTCAATATAACTTTGGTTTTGTTTTAATCATTCTCAAATAAAAGCATCATGCCCTCTTCCTATCCTTTTGTGACTAGTTTTTATCTTCGTTACAATGTTTATCTCTTGATTATATTCTTTATTATCCCATCTAGTTTTATTAATTAACTTACCTCATGTGTTTTATATTGAAATAAATTAAAAAGCATATACACATGTGTCATAAACAAACACAACCATAATCATAACCATAACAAGAATAATAAAACCATAGTATTCATGACCAATAAAACAATCATCCATTTTCATCACATGTCTAAATCCAAATATTGAAGCATATACTCATTAAAATTCAGCATGTCATAAGCATCACCATACACATATATGGCATAAATAATAACCATAAATAAATCCATCTCATGCCTAGCTAGGTTAGTCTACATTAGTGTCTAACATCCATAACATAAGCATAATAAATATTCAATATAAGCATCACATCACCACTTTAATATCAAAGCAAATCATAGACCATGAGCATGATTAATAAATAGAGATCATAAATATAACCCATGAGTCAAATAACATTATAATTTATGCAATAGATATACATGTCTCTCTCTCAAAATATACATCTCACCACATTGGCACATAAGATGGAATCAAAATATAATATCACATCTATATCTTCTATGCCCTTAAGGCACCACTACCACTAGCCCTTACTGCACCACTGCCTCTTGGTGTCTATCTTAAGGTAATTACATATCTATCTATAGATGTAGCCCACTTACCAAGTGTCACTACACCTATGCCACCTGTTAGCCTAGCTATGTACTCACCCCATTAGGGCTCTACTAGGTAGTGAGTAAAGACTATGGCATCATAGTATCATAACTCCTATATGGTGGCTATGTACCTCTACATATCAATGATCCTTATTAGACCTACTAGTGGTGTTTTTCTCATCTAACTTGGATAAGAGCATCTCACTCCTAGGTGACATGGATAATGTATATCTATCATGGTCCCTCTCACTTATCATAGTGGCTAACTAACCCTATAATGTAGCCACCTGCCCCTATAATTCTACCACCTATACCTATGCCATGGTTAGCATTGTTCATGTCTATGCATCGAGGCCAACCCCATGTACCTAGTCCTTTGACCTCGTCTCCTATCTAGGTCCACATCTATCAACCTCCTACCACCATCAACAACACCAAAATCTATAGCTATATATAAATCCTAGTACCATGCCATGTACCCATCTTAAAAGCTAACATCATCAATCTATGGCCTAGCTGGTAACTCCTCATGATATAATATTTTCTTTATGGGATGCGGCTCTAGCAATATAATCTTTGAGGCCTCATTATTATATCTAGGGAATGCACCTAGAATACCCTAAACTAGGCTAAACTACCTACAAACCTTGTCTAAAGGAATAAGCTCTACCTCCCCATCCCTCTTGTTGAGGATCCACTTATAACTCTATAAGGAGAATGTCTACCTCCTATAGCTAGGCCATACTAGAAACTGAACATATGGTCTCTAGGTAATATTTCTAATCACTAGTGCATCTAGTACACCATTAAACCAATCTACATCGTGTGTACTTCCTCATACACTTGAAGCAATGAAGTCAACTCTCCACCTCATGTAACTAATTGGGATATCAATTTGTACATATAAAATTCATGGTAATCCCATTGACCTTAGCACCTAGATGTGCTCATAAGCCTAATGATGTAAAATAAGACTAACACTAATGTCATAACTCTTATGGGCCTTGAATCCCCATAGCTCTCTATATATCTAGACTAAGAGAATAGGTATTTAGTCAAATATAGTCTACCCTAGTAATAAATCAACCAACACCCCTAGTAGAAAGTATGGGAACCTCTCACTACTCAAATCAAGAAGGGAAAAACATGAAACAATAATCATCGACATAGTCATGAGTCTCCTCTTACCTAGATCCCTTTCATATAGTTTGATGTAGTTAAAACCCCTAACTAGCCATTTTAATTGATCATGGTCATCACCATATAATAACTCAAGGTGATCCTCCTATTCTTTCCACTCTATATGATAGATCAGATCACCTTATAGGTATAACCATGTAATCTTATGCACATCCTTTGATAGGATCATGATCTCATCAATCAGTAATAAGAAGGTGTTCATAGCTAGATCCCATCTCTCAATGAGTGATATGATAATATAAGTATCATGTGGCATGTGATGGTAGTGTCACATCGCTCCCAGATCAACTTCTTCCATATGGGTCCAATCAATTTGGGTCATCCCCTAGTGGATCTTTATGAATATGCATGATAATTGATTGTGCATCTATATCTACTCTCTCCTTTAAGAATTCATTTGAAAACATAGCTTAGTTATTAAAAAACTAAACTTTATTACATCACACTCACTAATGGTTTTTACCTACAAATAATACCCCAATACTTTAATCAAATGTTTCAAATAGATATAACATCTTATATGCCCATTATAAATTCCAAAATTTAAGCAACATCCAGTAACAACTATTATACACATACCTTTATTCAACATTTTTGTCAAACCCAGTTACCATTCGATCAACCACTAATAGTCACTATGACCATTGATGGTTGGGTGACACTCCATCAATGGTTTTTGATCATTAATGATTGGAGTGACTATCATCAGTCACTATGTGTAATTATCAATGGAAAACCCTAACCTCTACCCTACCCAAAAACCCACCTAAACACCCCAAATCTACCAAATCATTACCCTCACCTTGATCTCTACCCCACCCCCTACCTCCCTACCCTCCCGATTTAATTTTTACCTATCAAATTCATCAAAAAAACCAAACAAACACTAACTAGGACATACCCATTCAAACCCAACCAATCAAGTAACCACCCTCAAAACCTAATGCAATTACAAAATCATGCTAAACTATCACTTTAAGGGCACCACCTACCTCATTCCTCAACCATCATCAAAGAGCAAATTGTAAACCTACCCATCCTCATTTACATCCACATATGCCATACATCCTTTCTTAGTTAAATTAGATCAATATTAGTCCCCTTGGTCCACTCCTTAATCACTCACCTACCCAACAGTCACCATTAACACTTTCACCACAAGAGCCAAAAGTCAGATCTCAAAAGTGAGAACGTTAAAATGAACAAAATAACTTTTATATGCCAAACTTTTAGGGTTTTCACCTTGATCATCAATGATAAGGGTGACCATAAATGGTTTAAATTTGACCCTTGATCATCGATGATTAGGATCTTCACTTTTTATCAATTTATCTCTTTAATCAAACTTTTTTGATGCACAACTCATCAACAACCCACCCATGGATACCACCTTCTCTTCGCACCCTAATCACCTCAACACCTCACCATTATGCCATTTTGGCCCAGCCTAGCATTCATTTTATGAAAATTTTTGCTTGGTCCTTTAACTATAGTGACAACATTACCATGTTGACCACTTTTTGAACTTACACCAACTAGTGCATATCAGACCCACTTATGTCTTCTCTGGAGCACTTCTTACCTTAGATACTCATGACACTTGACCCATTTGTGTTTTCACCAAGATCACTTCCTGCCTTAGATACCCACCATAACATAGACATTTATTAGGAGACTTGCATTTACAAGTGTACCCATCTACCACACCTAAATGTAGTCACATGGTCCACTTGTCACTTATCATTCTAACACTGACCTTTATTTTTACTAGCTATGGTAACCTAGTCAATGCACGACCTTGGCTATCATAATTTTTATTGTACTTTGTGTGCCTATTTATGCTTCAATGGCAACTTATCACCGACTTTCATGAAATTAACCTTCGTTATCACCTTCATGCACCTTATCAAACCTACACCTAATTTGTTTTACCTCATCGACTCCTAGTCTGAGGGGGAACACCTCCTCCCATACTCAGGGCAAAGAGACCTTCAACAAAGAAACTATTTTTGTTTTGTAGCTTGTTTATTCAAAGTTGTATAATAAAAAGGGATAAAATTTAGACACCAAAAATCTACACACCATGATTCTAAATGTTTAAACACCCTTTAACCATATTATTACCCCCTTGAGACTAATTTGATCCTTCAACCCCTAACCAAGCCTAACCATGGTCAATTTGACCAACTGACTTAACCTACCTTTTTACCCACTTTGTACCTTAGCCCTTGAATATCGATTGTCAATACTATCATTGATGGTCACCCTGACCATTGATGATCAGGGTCTACCATCCTCAACAACTACATGAAAATACCCACCTTACTCTTCTTAAAATAACTCCTTTAAATCCATGTGTGAGCCATTAGATGTGTGATTTAAAATTAGAAAGCCTAGTTAACATCTTGTTTCACCTTTCCTTCTTTGCCTATAAGAAGAGAGGAGTAGGAAGGTGAAGATCATTTAAAATTGATATCAAGAGCTTATGCATTTAGAGTTTATTTTTTTTAGGTCAATCATCATTAGTAATCCAGTGATTTAGCCATCATTTTGGAGAGCTAGTTTGCCACTACCACTTGATAAAGTGTCAAGTACTGTTACTCTGTTGGAATCACTATAGAATCTACCAATAGGCCAACCACCTTAATCAATCACCAAATCAACCTCATGCCAAGATAAGTACTTGATTTCCAATATTCATTTACTTTGTTTCTATTTTTCAATCAGCCTAGTACTAACCCATCTCTCAAAATCAAACTATGTGATCCCATAAATCTAACATTTATTACCTATAAACAACACATAGTAACCATCAATGGTTGTCTCAACTACCAATGATCTATCCAACTACTGATGGTCACCTCAATTGCTGACAATCACCTCCATAGTTGATGACCACCCTAACCACTAATGGTCACTATTAGACTAAATTATAAAAAGCTATTTCCACCTATCTACCCTCAAATAAATTCAATATTTTATGTCCCTACCTATTCATAGACCCTTGCCTAATTTTTTGAAATAGACCCAACCTATTTAGCACTAGTGTTGACTTGCTTATTGCTATATTAGTCATTTCTAGTCTATTTCTTTGGCAAGCATTTCTTGTGTTTAATTTTAATACCTTTTTATTATTGATTCAAGTACTTTATCATGTTGTTTATAAACTTAATTATTTAAAATATGTGGATTGATAGTTCCTGAGAAAGCTCTTGCTTCTGGGATCTAACTAGTCTTAGGTAATCCACTCAGCTATCTATCTAACCAACCATTTGCTTTAGTGTTATCTTATTTGTAGGTCATCCTCCCAAGACAAAAAAGAGTTCACAATATTCTAATTTAACATATGCACAATCAAATAGGTTTTTCAACCATACTCATATTTAGTTTCTTTTTCTTCCCTTATTGAAATATAAGTTAAAATTCTTTAAAACATTTTGGCATCCCTAGTGGGACCTTGAGTCTCTACTCAGGTTTATTTTCCTTTTTTTTTTCACCTATATGTCCTCTCTATTTTGTGCTCATAAAATACAACCAAAGTTTCTTTTTGGCTTAAAATTGATTACATACATTGGTTGCTTACAAGTTTAGATCACATAGTTTAAATCAAGGCAAAGTAATTTAATCATAGCTTCACTTTTGTTTCACACACTAAACCAAACCACCTTCATCACTTACATACTAAACAAACTTGAGACAAGTCTAAGTAGGATTTCATCACCTATCGATCACCTTACCCTTTCCCAACAATCCTACTTGGAGTTCATTACTAAGGGGAGAACCAAGTTAGCTCTCTGGTTGAGTATAAACTCTAAAAATTGGTATATAGTAGCTAAGCACCAAACACCCTTATCATTATGGTGTGTGAAGTGAGGGGGTAGGACCCAATACTAAGCCATGTATTGATTTTCAATACAAAATTATTTTTGAGAGGTTGAACAACCTAAAACTAACCATAGACTTCTTTTCTAGTACCCACTTTTCAAGCCAATTCTAGTCACATAATTTCTTGAAAGCTTAAGGATTAAACCAAAAGAGAGACTAAAAGAAACTTTAAGACTTAACATTCTTTTTAGAGTGTGATTGATTTTCTTGATCATTTCTTGTCTTCTCCTTGTTTGAGTGTTGAGATTATTTTTGTATTCCCTCTCCCTTACCTTGGATGGTTCTAACCCACTAGTAGTGAAAGAATCTAGCAGAGTAAAACCCATCACCAAACTAATCAAACTCTTCTACCTCCTCTCTCATGGACTATGTATCTAATCTAGTAGACTCTCCTCACCTTTCAGGAAGTCCTTAAATCCCTCAAAAAGTTCCCCAAGGAGATACAAACTTTGCCACCTTATTAGTTAACAAACCTATGGCCCTTCAACATTACCTTAACACCATGCCTCACCATACCACTGCTTTGGTTATACCTAAGGACCCACCTTATGGCATGCCTTCCCACCTCATGGGAAACATTTATATTTACAGAATCACCACCTAACCATTGGATACCCAAGTCTCTTCATCCACAATAATCCCTTTGATACTGCTGTGGCAAACCAACCTACCTAACCTATAAACACCCTTATACCTTCCACCCACACTAAAAATTCCTCTACCTTAGGAATAACCCAAAAACTAGCCACCTATACTCCCCTCACCTTGGGAAAACCTACTACTAACATTGCCAACTTTTGATTGGCTACCTCTAATCCACTAACTACTACCTGATTCAAAATATCATGTCACCTATACCTTTTACCTTACCACCAAAAACTATAATGGTCACCACCCTTATTTTGATCACCAACCTAATCACCGCTCCTACCCAACAGGTTCTTATTACATAAAACCTAGGTTATATCCCTCACCCACAAGGGCTTGTACCTATACCTACTACCTAACCACCTACATCTACCTACCCCTATATAGCTTCCACCTAACCACTAATATCCACATACCAATATACAAAATATTCTCAACCTCCAACCAATTATTAGTATGTTACCCAACCACCATAATAGTATACATATTAAAACCTTCTAACCACACAAATCCAAGCAGATCTTATCAATATGATCATGGATAAAATGACTACCCTAGAGTCATTAGTTTTTGGAGCTCACAACATCTTATCATATGATCAAATCTGTAATGAACCCATTTACCCATCTATCCCTATCAAACCATATTTAGTGGGAACTTCCCAATTTCTCTAAGTTTTAGAGTAAGGAGGATCCCTAATAATACCTTAGGGAATTTAGGCATGCATGTTATTTGATTGCCTACGGTAATGCCCTCCTTCTTTGTACCTTCCCTATGTCCCTGTCTGGTCCAAATTTAGACTAATATAGTGCCATAACCAAACACTCTTTGTTCTCCTTCACCCAACTATCCCAAACCTTATTGGATCACTTTTTGATAGATATCTCTATGAATATTTCCATCGTTGACCTTTAATCTATCTGGTAATTTGATGATGAATCTATTGCCAATTTTGTAGCTCAATGGAGGAGCCTAATCAATCAACTTTCCTTATTTTTACCCCAACCTAAACTTATAATTTTTTTTGCTTGGGAATGTACCAAACACATCTCTTCTACACTGCATGTCCAAATCTTTATAACTTTTGATGAAGTTTTCAATATGGCATGTAAGCTAGAATATAGATCCATTGATGAAGGAAAGATAAAAATGAAATATAAGAACTCTACCTACAAAACCAATGAGGCCTCTTCCTCTAAACCAAGAAAACAAACCATCACCAAGACCTAATTCAAGGGAAATAAGAATCTGGTTGTCCTTAAATATTCTTCTTCACCATCTATCAACCAACCAATTTCCTCTAGATCCTTGAAGCAAAACATGAGAAACTAGAAACCAGAACACCTAGAAATAATTTACTCCACTTGGAGAATATTATGCTTCAATATTGGAGAAGTTATTAAAGGACAACATAATAAATCTTCATCATATGAAACCACCTCAGAAATTTTATTATTCTCATCCTACACCTAGTTGGTATAATGAGAATGATCTATGCACTTTCCATTGAGTAGTTGGGTATGACGTTAGTAGGTGTAATACCTTCAAGAGCATTGTCCAATATCTCATTGATAATGGGGAACTTGTGTTGGATAACCCTAATGCACCTCAAAACCAAGACCTTAACATATTTAGGCAACCGTTCCCTAATCATACACCTCCTAAAATCAAGAACAACAAGGTTGAGAATTCTCATGATGCCTATATGTCAATATGGTTCTTAACATGCTAGTTGTTGAAGAAACTACTAACCAATCTATCTATTCTTCACCATCTCCACCTACCAAGCTAGTGGTGTTACCTTATCTTAAAAAACCCAAACTGATGAATCACCACTTTTTTCTCCTCCAATTATAGAGGTAGTGGAGCCATCAACGCCTCCTTCCATTGACATACTAGAATTAGCACCATTTTACCTTCTCCATTAATAATTGAGCAATTTACTACACCTTTATAGATCATTCCTGAAGATTAAGCCCCCATGTTTTCACCTCCTATAGAGGAGTCACCCATTAAAACCTTGTATCCTTTGATTGAAGAAAAGGATGAGGTTACCATCCCTCTGTTTCAGCCTATGGGCTTATCTTTCAAGTCCACTATCCAAGGAATAAAACGAGCCTAAAAACCATTATCTAGTTTAGTACAAAAATTAGAATTTGTATCCAACCCTAACATGGATCAAGATATATTTTGGTAGTAATTAGGGATACCATATATCACCAAGTAGGAATATCAAACCACACCTTTAGAAAACCAACCCACCACTCCTATTATCCAAACCCCTATCTTACCAACCAAATTGATAAAAACCTCTACCAAGCCAAAAATTACTCAACCATCTAAGGCACCTAAACCTCAAACAACCAAATCACCTTCTCTAATAAAACTAACCAAACCAACAAAAAACCTTGGCACCTTCCCTACATAGAGCCTTAATCACCCATCTATGAAAGTGGAGCTTACCTCACCAAACCTGACAACCGACCATTAAACCAAATTGACCAAGGAAGTAAAGCTAGAAAAAGGATAGAGGGCCAAAATCCTACCTCACTCAACCTTGCCCTTTATCTTAGGTCTCATTCCTCCACTTTGATTAGGAATCCAATTATCCCAACTGAAACCCAACCATCACTATTGGTTACACCAACACACCTAATTTCAGACACACTTATCTTCATCAAGCCATCAAATACTAGACTACCTACCCTAAAACCACTTACCTGTAACCTATCAACCTCCTCCTTAATGAAACCCAAACCATCAACTAAAATCACTACCTTACCCAGACATTCTAACACCAAGCCCACTCCAAAAAAGACTTCCATCTCACCAACCAAGACTAAAACTTCTAAACCCTCTCTACCTTTAGCTAAATCATATTTAACTATTTTTCAAAGGTTATTTCAATCTTCTTGTTTAACCTTACCCCCTATTAGGCTATTTGACCCTCTTAGTTCAAAACCCATATGGTATAATGACCACCAAGTGTGTTCCTATCATAGGACACTAGGACATGACATGGAGAACTACAAATCTCTCCAAACCATTATCCATTAGCTCTATGATGAGGATGATCTATTATTAGAAGAACCTACCATGGGCCCATTACCAATCTAATAACCACTAGCCCAAACCTACCTATTCCCCCACTCTCACCTTAGAGTGATGAGGAACTAAACAACTCTCCTACCCCAATTCCTCCCTCTATCCATACCATCCATGTGGTCACAAGAGTAAAACATAAAGATAAGGGGAATGCCAAAGTGTCCATCTCATGGGCATACCCATCTTCTACCTCTAAACCAAACCTTAACCAAACATATTCACCTTCATCTAAACCCAAGGTATCTATCTTAGGTGCCTCCCAAATCTAACCCCTCTAAATTCATCAGGATAGTGGTACTAAAAAAACTTCACCAAACCTCAATGAAGATGAGATTATATGAGTTGATTATTAATTCACCTCATCATCGATAAGAAATGATCAAGGTATTGTAGTCAGTAAAGGTCCAACCTAAAGACCCTCAACCTCTGGTAGCCTTTTTTGGCACTCTTCAAATTTCTAACCTTATCACCTTCAAGGAATTAGAAATACCTTCTACACATCCTCATGACCTAGATCCCCCTCTCTTTATTACTAATTACATCAACCAAACCCACATCAAATAGGTAATGATTGATGGGGGAGATAGTATTAATATCATCTTTTCCCATATGCTTATAACCAAATCAACATATTAGATAATCTCATGTCTAAAACCTTGGTTATCTTTTTATCTTTCAATGACACCATGACCATTAACCAAGGAACTATAATCCATTTTCTCTGCTATTTGGGGTGGAGGCTATCTTGCCTCTCAAATTCCAAATACCTTCTCTTCACATATTTTTTTAATATCTCATTGTTGAAGATGATTATCATCAAAACCACTTATCCTAGCTTGATATACTTGATGAGAGTCACTTAGTAGCCCTTACCTATCTTCAAGTCTATCAAGATCATGTCAATCATGCCTATAAAAAACACCTTAGAGTGAGATAATTCAATGTTAGAGACCTCATCCTAAAATAAAATTAGTATGTCACCAATATGGATAAAATTAATTGGGGAAAGTTTTATTTCAATTAGATTGGACCCTATATCATTACCCATAATTATGGATCAGGAGCTTATTAGTTATCCTCTCTTGAGGGAAACCCAGAACTTGATCTCCTCAATGATTTGCATTTGCATCCATTCTTTTATTAACAAGGATCAAGTTCACCTTTTATTTTAACTTAAGATCATCCTTTGCTTTCAACCACATTCATATCCTTATTTTAAGGGCAAATGATTAAAATTGAATTATGTGATTATCCATCATAGTCATAGCCTAATAGTGAACAATGGGTACCATAGCTCTACCCATGGAATGATTCTCATGATAAATTTTCCCCCTTTCCTAAGATGGATTCCCATGATTGTTGTCACCGAAACCTATTTACACCTACTCAACCTTATTATGATTTTAGTTTTGCCTTCATAAAGGTGAACCCTTAAGTCTATATAAACAAGTCTATGTTGAGAAAAATCAAACAAAGCAAAAGAAAAAATCCTTACCAATAGAAATCATGGGTCATTCTTAGCATACTTAAACTACTCTATTGAAGGACAACTATTAAAAACATATTTGAAATTATTCAATGTAAGTTGGATTTCTCCCCTTAAGGATAGCTATCAAAAACATTAAACTAATCACACAAACTTAGACCACTCCCTCAAAGGATGGATGAGTAAATCATTTATCAATGCAAGAAATTTCTTGGAAGCTTCTCGCATTGATTAGCTTTCCTAACCCTCCTAAGAAAATAAGAAAAATACCCATTATCAAGCAAAAATAAAAAACACAATAATTTTGAAAGCCACAATTATCTTTAATGAGTAGGCTTCCCACATTGATCAGTCTACACTTTTTATGACATAGACTTGTTTATACTAACTCTTCAAAAACCAATAGAAGAGGCATGCTAGTCTCACATGAAGGTTCCATTTGCATCCATCCCCCTTATACATTATAAGTAAGGGATTTTGAGCTTACTTAACATTTTGTGATCCAAACACCTTTTTTAACCAACTAATGAATGCTAATGTGAATAATTTGAAGGGATTATGTATATTATGCCAATCTAACTTTAGTTTCATTTTAGTCATTGTCAAAGAGAAGCATTGTACCCTCTTCCTATCCTATCATGACTAGTTTATATCTTCATTATGATTTTTGTCTCTTGATTATATTATTTATTCTCCTATCTAGTGTTGTTAATTAACTTACCTCATGTGTTTTATCTTAAAATAAATTAACAATAAATATATGCACATGTGTCATAAGTAAACAAATAACCATAATCATAACCATAACAAGCATAATAAAACCATAACATCCATGAAAAATAAAACAATCAACCATTTTCGTTACATGTCTAAATCTAAATACTAAAGTATATACTCATTAAAATTTAGCATGCCATAAGCATCAACATACACATACATGGCATAAAGCATAACCATAAATAAAATCCATCTCATGCCTATGTAGGTGAGTCTACATCAGTGTCTAACATCCATAACATAAGCATAATCCATAATAAATATAAGCATCATATCACCTCATTAATATCAAAGCAAATCATAAACTATGAGCATGAGTAATAAATAAAGATTATATATATATATATATATATATATATATATATATATATATATATATATATATAATCTTGAGACTCAAACACTCCTGAGTTGCTCATGAATTCAATGATTTGTTGGTCATCACTAAACACTTGCAAATGATTCACATTATTAGGCACATAGGGACATGGGATCAATTCAATGTTAAGCTTTTGGGAATTTTGATTTGGTATTAAGTTAGTTATAGATGAAGCTAATTCATCAATAGATTGGTTTCCTTCTCTAGGTATTGAAATAATATTGAAAGCATCACAATACTCAATCAAGTCTCATACTCTAAACTTGTATTTTTTTAGATAAGACAATTTCTATTAATAATTGCTTTTGACTTGATTGAGTACTAGTTCAAAATCACCATCTACTAGTGGTTCTTGAACTTGGTGTTTAATATAAAATTATATTCCTAATATCAATGCTTCATACTCTTCCAAATTATTAGTGCAAATAATTGATGTTTGTAAGAAGCATTATATTCTTTCCCAATGGGATTGATTAAAAATACTCCTAATCCAGACCCAAATTTGCATCTAGCACCATCAACATATAATTTTCAAAGTCTAGGCATAACATGAGAGTCATTATAATTACATACATGAAGAGTGTCAGAGGTGTAAACCCCTAAATTATAATTAACCACATTTACCCTTTCATTAGATGCATTATATTTAGTGATCATATGCTTCATCTTTAGTTCTCTTTTAATACAAATTTGATAAGGAACTCCCCTCCATAGTAGCCACATGTGAGTGTAATCAATCGACATGTATTCATTCAAAGCTTTGATCCAATCTCTACTAAGTAACATCCCATAAGCATCTAGAATGTCCATAACTTGAATATCAATGAAATGCTACAATCTTGGTTCTAAAGTAAGATGCAAATACACATTTAACAATTCACCAATCACTTTAAATCTAGATTTGTCTAATTGAGTCACTACCCTATCAGACTTAATAAGAGTTAAACCAAGCTTTTCACAAAAAACTTATGGCATAATATTTGTAGAGGCATCTAAATCTAATAGATAATTATGTAATTTTTAATGAAAAACTCTAATTTTTAGTAAAAAAAAGTGGAACCTATTTTTATTCTTATACATTACTACATTTGAATTTGTAAGTTTCTATGATTTACTAGGTTTTTTAGTTAAATATTATAGAAACAAGTCTCTCTACTTAGTTATCTGAGTCAATTCATGCAATGTGATATTAGTTTTATTTTATTTCATATCCTCTACTATGTTATACCCACTCTTGGTAGAAGAACTAGGTAAATTAGCATTATTTTTATTGTTACTTCCCTTTGGAGGTTCTAGATTGTTATCTAATTTGGGATCAAGAGGAGTATCAATGTTGTTTGATAGAGTAGAAATTTTCATTGATTGATTTTGTTCTCTATTCTTCAATGGATAAGTCTTTTTTAGATATTATTGAAAATCATGAATCTCCTATGGAGTATCTTTAAGTTCATTCTCATCTTGAAATAAAAAATCAAAGGTTTCCACCATAAGAGTTGTTTCAAAAGATTTAGATGCCTCTAAAGAACCAAATACCGATGAAACATTATATTTATTAGGTAAAACTTCAAATGTATCCAATTCATCTTGAAATAATTCAAAATCATTACAAAATTATATATAGTCTAATTCACCATACTTTGTAGTGTTAATAACCCTATATTAATTAGTTAAAGACACATCACAAATGTTTATTTTAGGCATGTTATTATTTATATATTAATCATTATTATTTTTTTTGTTTCTATTTTTAAACCTATTTTTAGGTCTATTAAACTTTTGATAATAATAGTTTCTTTTGGAACTCTCCCTAGTGTTACCCACCTATTTTTATAACTAAAGAAAATTAGTACTCAATTTTTGAACCATTTTTAATATGGAGTCATTTTCATTATTAAGTGCCTTCAAATTATGGACTTGACTACTATTATTATCTATCGGCACCATAACTCATTGATTTTGTGAATGGGATTCACTTTTAGAGTTATTTACCACTCCTAGGTTTTGACTAGAATGACCATGAATCAAAGGCAACTGGTTTAAAATTGGGGTTTGATTCAAAGTAGGCATGTTTTGATTAGTATTTGGGATGATATTAAACATAGGAAAATTAAGATTTATATTATAAATAACATATGATAATTGGCCTTAGGGTTACATTTGATCATTAATTTTCACATCTCTAGTACAGGCCAAGGTTAATTTATTTATGACTCCAACAACTCTTTTTAAAAATATAGAAGTCATTAGATCTAAATCATACTTGTAAATATCTAAATATAAGCTTCATTAGTCTTATAGGGAGTTATAGTTTTTCTAAACATGTTTTGAAATCTAGCATTGAAATCTCTAATGGTTTCATTTGAAACTCTCTTTGTCATAGTGAGATGCTGATATAAAACACATAGACTGATGATCTTTTCAAACTAATCAATGGAATAATTGTTAAAATATTTCCAGATAATGATGTAATTTTTAGGAAGATTACAAAACCAATCACATGTTTCATCTCTAAAAGTAAAATTAAACAACCTACAAACAACATCTTCATGAACAACATTTAACAATCTTAATGTAACCTTTAAAGACTTGATGTGTTATTTAGTAATAACAACACCTATAAGACTAAATAAAGGTAAATATTTCTATGGATTTCTTAGTAAGTCATGTACCTTACTATACACATT
Organism: Torreya grandis; assembly: GCA_037957365.1. Taxonomy (NCBI): domain Eukaryota; kingdom Viridiplantae; phylum Streptophyta; class Pinopsida; order Cupressales; family Taxaceae; genus Torreya; species Torreya grandis. Next base: position 1,329,672 of record JARHVA010004557.1, on the reverse strand, counting down.
GATAGAATATCTAGCTAACCAAGTGATACCTTGATGAGGATTCAATACAATAATAGAAATAGGTGAAGTAGGTTGAGATTTAGAAATTATATGTTTACCTTTATCCGCTCTTAGTTTCCTATGAATTTCCTAGGAAAGAAGAGGTAGCCTTGTATACCTTGACCTAATTCTTATTCATGTTAGTTTTAGCTTGTAGAATCCAAATCCTATTCAAAATACAATGTAGAATAGTTATTTTTGCAAAGAACGGTTCAATTCTTACAAATAAGTAGATTTGTATGTTTATATTTCTAAGTTTAACCAAAATTTGTACAGATTCATACAAATATTTCAAATAATGACTATATTTAACTATATTATCTTAAAGATATATCCAAACTTTAGAATATCAGTGATCTTTACATAAAATTACTATCGCTAACCTCAAACATGTCAGATTCACAAAGTTTAAGCAACCTTTGCAGTAATTTCCCATAAATCTTCAAGAATAACTATCTTTAGCTAAATAAGCCTAAATAATAGTCTAAAACCATAAATATTAGTGATATTTATGAATTGAAGCTAATAAAAATACAAATCTACAAAGGATTAACTAATTTTTAAACAAAATTCACTAAAATAAGCTCAAGATACTTTAGATTCACAAATATTTTGCTCAAGGCTCTCCTTCTAGAGCCAATTCAAATTGCTTATTGATGTGTGTAAATGTAAAATAGGGTTTGTATAATATTGAAAATACTTCTCATTTCAAGATTCAAAGAATATTTTTCATGAGTTACTAGTTGTGATCTTACTGAGATCTATGGTGGAGTAGCGACCAAGCTATTTAAACATTTCAAAAAATGATTATATAAGTAGTTATTGGGAGAAACCATGGTCCTAAATTTTTGTGAAAGATGAAATTTATTCTTACTAAGTCTAATAAATGATGATCAAAACCTAAAGTCTAAAAACCTAATCTAGCATGAATATTTACAATGAGAAAATAGGTAGGGTAGGGTAGAAAGAAGGATGTTCCTATTCATTAGTTTAGATATCTTGACAAAGCTTTAATTTAATCAAAGAAATGTAATTTGAACCAACATATGACATGAAATTATCAAAAGTATAGATCCTATCATATACCAAGAAAATGTCTAAGGATATTTGAAACATATGCAAATTAGAAATCATATTCACTTTAAAGATTTACTTAAACATGAAAATTACATCTACACATCTTCAATACAAGTAATGATATTGAAATAAATCTAACAACTTTCAGTCAACCTAGTGTAAAGCTCAAATTAACAACTCTGCATTAACACATGCACATCTAGAATTCATAAAAATAATTCAAATCTAACTATCAAACTAAAAACTTGAGGAAGTAGCCATGATAACAAAAAAACAAACAAATATGAGACAATCTTTGTAGAATTCCCTTGCTTATATTACTTGCACCAAAATTTACACAAAAGTTTTGCTCTTAAAACTTCCTCCCTTTTTATAATAATAATACCTATTTTTATAAGTTGAGAGAACAACCTAGGAGGTATGTCAGGTAGTCATTATAAAATGAGAATTAGACAAGTGTTAAGGATAGGTGTCCTTTTACAAATATTATAGAACTAATGACACTTTTTGAATGTGACTAATCTATAATCCATATGTGTTACACATTACACAAGATTTTGTAAAATAGTATATTCTTTCAAATAATTTACAAGGTTTTGATATAAAATAATATTCTAAGTTAACTAAATTGAATTTGAGATGCCCCTAGAGCTACAACCTTTTAATTTTATGCTAAAATATTCATAGACTTGTCATATTGTTCATTAATTAATCAAAGTTTGATGATTGGTTCCATGAATATCTCTTTTTTTTTGCCCTGCTAGATCTTTGAAACTTTCATCTGTTCTACCCATGGCTTCCTTGATACTCCTAACATTGCCAATATTTTCATTTACTAATAAGATCATATCCAAGATATGCTTATTATCAGCCCCTCTAATGTCATTACTACTATCATTCACTTGTTTGATGAACTCAATGATTCTCTACTAGAATTCTCCATCACTTATTAGGCCTATTTGAATAGGGATGGTTGTATCCTTAATCAAACATCTTAATATCTACATCATCATGTCTTATAATTGTTTAAAATCTCTTGGGAGACCTTCCATGCTTTTAGACCACTTATTCATATCCTTGACTTTCTCCATCAAGATTATCATAGCCATATTCAAGTGTGATAGGCTAACTATTATGAATTCAAGAATCTGATCTTCCATTAGTATCTTGATCAATTCCTTTAATTTCTTGTTTAAATCATACCATTGGTTGACTTGGTTCATAGAAAGGGTATATTGTTTGCTCACTATATCCAATTTAAACCTTATTCCTTTTAAAGAATTGAATGTATCATAGATAGTTGTCTCAAAATTATTGACAATATCTACTACACATAATGGATTGCAGTTCCATATTCTTCTCTTATTTTAGCCCTTTGATTATAGATTGTAACCTCTCTACCTAGTATTATATTATCTCTATAACATCTTATTCAAATATAGGGTCCTCCCCTAGTCTCAAAGGTCCATAACAAAATTGAGCAATTATTATCTACTATGTTTAATGAAGGAGCCATAAATTTTATGTCTTTGAATACTTGACCCTTTGTGTCTGATGATAGGTATAATTCAACCACTTTATTTGAAGTATCTTCATAATTTTCCATTATTACAAACTTGATTCAAATTTTCTCTTGTAAATGATAATTCAACCCTCTTAACTCAAAATAGTGAATCCAGGAACAATTTAGGGCTTTTATGTACATCTTAGGGATTTTTGAAGTTTTAATTAAGCTTTAATGAAGGTAACAGAGTTTAAAATATGTGATTTGGTGACTTAGATCATATTTGGATCTCATATTTATACTTTTGCATACTCAAGTCCATAAAATATTTTGATCTAACATGTCTGCCTATATGGCATCTCCTCAACATATTGTTTATTTAATTTTAAAATGTGACAATTGTCACTTTGGACATGTGTCATCATATCATTCTCCCTATAAAATTAATGGAATTTTCTATATCAATATCCTTGGGAGTATCTTGGTCTTGAATTTCAATGTGGTTGTTGATCTTTGGTATAAGGTTATGAGATTATGACACTTAACTTATTTGCATGCTTCTTGTGTACCCTGCTAATAGTCTCCATCTAATTAATGCTCTTACACAATATGACAACCTAACGTGAAATTTAGGCTCATTGAATTTTTGACTCTATTCACACTATAGATCTCCATTTATATAGTTAAATCTATGTAGTTGATCTTTGATATGTATGATCAAATGTAGACCATTGATCTATTTATAATTCATCATGATTGTGACACATGTCACCATCAAATTATTCATAGGATCCTTTGACATATTGAATTCATGCTCACTATTATATCTCCATTTACTTGATTGAATGTGTGCTATCGATCTTTGATCTTGACTTATAGACTTGGGCTTCAACATGGATCATTGATTATAATTTAAATGTAAGAATATATATTGTTAATCTTGATCTAGGGAACTTTGACTTATTTACTTGGGTGATCACCCACATGTTGTTGATCTTTGATCCGATTGAGTGAGGCTTTAACACTTGGCATCCATGTATTTAATTTGTAGCTACAAATATTAAAATCAAAAGGATAAGGTTTGGGATATATAAAGACTTAGCAAAAATGTTAGACTAAATTTTTAATGAACTAATAAAATTGATCAAAACTTAGGCTAAAATCAAACTAATCATAAAATGAAATAAAGTGACCCATTGAAAATATAAATCCATTTTAATAAGAACTTAGACTAAATAAATTTAGACTAAGGTTTTAGTCATTAATTAGACTTGGATACAAATGGGACCATATTATTTAACCAACTTAGGGTTAAATTAATGTTGAAACATAAACCCTATGAACATTTTTTCCTTCTAATGAAGATCCATTTATCCTAGAAGATGGAAACATAGAGCGAAATGTTAGAAACATTAGATAAAATCAAATAAATATTATGTACTAACATGCCGATGTAAGCTATATCAAAACATGATAATCAATAATGCACTTTAATCAAGTTGAATGCTTAATTTATAGCACAATTTGAAAAATTGAACAAGGGTCCTCATTTTTCAAAAATGGGGGTATGTTGACCTTAGCATTGACCTATATGTACACATTCTAATAGGTCATGCAAAATATTTATAATATCATGCAACATGTTTTCATTTCTTCGAGTTCTAAGAAGTTTTAGAAGATCAGGCAAGGTATTAACTACTTCATCATGTATAATGAGGTGAAAAATGATTTCATACATATGTGCAACAATGGTTATGGAATCACCTCTAATGTAGTCTGGTGATGTATGTTCATAAGAACCTGACTACTTGATACATAAAACCATTTTTGTCACAAGGTCTAGATATTTATCCTACTGTATATTCATGATATTATGATCCTATTTAATTTATAAGGAAGTAACTCCCATATCTACATGTTTATGTTGTGTAGATACTTATATGAATGTAGGATCATTGGGGTGAAAAAAATTTAAGTTCACAATTTGCACAGGCTTCTCTTTTCTCTATTTTTGTACTACTAGATAATATTCAATGTGGTTTTATAAAAAAAATCTAAAACAAATATAATACATCTATCTCTAAGGATTAGTTGAATAATTTCATTAGAATTGGTTGTATTATCCACACAAGTAAAATATAATGGGTGGTTAAATTTATCTATCATCTAGTTTATGATTACATCCTTGGTATCTACCTCTATACCCACTTCTATATCCCCCTTATTTCTACTAAAAACCATAACCTATATTTTTTTGACCCTCATATCCTCTTTGTTTCTGAAGAGAACCCTATACTTATTTTTTTTATCCATAATATCCCCCATACATTCTTGAGGGAGAAAATGAGTCCCATCCTAATTTATATTATTGGGTTGATATAATGTTTCCATGGATATTGATATTAAGTATATGGATAAGTCCATCATCCTTGGTAATGAGGATACTATTGTTTCAAACCATATAGGGCATGGGGTTTATAATAAGGTAAGGTTATAACCCAATTAGGAATAACCTACATCTTAATTGCCATGTCTATATTTGGGCTTGGAATCCCTAGCTTTGCAAAGGGAATATATTTTCTATTGTAAATGTTGGAAGCAAAATAAATGAGAGGGGGGTGAATTAGTGTCTTGAAAACATTCATTCAATTCTAGTTAAGCATACATGAACCATTCATACAAACATGACATCTATAAAAGCATATGCAACCATACAAGATCAAAAAACACATTACATATTTGGGAAAACCTCAAGGGTAAGAAAACCCAATAATTTATGAAAATAGAATACATAATTGTAAGACAAAAACCAATATTTATTAAAACACCAAATCTACATGGAGTACCAACCCCAACTAGTCAAACACCCACAAAACTAGGCTTTAACGAGCACCAACTTACAAGGAGGTACCAAACCCCTAGATGACTCAGAAAAAAATTAGCCACCTAAAAAATTATATCAAATTCATAAAAACTTTTTCTCACACAACATATGATGATCACCTTCTTTATCTCTTCTCACTCTTTTATCACTCTCAAACTGCCATCTAGGCTTCTTCACTCAACTAGGTCTCTTTAAGACAAATTCAGCCATATGACCTTGATATTCACCTAAAATAACCATTTCATATCTTAATAATTGATATTATACACTAATATAATGGTTTTTAATATCTCCTTTATCTCTTCAATTTACTATTTCCTTCACTTACATTCTCTCTTTTTCTAACACCCCAATTAATCCTATTAGGCTTTGTTCTTAACCAATCCTCTAGCTCACACATCTCTTGGTCAGATACACACACTTAAAAAAATGGATTAAAATTAAAATAGGTATTATATTATGTTTCATACATGAATAAATAATTATAATAGGTCAGTCACACCATAAAATACCAACACCTCTTTTAGGCCTTAAGAAGACCTAATTCAATTAGGCCTTCATTAGTACACATTACCCTTTTATATCCTTGGAACACTTTGAAACTCCAAAAAAGTAAATAAAAATTTATATACCACTAAAATAGACCCATAATAATATCATATTAGGTCTATGACACTTTTTAGGTCCAACCATCACTTGAAGCACACCATTAGTATCATTTACATTAGGCCTTCACACATACAGAAAGGTCTCCCTTGAACAAATAAAGATAACACAATATTTATACATAAAAACATGGAAACTAATAATATAAACAAACATAAAATACCTACACAAAATCATCAAGTTCATTATACTTCATCACATAGGGAATAGAGCATCAAAAACACCTATGCAACTCACTCACTTAGAACTATCAGTTTTCCTCAAAGACCAATCATGGTGACTCATACTTCCAATACCTATATGGACATATTATACAACTTATGATGCATTTATATGATCTTATGAGATCATTATATCATTATCAAATATTAATATGATATATTCAAATGGAAAATATTGGTCTTGCAGACCAATCTCATGACCTTATATCTCATTGTCTCATCTAAACCAAATAGGTCAACTTGCAAGCAATTTTTTCAATATAGTCACTATCCTCAAAAAATTATAACAAACATGAAAAATTATTAAAACTATTGGAAAATATATTTATGTACTTTGTTTCATCATTATATCATGATAACATATTCCTAATCATCTTCTCACTGTTGCATGGGTTTTTCATTATTTCCATCATTAGGCCTATTCATGACTGAATAACTTAAAAGATTGGTTTATCTCACTTGAGGGATATAATACATATATAAACCTTCATGGAAATGAAACATGATTTTCATCCTCCATCCATTTTCATATTTTTACTTGGTCAACTCTGACTACTATAGCAAATCTCTGAGAAATTAAAACTTTCTTATAGGACCTACTCACACACCTAACAACTCAATCATACCAAGATATTCTTGGGAGAGTTAAATACAAAATAAAATAGTTTAATTGAGAATACCAATCCATTATGGGTACTTTTGATCAATATATTCAACATTGGGTACTTATTAGGGTTTAAACCTGTTTCCATTCTTATTAATCATTCATAAAGCATAACCCCTTAATATAAAAAAATGATTGAAATTTTGATCTAGGAATATTCCCAATATACCATGAATATATTAGGCTCTAATTCAAACATTTTATAAACTAATGAGCACAAAAAAATCCTTCTCATGTTGAGAACCCTTCATTCAGTGTACTCAAGAAACCTAAAAACACTTTTTCTTTCTTTGACCTTCAAACTTTGATTTGAGACTTTATGAATACACTTGGGATAACCTATCATAAATTTTAAAAATATTTCCTATGCATAATTTCCTTGAAAACTTAACCTCATGCCTATTTAGTCCATGCTCTCACCACTTTGCTTTTTACACCTAAGTCTTCACACCTTATTAGGCCTTGAACTAACCTTCAAACCTATTTTCAAGCTCTTAATACTTCACTCACATTCTCACACAATGTAAAACATCATTATACAACCTTATATCATCATTCCATCATGTCTCTTTATGCACAATACTAGGCATCATATGGACATGCCTTCTCAAGACACTACTTGGCTCAAATAATTGACAACTTTGACAAGTACCTTTCATGTAATAAAATATACCAATCATATCTTACACTCTCAAAATCAACAAAACACTAATCTATATTCTCTCCTAATAGATACACTATTTAATGACCTCATGACCATGCCAACTAATCTTTAACACTTTATCTTGTTAAAACACAACACTCACTAGACCACCACTAAGACATCGATGATAATAACAATGATAGTTACATGACATCAACCTTTATAAGAACCTATGGGACAATAAAGACAATTAATGACAATAATAATGATATCAAAATACTCAATAAAGTTTGACATCAATGACAACATCGATGCCAAACCTTAATAATATGAACAATGGTCAACCATTTACCCCTTTATCATTGATGGAAAAACATACTACAAACTGATCATTTTCATCACCCCCATTCAAGTCTTCCTCCCCCTTTGACATAAATGACAAAGTGATGTATACAACTATTTGTATCACACTCTTGGCAAAATATTCAATTCTAACACTTTATTCACTTACCTGCTCTCTTAGAAAATGATACTTGATGGGAATGTGCTTAGTCCTCAAGTGAATGGTAGGGTTCTTTGAGATGTTTATAACAATTATATTTTCATAATAGATAGGGATAGAACCATTACACTCCATTTTGTAGTATTTTAGGGTTTGTATCATCCATATGACCTAAGTATAACATGAAGCTGATGCAATGCATTCAACCTCACAAGTGGATAATGCTACTAATGGTTATTTCTTTCTTATCCATAAAACTAGGCACCCACCTAAGAGTAAAGCTCCTCTACTGGTACTCTTACTATAATCTAGACTTCCTTCTTAGTTTTCATCTATATAGGCTATCAAATTATCTCCTTGGATACCATAACCCATACTTCATACTCCCCTTGAGATACCTAAGTATATTTTTAACTAGTTGTAGATGATTTTACTTTGGATCTACTTGAAACCTTCTTACAAGATCTATTACTTGCATGATTTAATTTCTATAGGAAATGGTGTATATTAAACTTCCAATCATTTACCTAAATGACATTTGATTGACCTTTGGAGACACATATTCCTTGCTTAACTTACACCCTGTGATCATAGGTGTACTAACTTCTTTGTAATTGTCCATCTCAAACTTCTTCAATATCTCTCTTATGTACTTATCTTGTGAAATGAATATAAATTTTTTAGATTGGGTGATTTTTAACCCAATAAAGAATGATAGTTATCCCAACATGGACATCTCAAACTCTTTCTTCATCACTTCTAAAAATCCCTTGGTCATGTTCTCATTGTTTCCACCAAAGATAATGTCATCCACATAGATAACTATAAACTGATGGTCATCTTCTGACTTTATCTATATATTGCTATCTATAACTCATTTTTTGAATCCTTGATACAATAGATACCTATCTAACTTGGCATACCAAGCTCTAGGAGATTTTTTTAGACCATAAAGAGCCTTTTTAAATCTATAAACATAGTCCTTATCACCTAATAGTGAGAACCCTTCAGGTTGATCCATATATTCCTCCTCTTCTAAATTCCCATTCAAAAAGATAGATTTGACATCCATTTGGTATACCTTAAACCCTTTGAATCTTGTATATGCTAGAACCAACATTTCTAATAGTGAAAAGGTCTCCTCAAAGTCTATCCCTTCAACTTATGCATATCCCTTGCATACCCATTTATCATTATTCCTTGTGACTTCTCCATATTCATTCAACTTGTTTCTAAACACCCATTTTGTCCCAATGACATTATTGTCTTTAGGCCTAGGAACTAGTTCCCAAGTTTCATTCTTCTCTATTTGGTCTAAATCCTCATTCATATCACTTATCCAAAAAATTTCTTTGCTTAATTTTATAATATTATTAGGTTCAATCTTATATAATAGATAAACATTATCTTGATTTAGATTATTTACTAGTATCCTCCTTATTTACATACCTACATTCTTATTGCCAATTTTAAGATTCAGGATGATCTCTTTGAATCTATCTTGAGGGGTCTTTTAAGTTATGTATCTCCTCAACTTCTTCTTCCTCATCAACCTCTATAATTTCCTCTTCATTATTTAAGTATAGATTATATAAATTATCCTTTAACTATGAGTGTGATTTCCTTATCTCATCAATATTCACATTGTTAATGTCCACTATCTTCTATAACCTCTTGTTATAACATTTATAGGCTGATCTAATTGATGAGTATCCTAAGAATATACATTCATCAGATCTAGAATAAAGCTTTGCTAAGTCTTAATCATCTCTTTTGATGAAAAATTTGCTTCCAAACACTCTAAAGTGTTCCACATTAGAAGGTCTATCTTTCCAAAATTCATAAGGAGTCTTATCACCATTAGTCTTTATCTATCCTATATTTAAAATGTAGACTATAGTGCTTACTACCTCTCTCTAATATCCATTAGATAATATAGACTCATTTAGCATAGTTCTAGACATCTCTTGAACTATCCTATTATTTCTTTCCACTACCCCATTTTATTGAGGTGTCTTAACTGCTAAGAACTATCTCCTTATTATATGAACCTCACATAAATCATAAAATTCATTGGACCAAAAATATCCTCTTCTTTCATATCTTAGATACTTGATCTTCCCATTCTTCTAAATCTCAACAAGAGCATTGAATGCCTTGGACTTGTTAAGATCTTCTGACTTTTCTTTCAAGATTACTACCCAAGTCATTCTTGTGTAGTCATCTATGATCACCATGAAGTAGCTATATCCTTGAATGATTTTAATTATTATAGGCCCATAGAGATCAATTTTTATTAAATCTAAGGGTATTTTAGTAGATTACTTCTTGGACTTGAACCTTCTTCTAGTTTGCTTACCATGTTGGCATGCCTTGTAAAGTATGTTTATAGGTTTGGTGATCTTAGGCATGTTTTCACAGACTTCTTCATGCTTTTCTTGATTAAATTTTAAAATTTTAGGTGACCTAACCTTCTATGCCATAGCCAAATTTCATCCATCTTTCTCATAAAGAATATCTCCTTAATCTCATTCAAGACATATAGATTGTTCTCAATCCTCTTAGCATTGGTAATTAGCCTTCCTGATTTGGATTTCCTTATCTTACATCCTCTATCATGAAAGGTTAATTTGCATCCTTGATTGCACATTTGACTTACACTAAGTAGGTTATGTTTAAAACCTTCCACATACAACACATTTTTTATCTTGGTCTTTCCATTATCCAAACTCAAGATACCCTTGACAACTATATTGGCAATTATGTTGTCTCCAAACTTCATTATTCCTTCAACATTATTTAATGATATGAACTTATTTTTGTTTCCTATCATGTGGATTGATCAACCACTATATATATACCATTTCATGCCTTCATATTAAATTTGAAAGGTAGTCTGAGCTAGCATATAATCCACTTTATTCTTTTGTTCCTCCTTAGAAAATAGTCCATCTTGACTCTTGGTCTCAATATGGTTAGTCTTAACTTACTTTAGCTTTCATACATATTTGAACCTTCTCATGCATTATAGGATATTCATATATCTTGTTGAATATTGAGGGCCTTCTAATTCTATTATGAAAAAATCTTGAAATGTGTCCCATATTATGACAATTTTAAAAAACAACATTTATGTATTTACATCTTAACTGATCACTCCTTTTCCCATGGTTCCATGATAACTTATCCTTTATTGCATTGGGTTTCCTGATTGATATTTTCATACTAGTAATATTTTCTTGTTCTGACTTCTCATGCTCTTTCTCAAGCTTTCTCATCTTGTTTATGAGCTTCTCATGCTCAACCTTCAAAGAATCTAACTATGTCTTCAACTAGTCATACTCAATTTTCATTGACATAAACCTTGTGTTGATAACTTCTAACTAATTCTTGACATCCTTGATAGTATTATTTTGATGTTTTAAATCATTGAAGGAACTTATGAGATTATCTTAAATGTCTACTTCAGCTTCTCCTTCTTTATTGTCATAGTAAACTTATTCATCATGCATGTTGTCTTCTTCTTTTTGATCATTAGACATATTATGCTTCTTAGGATCACCTTCAATTTGTTAAACTTGATTTAAAATACTAAGATCTGATACCAATTATTAGAATAATAATAACTAAGAGGGGGGTGAATTAGTGTATTCAAAACATTCATTCAATTCCATGAAAGCATACATGAAGCATTCATATAAACATGAACATCTAGCAAAGCATATGAAACCATACAAGATCAAGAAAAACACTAAATACATGAGAAAACCTCAAGGGGAAGAAAAAACACTAATTTATTCAAATGGACTATAGTCCTATAAGATAAATACTAATCTTTAGTGAAGCACCAACCCCAACTAGTCAAGCACCCACTCAACTCGGATTTAACTAGCATAAAATTACAAGGAGGCACCAACCCCCTAGATGACTCAGCACTAACTTAACCACATAAAACATTTTATCACCTTAAGAAAACCTTGTTTCTATGTAGACACTATAAAACCATACACGATGGTTTCATATGTCATGCTGACCCTTGGATCACCCATGGACCCCCTTGGGACCATTTTATAACTTTTCAACTACTAAACCTAAGTCAAAATGACTAAACCTGAGCATTTTACCTTCATCCTCTTAACCACTAATGATTAACCCATAACTACTGATGGTTGGACTCAAACATCGATGGTTAACCTTTAACTACATCAAGGGTTAATTACCACTAAACTACAACTTGATTTTTTATTTTTATCTATTTGATCTATGTGCATGATAAATGCATGTTAAAGATAAAATTAGATGGACTATTGAACACCTTATTTAAATTCTTGTTTGACCCCTCCTTTTTTCTTATATAAAGAGAAGAGGAGGATGTGAAGAGGGGAGATCAACAATCATCAAGTCTTGTGCATTAGAGATAAAAAGTGTTGATGCTCATCAATAAAATTTCAAGATATCATCACTCTATCAAAATCACTTCAAAATCTACTACAAGTGTTCAACCACTCACCTCAATGTTCTTTAGAACAATAATAAATCTAAGCATCTATTTTTGGTAATTAGCTCCTTCATTTCTCTCAATAGTTTCTCTTTAACCTTCCCAAAAAAAATTATTTTGCCCAAGCTAAATATGATAGTAATAGTCAATGGTCACTTAACCAACAATGGTTTAACCCTAACCACTGATGATCATCTAACTACTGATGGTCACCTAACCACTGATGGTCTTACCCAACTATTGATGATGATCATGTGTCAATCCCAATAACAAGCTTATTTAGCCTATCAAACCCTAACCAAATCCCACTTTTTGAATTTCTACTTGATCATATAACATCACCCTATTTTCCTAACCACATATGATTTATTTGTCATTAATATCTAATCATTTATTATTATAATTAGTCAAATTCATCTCTTTGTAAATACTTCTTATATTTGATTTTATTATATTCTATTATTTATGCAAGCAATTTATATTTCTTTCTCAGAACTTGATTGTTTAAAAGTCTGGATTGATAGCCTCCAAGGAAGCTTGTGCTTCTTGGATCTATCTTGCTAGTCAATCCACCCTACTACCCAACTAATAAACCATTTAGTTAGTACTTTCTTATTTGTAGGTCATTCCTCCCTAAATAAAGAGGAGTATCTACAACCATATGGATCACAGAGCACAAACCAAATCTAGGTTCTACTAACCTCACCCTTATTTTAAGTTTTATGACTTTATTCTTAGAAATAAAGAAAAATTTATGAGAGACATTCTCGCATGCCCAGTTAGACCCTTGATTATTTTCTTAGGTTCATAGTTCTATCTAGGTACTTCTTATTCTTTTTTTATGCTTATAAAATGAAATCAAAATTTCATTTTGGGATTACAATTGACTGCATACATTATTTACTTATTTATTTTAGCTCACATAGCTTAATTAATAATGTGAATTAATCATAGCTTTACTCTTATCACACACATAAGACTAAACCACTTACACTTAATCAAGCATAAAAACATTAACATATGGCCTAACTAGGATTTCATCACCTAGAGGTCACCTTTCCCAGCTATCCTACTTGGATTTCATCACCAAGGGGAGAACCAACTTAGTTCATTAGCTGAGTATAATCTCTAGTAATTGGTATAACTTGGTTAAGCAATCGATACCCTTATCGTTGTAGTGTGTGAAGTGAGGGGGTAGGCCCCAATATCAAGAAACATACTTTATTCCAACATAGATCCCTTTGAGAGCCTAAACTACTTGAGGCTAACCATAGACTTCTTTTTTAGTACCCATTCTACAAACCAAAGTTGAATTACACAATTATTAAATCTAAAGGCATAAGACACAAGAGAGACTATAAAGAACCTTAGGATTTAATGTGCTCTAGTGTATGTTTCATTTCCTTGACTTTGTCTTGTCTTCTCTTTGTTTGAGTTGTGAGATTGCTTGTATCTTCCTTTACCCCTTAACTACATGGTTTTAACTAGGAAATAACTAAGAAACCAATAGAATAAGGACCCACCCCCTAATAATTCATCTTCCTCTTCTCCTTCATCAATGGAGTATGTCTCAAATGTAAAGAGTTCTCCCCATCCTTATGGAAGTCCTAGTATCCCACAGATGGTTTCCCAAGGTGATACATTTTGTTCCACCTTTCTAGATAATATCTCCATAGCCATCCAACATTACCTTAATACCATATCCCATTATACCCCTACTTCAGTTCTACCTATTGATCCACCCTATATCATGCCATCCCACTTTATGGGAAACACTCCTATTTCTACCATTTCCACCCAACCTTTAGTTAGCTAGGCATAATATTCTACTGATAATCCCTTGAATACCACCAACCAAAACCAACCCACCCATCCACCCAACACCCAAACACTTTTTACTGCAACCAAAAACCCTTATAGTATAGGATCAACCCAACATATGGGCATTGATATTATACTTACCATGAGAGTACTATATACTAGTTTCACCACCTTCCTCTTGTTTTTAACTCACCTACCTCCACTCCATTCTAGATCTTGGTGATCCCCTTACCTTCTACCCTTCCACCCATTAGTACCAAAGTCACCACCTATCCTCTACCTACCAACCCAACCATGTCTCCTACCCAACCTACATTAATCCCTCAATAGGTTTCCATTACACCAAACTTGAGATATGTCCCCAACCCACAAAGGTATGTATCTCTACCTTCCATCCAACCACATATCTCTATGTATTCATATGTGGCATCATCTCAACCACCCATGTCCACATACCAATATTTAACAACCTCCCAACATTCTACTATCTATCCTTATACCACACCTACCCAAACCCAACATAATTGGCCCTAAAACTATGGGGGTGCACAACCACAAATAGATCTTGTCAAAAATTTAAAGGATAAAATGACTACTTTGGAGTCATCTATTTTTGGTACCCATAACCTCTTATCATACGACCAAATTTGAAATGAATCAATTCATCCATCCATCCCCATTTTACCTTATCCTCCGCAATGGGAACTTATAAAATTTAAAAAAATTTAGAGCAAGCAAGGCCCTCAAAAACATCTAAGATCATTTAGGTATTCTTGCTATTTGATTGCCTATGATGATGTTCTCCTTCTTTGTACCTTTCCCATGTCTTTATCAAGTCTGACACTAGATTGTTATAGTGTTATTACAAAGCACTCCCTCTTTTATTTTTCCCAACTAGCTCAAACTTTTTTAGATCACTTTTCCATAAACATATTTCAGAGGGTTTCCATCAGTGATCTTTATTACATTTGGCAATTTGATGATGAGTCCATAACTAACTTTGTATCCCATTAGATAAGCTTGAAAAATCAAATATATTTCTCTTTTCCCCAACTCAAGCTGATTAAACTCTTTTCTCAAGCTTGTGCCAAACATATTTCCTCCACTTTGTGGGTTTAAACATTCAAGACCTGTGATGAGGCTTTCACTATGGCACTAAAGTTATAAAATAGAGTCATTGGTGAGGGGAAGTTATAATTGGGAAACAAGAATTCCACCTTCAAATAAAATGAAATCCCCTCCTCCAAACCTAATAATTAAACCAACACTAACACCAAAAATAAGGGAACCCCAAATGTGGTTGTCCTTAAAACTTATCCTACACCCATTGTTAATCAACCCAACTCTTCTAGTTCCTCCAATCAAAACACTAGAAGCCTAAACCACAAAAACCAAAAACAATTTAATTTATTAAGGGAGTCATATGATTTATTTTTGGAGAAGTTTTTAAAATCAAATATCATACAACTCCCACCCATCAAACCTCCATAGTAATTTTATTCCTCTCATATTGTACTTGGTTGGTATAAGAAGAATGAATTGTGTGCCTTCCATCATGTCATTAGACATGATGTTAGTAGGTGTAATACCTTCAATAATGTCATAAAAAATCTCATCGACAAGGGGATCTTGTGTTGGAAAATATTAACACACACCCAAATCAATCACTATGATCCTTTTATGAATAATGAATATAATGGAGCAGAATCCTATGACAACCATGAGGTCCATACTATTGACATGGTTCTTAGTGAACTTGTTATTGAGGTAACTATTAAAAAAACCACCTTTTCTTCCCCTCCACTTATTGAGGTAGTGGAGTCACCTTCTATTCCTTCAAAAAATGAAACTAAGGAAACACCTATTCCCCTTTCTCCACTTATCAAGGTAGTGGAGTTACCCACCTCTCTTTTAGAAGACATATTAAAATAAGCATCCATTACCACCATATCATTCTATTCCATCATACATCAATCCACTCTTTCTATGGAAAACATTCCTAAGGAAGAGATCACTATACCTACCTCTCCTATAGGAGACTCACCTCCCTAGACCTGGACCCTTTGATTGAGGAAAAGGATAAGGTAATCACTCCTCTCTCTCCACCCATGGGTTTGTCCTTTGAGATTGATATTGAAGGGATCAAACCCATCTATAAGCCTTTCTCTAGATTGGTTCAAAACTTGGATTAATTATCCTAACCCAATGTAGATCATGACACATTTTGGTACCATCTCAGGCTTCTTTACCTAACCAAACAAGAGCATCCAACCACATCATTATCATCCAAACCTTATGTTTCTACTATTGAACCCACCATCACCCTAACCACACCTTTATAAACCTATACCCCTAAAGCTATAGTTAAACTAACCAAACCAACTCCACCCAAAATAACCTAAGTAGCTTCCCACATCATAACAAAACCCATCAAAAACCTTGGCATCATCCCTACTCAGAACCATACTCACCCTCCACTAAAGGTGGATTTAGCACCACATAACCCACAAAAATTCAAGCCAACTAAGAATGAGGAACCACCTAGGATATTGAAACCTAGAGCCTTGCCACCTATTCATACCTTGCCTTCCATTTTGGGACCATATCCTTCTTCCATCCTAGGACCTCATCTTTTGGTTAAAAAAATGTGTCTCCCAAATAAAACCCAAACCCAACCTCTTCTTCTTGTTATGACCCTACCTATCCTCTTTGTAACCTCAACCTCCAAATCCTCCACTACCAAGCTTACTAATTCTAAAATTTCTCCCTCTAAACCATCAACCACAAAGAATACTCCACATCCAAAAAATGTCTCTTCTAAGCCTATTCCTAATAAATATTCCATCCCAACAATAAAAAAATAACTCTAACATCCTTTCCACCTTTTCTCAAGTCTTACTCAACCATCCTACAAAGGTTATTGCAAACATTTTTCTTAACCTTACCACTAATAAAACTATTTGACCCACATAGCCCTACACCATCTTGGTATAATGAAAAACTAGTATGCTTATACCATAGAATA
Organism: Torreya grandis; assembly: GCA_037957365.1. Taxonomy (NCBI): domain Eukaryota; kingdom Viridiplantae; phylum Streptophyta; class Pinopsida; order Cupressales; family Taxaceae; genus Torreya; species Torreya grandis. The sequence continues at coordinate 1,312,128 of JARHVA010004557.1, read as the reverse complement.
CCTAGGCATGATATAGAGAACTTTAAATCTCTCTAAGTATTAATTCATCAGTTGTATAATGAGGATGACTTATTGTCAAATGAGCCTCCTATGAGCCCACCTCTAATTCAAGAACCAAGAACCATCAACCAACACTTACCTACTCCCATACTCTCATCCAAGAGTGAGGAGGAACTAAATCATCCCTTTAACCCAACTCCTCCAAAAATATATACCATCCATGTGGTCACATGATCACAAGCCCAATAAAATTATAAGTGAAAAGTAAAGGTGTCCATTTCATAGACATATCCCTCTTTCACCACCCAATCACCCAACCAATACCAAGCACCTTTAACTTCAACCAAGCCCATGGTTTCCATCTTGGGTCCCTCTCAATCTAACCCTTCTAAATCAATCCAACAAGCAATTCTAAAACAACTTCACCAAACATTGGTGAAGATGAGTTTGTATGAACTAATCAATATCTCACCCCATCATCACTAAGTAATGGTATAGGTGTTGTAATGCATAGATTTTCAACTAGAAGATCCACAAAATCTAGTATCCTTTGTTAGATCTCTTCATTTTTCCAACCTTGTTACTTTAAAGGATTCAATAATACCCTCCATCCATCTAGATTATCTTTATCCTCCCCTCTTCATTACCACATACATCAACCAAACTTGCATCAAGAGGGTTACGATTGATAGGGGAGATAACATAAATATTATCTCCTCTCATGCATACAAAAGCCTCAAATTACTAGATAAGATTATGTTGGAAACCTCAGTGGTGCTTTGATAATTTGATGATACCATGAACACAACTTTAATAATTGTTGTCCTTCACATTTATCTAAGACCCTACATGCTTCTTGAGCTCTTCTACATAGTGGAAAGTGAGTTCTAGTGAAATGTTTTGATGAGACACCCATATATTAGTTCCATGGGCTATGTGTTATCCACCCTACACTAATGCATCCAATTTTAACATGGAGGTCAATTTATTACCATATAAGCTAAACCAAGTCCTTTTACATCATGCAACATGATGTACCAACCCAATGATGTTCTCCATCCTCCATCTAACAATCCTTCATAAAAAAATATGAATCTTAATCTTATTATACCAATGAATCATCCACCAATTCATCCATCCCTTCCACATAAATCCTCACAAGCAACCATTTTGAATCAACCTTCTAACATCTTCCATTTGGGGAGTATCACCTTTTGACACTAGATACTTTTCCTACTCCCCAAGAGTATGGAAATATTAACCAACAACCCAGTTATGGCCCCAATATTGGAGCCATCATTCCTTTTAGGCCCTCAACCTATCACACCAATTTAATCTATGGGGGACTTGATAAACCCCTTGACACTTCCACCACCTCTTTTTTACCTTAACCTTTCACCTTCAATTTCTCCTATCTAGATAAACTAGAGTTTTCCAAGACATATATCTATAGGTGTGCTTGGAAGGGATTTTTTATAGGTAGGTATGAACATGGGCCACATGATTTTATTCCAATAAATACCCAAAATCCTCAAAAAAAACATGGCCTTGGTTTCACACCACCTAAAAATAAAACCAACCTACTTCCTATTATCATCATTGATGAGGAAATCCCATCCTCACTGTCCACTCCACCATCAACATCAAAGGATCCTGACATCATCCCCCATAATTTTTTTTTCATAAACATGATTAGCCTCAAACCCATAACTTATGAAAATGATGGGGTGATTATGACTATTCCTTTGAGTCATCTTGAGATGGTAGTAGACAAATATCCTACCATTAATACCATTCAGTGTCAGGATGATGATTCCATTCTTACCTACATAGGTGTAGAAGATTCCTCTATCCAAAAATCTATCCCTCATAAAACTTCAACTATCTTGAATGAGTCCACTATCAATATCAACTTGTGTACTTTGGATAGCTTGTGTATTGACAAAATTAGCTAATCGCTAAAGTCCAAGGAACTTTAGGATTTCCCCATTCCTATGAGACCATAACATAGCATTTTATTGGTCTTACAATTACATACTAAGAATCAATCCCTATATCTCTACTCACAATGCAATTACCAAATGTGATGCCAAGCCAATTAGCAAAAAAAAATTATGAATGCACCCTCACATATCCCTTCTCATCAAAGAAGTGCTTCAACATCTCCTATCTGTCAATTTTATCTAACCAATTGATTATCCCTAATGGGCCTCAAACATCATAACTATCACCAAAGACATAGGGGGACTTGAATTTGTGTAGACTTTCATGACCTTAACCTTGATTACCCTAAGGATGAATTTACTATACCAAGCATTGACCAACTTGTTGATCTTACATTCAACCATGAGATGTTATCTCTTATGGATGGGTTCTTGGGTTACTATCATATCCTAATTTCCATTGAAGATCAATAGAAAACCACCTTTATCACCCTATGGGGAACCTTATGCTATAGGGTCATGCCTTTTGGTCTAAAGAACATTGGTGTAACCTACCAATGTGTTATGACCTACATCCTTTATGACCTTATTCACAAAATCATATAAGACTATGTTGATGACCTTCTTGGGAAATCCAAATATCATAAAGATATTTTGGTCATTCTTAATATTATTTTTTAATGACTCATCCATTACCATGTCTACCTTAACCCCAAGAAGTGTATTTTTGGGGTCTTATTAGGAAATATCCTTGGCTTTATCATCTCCCTTTGGGGAATTGAAGTAAATCCTACCTAAATAAAATCAATCCTTAATATGCCTCCTCCCACCCACCTCAAGAGACTCCATAGCTTGTAGGCAAAGCTCCAATCAATCCATCACTTTATCTCTCAGCTCTTTGATTGATGCCAACCTTTCCACAACCTTCTAAAGAATGATGTATATTTTAAGTGGAATAACAACTATTAAAAGGCATTTGATTCACTTAAAGATTACCTTCTATCTCTACCTATCCTCATTCCTCCCAAGGGAGATTAACCTTTTTACATTTATCTTTCTACCACCAACCACTCCTTAGGGGCAATGTTGGCTCATCGAGATGAGAAACATAAAGAGAAAGCCATCTAATAAATAATACATATGCTATAGAGTATGAGACTCAGTACACCTATACTAAAAAGTTTAGCCTTGTCCTAGTATTTTTGGCCACCAAACTTTGCCATTACCTTCTAAACCAAAAGACCTTTGCCATCACTAACATTGACCCTCTCAAGTATATGCACTCTAATCCATACCAAAATCAACATATGGAAAAGTGGTTCATGATTTCAGTTAAGTTTGACCTTGAGTTTCTCTAGTAAAAGTAAATTTAATGGAAATTTATTACTGACCAATTCGTCAAAGCACCATTAGCAGACAACTAGCCTCATCCTCTTGAGTTTCTAGATGAGTCCATCACAACCCTCTCTTAGGAAAACTTCACCTATCAAGTGACCATGTTATTTAATGGATCAAAGTGTCAACATGGTGGGGGAGATTGCATCATATTTATGCCCCTTCATGGTGAATCTCTTCCTTTATCCTTTAAGCTAGATTTTGAATATACCAATAATATGGTTGAGTGCGAAGTCCTAGTGATAAGTCTCCAAACTACATTAGCCTTAGGAGTTAAAATAATCAAATTTTTTGGTGACTCTAAACTTGTGGTAAATAAAATCAATGTATCTTATCAATGTAAGAATTATATTTAAAATAGTAAAAATAACTAGCTGATGTACTCTTAGCATCATTTGAACACTAATGTATCCAAACCACTCTATGATCTACAAATAAGTTTATCGATACTATGGCTTCTCTCACTTGCTAAATCCCAGATGCACCCTTTGAATCTAAGATATATGTCATTATCCATTAACTTATCAATCCTTCTTATGTCAAATCAAACTCTCCTACCATCTTCAATGTGGAGGAGACCCAACCCAACCTTTGGTATCAATAGACCTTTGACTATCTCAACCATGTCATCATCCCTTCCAACTTTTCTAGTAATGCTCAAAGAGTGTTTACTCAGATCATCTCACATTATACCATACTGGGTGAATTATTTATAAACACAACTTTGATGGTCTCCTCTTCCATTTATTATGTAGTCATGAAGCCTCTCATGCTATTAGAGAAATTAATGGTGGGATTTGTGGAGGACACTAGTGGTTTAGCAATCACTAAAAGCATCCTTTTCTTTGGCTATTATGGTCCCACCCTCAACCAAGATTTTTGTGATTATGTGAAGAAGTGTGTTAAATTTTAATAGCATTCCAACTTACATCACACACTTAGCCATAGTTTCCAAGTATCCAAGGATCTCTAACCCATCTCACAATGGGGTTTGGATCTTATTGGTGAAATTAACTCCCATTCTTCATAGAGACATCATTCTATCATCACTTAAACATAATATTTCACCAAATGGGTAGAGGTTATTCCTCTTGTCTCAACCAAAGCCAAAAATATTGTTAATTTTATCAACCATCACATTATCTATCATTTTGATGTTCCTCATAAAATTATCACTAACAATGGAAAATATTACAAAAACAAACAAGTCTAAGGTATTTGTGATGTGTTCAATATCAAATTAAGTTCCTCATCACCTTATCATCCATAAGAAAATGGACAGGCTAAATATTCTAACAAAACTCTCAATAATATGATGACTAAAATGGTTAATGCATCTGGTCGAGATTGGTATTTACACATCCCCTTCTCTTTATGGGTATATCATACTAGAATTCTAACCCCTATGGGTGCTACCTCTTTCTCTCTTGTATTTAGAGCCAAGGTTGTCTTGCCTCTCAAAGTCCAATTTCCCTCTCTTTGTATATCCTTGTTAGATCTCATTTTATAGAGTGATTATTGTCAAGAACATTTATCCCAACTTGAGTTACTTGACAAACATCGTTCAACCACACTTACCCATCTTTATGTCTATCAAAAGAGAATAAAGTGAACTTATAAAAAATACCTAAAAGTGTGAGAATTCAATATCGAAGACCTCATCCTAAAGGAAAATCAACATGGAACCAATATGGAAAAAAGAAAGCTAGGTAAGTTTACTTTCAATTGGCTTGGACCTTATATCATAACCCATAAGTATGTATCAAGAGCTTATTAATTGTCCTCTCTTGAAAGGAAACCAAAACATGAGCCCCTCAATGCTTTGCATCTATATCCTTTCTTTTGTTAAATAGTTTTGAACTCACTTTTTTATCTAACTTAAGCTCATCCCTTGTTTTCACTAGCATACATCTCCTTATTTTAAGGGCAACCAATTACAGCTAAATATGTGATTTTTTGTCACAATCTTAACTTAATATTGACCATGGGTATTATGAATATACACATGAAATTATTCTCTTGGTACTTTCTACCCCTTTTATAGGATGAATTCCCATGGTTATTGTCTCTTAAACCTCTTTTACACATCATTAAAATTTTGGTACTTTAGTTCTGCATTCATAAAGGTGAACCTTTAAGCCCATATAAGCAATTCCATGTCATCAAAAAAAAAAATCAAAATCAAAAGAGTAATCAAAATAAATCATATGGGTCACTCTCAACATTTTTTAGATTGTTTCCTTGAAGGATAGCTACCAAAACATATCAAAATTCCTCAATATATGGTAGATTTCTCCCTTAAAGGATATCTATCAAAAGCATTAAACAAATCTCACAATCTTAGGACACTCCCTTGAAGGATGGATAAGTAAAGCATTTTTCAAAGCATAATAATTTATTAGAATCTTCCCACATTGATCATAATCCCCCAATCCCTTCAATAAATTAAATAAAATATCAAAATAACCATTATCAAAATCATAAAAGGCAAACATAATTTAGAAGTTGTAATCAACTTTCATAAGTGGACTTCTTGCATCAATCAGTCTACATGACATGGACTTTTTTAGACTGGCTCTTTCATAAGCTACAAAAGAGGCATGCTAGTCTCATTAAAATATTCTATTTTAATCCATATCCCTTTTATAGCCTCTATAAACAATGTATTTTTGATATTACTTGACACTGGGTGTTCAATAAATTTTTTAGCTAATGAATGATGATAATGCGAAGCATTTAAAGGGATTATGTTCATAAGCTGATCCAACTTTGGTTTGTTTTAGTCCTTTCTAAAGAATAAGCATCATGCCTTCTTATTCTCTCATATTTAATTTTTTGATACATTCATTATGATGTTTGTCTCTTGATTATCTTATCTCTCTCACCATGAGTTTTATAATCCAACTTACTTTATGTGTCTTAAATTTTTAATCAACTTCATCTAATCATATTAAATTCATTAAAAACATTTCAAAACCAATTATGTGAATTATCATGTGTTGTGCCTTGTTTAAATTTTTTTAATAAAAAGAACATCTTAACCATAATAACTGATCATAACAACATATAATCATCACATTACCTTTTTCCGCATAATAAATCAATAAATCATCACATAGAATCTACCTCAATATGTATCTACTCAAAATAAGATCATAATCATCTCGTATAAATAACCAAAAACACCATCTAATCATGAATCATTTATCACATCTATAATTATTCAATCATACATTATCCACATATGTTATCCATCACATGCCTATTTAGGTATGGAATCAAAGATTCATTAATTCAAAACATCCACATGTCAAACAAACATCTCATCCTAATAAGCATCATTATATCATAACATCATGAATATTACATCATATAATCATACCATCATAATCATCCTATAATGTATCAAATCCATATAACTATGATCCATAAACTATAAACATAACAAACATTATTTACATCATCATAAGCTTAAAAGTATCATATCAACATCATAACATCATAAATTTAATCATTCATGAACATAGTCATCAATAAACCATAACCACATCATGATCATCATTATATCACACACAACATCCATCAAATATCTACATCATCATGAACATAACTTAAATAGACATAACATCACATGCCTACCTAGGTTAGCACACATAAACCATAACATGATAATCATAATAAACCACATCACCTCCATAACCATCAATATAAAATATGAACCATAATACCATTTGTAGATCATGAAATCATAATCAAATTAATCATCATATATAAAATAATGTACTTGTCTCTCAAAAATGTATATACATATCACTACATCAGATCATAGGCTAGTATCAAAATCATATGATACTTCAAAAATACAATGTCTCATAATAGTATAAGACCCTAGAGCACCACTTCCTCTCAGAGCCTACCCACCTCTTGAGCCTACATATGCAACCCATTGACCTAGTGTCATAGTGCTATCCCCTCTGGTGATCTTGCTATGTATTCACCCCATTTGGGCTCATCTAGAAGTCATGTGAATACCAAAGCCTCACAATAGTGGATCTCCTAAACTATCACTATGTACCTTACCATAAATATGGTACCTAGTGGTCTTATAGGTGCCAGTGCTCACCCTCCTACCTATTTGAGAGAGTCTCTCTCCTATGTAACCATGGATAGATAAGCTCTACCCTAATCCCTCTCTCTAGTAAGCATGGCCACCTGGCCTTATGTTACATCCCTCTCCTAGGTCATAGATGCTAAGAATGCTTATGCTACAATTAGTTATATCCATGATTAATTTCTCTCTACCAATAATGCTTATCTATCAGGGGCATCCCCCTCCATCTAGTTTCCACCCCTCACCTATATATCCACATCCATATCTTGATGACCAACTTTTATATCATCTCTTCCAAAAATAGCTTCATCATAATGTGCTTGAAACCATGTAGGTTAATCATTAGTCAAACTTATGTCATCCACATTCACTCTTATTGGTAGCTCCTCATAATTAATAAAGTCATGAAATAGATTTGGGGTAGGTAGTGATAACTCTACATCCTCCCTCTGATACCTCAAAATATATCCTATGATATCCTAAATGAGGCATCCTCCCTCTGATACATCAAAAACTATCCTATGATATCCTAAATGAGGCATCCTCCCTCTAATACCTCAAAAACTATCCTATGATATCCTAAATGAGGCCAAATTATCTCCTCACCCTGTCTAAAGGGACCAACTCTACCTCTGGATCTTGCCTCCCATAGATCCACTTATAACTCTATAGTGATAAAATCTACCTCATATAAATGGATCATGTAGGAAATTAGACATATGGTCACTAAATCATGTCACGCACTAGTAGTGCATATAATCAGTCCTTGTACTATTCCAGATCATGTGTCCCTCCTCCTAGTCTTGTGAGTGCATAATCATACCTATATTGCATAAACCCCACCTTGAAGTCCATATGAATAAATTCATGCCATGACATCCCACCTATTCAAAGGACTTTGATGTGCTCATAATCCCAATAGTAAAACACAAACCCAATGATGATGCCATACCTCTTTTGTGCCCTATAGCCATAGAGATCTTGATATATCTACACTAGAAAGATAGGTTCCCAAGTGTACATTATCTAATCCATCATCATTCCTACCTAAACACCTAATAGTATAGAATTAAATATACCACTACTTGACTCAAGTAGTGCATAAAAATTCACTACCGTCATCATCAACATAGTGGTGACCCATCTTGTGCCCCTATCCATATGATAAAAGGGCACATAGTACAAACCTCCAACATGACACCTTGCATGCACCACATCATCCCCATATAAAAAACCCATGAGATAGTCTTTCTCCTCACCATCGATGTGCTCTATCATCTCACCTCATAGTAGTAGCCACATGATTCGATGAATGTCCTCTGATAGGATCATTATCTCTTCGATGAGAAGAAAGAATGTGTTAGTGGCTAGATCCCATATTTTGATGAGTTCCACTAACATATCTACATCTCGAGTCACGTGTTGATAATACTTAATGCTACCCAAACCAACTATTTATAAGTGATCCCATTCTTAGTCTATCATTGTTTGATGGACCTCATCTAGCAACTGTGGTACTTGATTTCTTATCTATAACTGCTCCCTTACCTATAAGGTTTAATACTAATGCCTTAGTTCACTTATTTTATCTTGATTTTGCCTAAGAATTTTACCTATACGTACTTACATCCTATCTTAACCTAACCATAAAATTATATCCTTCACCTATTCACCTACCAAACCCTTCCCTAAACCCATTGCCAAAAACATCATTCCTAAAACCTTTAACCTACACCCTTACCCACTAACTTAAACCCTTACATTAAAACAAAATTTAAATTTACCCTATTCATCGACCACCAATGGTCAACTATGTATTAATGATGGTTCCTTTTAAAACCATCACCGATCAACTGTTGATCACTAATAATTAGTATACTAACCATCAATAGTCCACAAAGTGACCTATTTATGGTCACCTATCGACTATTGATGGTTGATAATGGTTAATGATGGTTGATAGAGACAATTGATGATCACTATCTTATGAACATAAATGAGGCTACCCTACCCCTACCCTCTAAAAACTTAAAACCAAACATTTAAAAACACAACAAACCACCCTAGACTACTTAACACACTTCCCATACCTCACCTATCTTACCTTTTCTCCTATCCTATACTAATTTCACATTAATAACCCAAAACCCCTAATTAACAACCCTAACCCTAAACCTAGGGTAAACCCACCCACAATCAAATTAAAAAAATAAAATAAAATCTACACTAACAAACTTAAATTCACCCCCTACCTCATTTCTCAATTGCCATCATGGAGGTGCCTTGGGAACCACCATTATTTGGCCCCATGATCTCACTCATCCTTGATATATCCTTATTATTCAAACCTCCACCCCATTGGGTCAACACTTGGTTAATGTAATCACTCACCCAACAATCACTTGCTCATATGTTAATCACTATCATTTCTATTCACTCAGTGTAATTTCAAAACAACATGGGTTGTAATGTTTAAATGAGAAAATAAAAAACCCTTAATAAAATTTTAACCTCACCTTTTTAGGGTTTACATCCGAACATCGATGATTTTTAGGTGACCACTGATAGTTGAACCTAACCATCGATGGTCTACCTCCTTAGCATTTTCTACCCACCCTAAAACTTATCAATTCAACCCATGATCAAAGTGTTTTTACATGCTTACATCCTTACCATTACCAACTACATACCAATGAAAATTACCTACTCCACAAATCAAACCAACCACATCAACCTCAAAATTTTCATTTTGGCTTAACTTTTTCATGTTTTATGATGACTTTGCCTTGGTTACTTTCACTGTTAGAACTACATTTCCATCTTGAACAACTTGAGCTCATTCTACTTTTGTATAATGACCCATTTGTGTCTTCCCAAGATCACTTCTTAATTTAGATACCTGTGATTACATTGACCTTGCCTAGGTAACTTGAATTTATAAGTGCAACCTAACCACCATGCTTAAATGTAGTCACTTAGTCCACTTGTCACTTGTCCTTCTAATACCACCTTATTTTACTACTTCAAATATGGTATCCTAGTCTATACATGATCTAAGCTATCACACCTAGTCAGATTTTGTGCACTTGTTTGTGATTCAATACCTATCACCAAATTTACCACTTATCAAACCCACATCTAAATTCATTTCACCTCATCAATTCCTAGTTTGAGGGGGAACACCTCCTCCCATAATCAAGGAAGCTAAACCTTTGACCCAAACTCCTTTTTTTGTTTTTTATCTTGATGATAAAAAAATAAATAACAAAAAGGGGGAAAATGTAGACACTATAAAACTATACACGATGGTTATAAATGTCATGTTGGCCCTTGGATCACTCATGGACCCCCTTAGGACCATTTCATAACTTTTTAACTGCAAAAACTAAGTTAGAATGACTAAACTTGAGCATTTTACCTTTTACCTCTTAACCACTAATATTTGACCCCTAACCACCAATGGTTAGCCTCGACCATCGATGGTTAACCTTTAACTACCTCAAGGGTTAATTACCACTCAATTAAACCTTGATTTTTATTTTTAACTATTTGATCCATGTGCATGATAAATGCATGTTAAAGCTAAAATTAGATGACTTGTTGAACACCTTGTTTAACCTCTTATTTCACCACACCATTTTTCCTATATAAAGAGAAGAGGAGGAGGTGAAGAGGGGAGATCAATAATCATCAATTCTTATGCATCAAAGATCCTTATGTAGGTATTCTTCTAGATTCTAGTGACCATGATAGAGATCAAAAGTGGTGATTCTCATAAATAAACAACCAAGCTATCATCACTCTGTTAGATTAGCTTCAAAATCTATATTAAGTTTTAAAACACTCATCTCAATGTTCTTTAGACCAAAAACAAGTCTAATTATCTATTTTAAATAATTAGCTCCATTTCTCTCTAGAACGTCTCTTCAGCCTTCCCAAATAAACTTCTTTTACTTAAGTCAAATTTGATAGTAACCACCAATGGTCACTTAACTACTGATGATTTACCCCTAACTAATAATGGTCACCTAACCACTGATGGTCTTACCCAACTGTTGATGGTCATTGTGTGTCAATCCCAATAGTAAGCTTATTTGTCCTATCAGACCCTAACTAAATCCCACTTTTTGAATTTCTACCTGATCATAGAACATCACTCTATTTTTTGAACCACATCTTATTTATTTATCATTAAAATCTAATCATTTATTAATATAATTATTCAAATTCATCTTTTTTAAACACTTGTATTTAATTTTAGTATCTTTTGTTATTCATGCAAGTAATTTATCTTTTATTCTCATAACTTGATTATTTAAGAGTGTGGATTGACAACCTCCAAATAAGCTTATGCTTTTTGGATCTATATTTCTAGCCAATACACCCTAATACCCAAATAATCAACCATTTCTTTAGTGATTTTTTATCTACAGGTCATTCCTCCCCAGATAAAGAGGAGTATCTACAACCATCTAGATCACAAAGTGCAAACCAATTTTAGGTTATACTAACGCCACCCTTATTTTAAGTTTTAAAACTTTATTATTATAAATAAATAAAAATTTATGTGAAACATGCTCACATAATAGATGATGATCACCTTTTTTTATCTTTTCTCACTCTTTTAACCCTCTCAAATTGCCTTCTAGGCTTTTTCGCTCAACTAGGTCCCTTCAAGATAGATTAGGCCACATAACCTTGATATTCATCTATATCATCCATACATATATTAATGACTCATCATATACACTCCTTTAATGTTATATAATAGCTCCTTTAGCTCTTCAATGTACTATTTCCATTGCTTACATTCTCTCTTTTTATAACACCCCAATTAGGCCTATTAAGCCTTATTTTTATATAATCCTTTAGCTCACACACCTCTTGTTTAGACATACATAGTTTCACAAATTTATTACCATTAAAATATGTATTATAATATGTTTCATACATGAATAACTCATTAAAATAGGCTGGTCACATCATAAAAGACCAAAACCACTTTTAGGCCTGAAGGAGGCCTAATTCAATTAGGCCTTCATTGGTACACATTAACCTTTGATCTCCTTTGAAAATTTTAAAAATCAAAAAATGGTAGAAAAAATTCATATAACACTCAAATATACCCCTAATAATCTCATCTTATGTCCATGTCACTTTTTATATCCAAACACCACTTGAAGCACACCATTAACACTGTTTACATTAGGCATTCACACATAAAATGGTCTGTCTTGAACAACTGAAGACATAAAAATATTTATCCATATAAAAATGAAAATAAATCATATACATATAACATAAAATAATTAAAAGAATTCATCAAGTTCATTAGAATTCATCATGCATGGCATAAAGCTTCAAAAACACCTCTACAACTTATTTACTTAGAACTACCAGTTTTCTTCAAAGACCAATCATGCTGACTCAAACTTCCAACATTTGTATGGACATATTAAATGAATTATAATTTATTTATATTATATTATTATATCATTATCATATTGGAATATAATATAGTCAAATTTCAAATATTGGTCTTGTAGACCAATCTCACTATCTCATTTAAACTAGATAGGTCAAACTGTGAGCAACTTTTTCACTATATTCACTAGCCTCCAAAACTTACACCAAACATGAAAAAGTCTTACAAGTCTTGGAAAATATATTAATTTACTTGGTTTCATCACTACATCATGATAACACATTCCTAATCATCTTCCCACTATTTCTATCATTAGGCTTGCTAGTGATAGGCTAACTTGGATGACTAGTTTAACTCACTTGAGGGATAAAACCCATACATAAAAATTCATGTAAATTAAACATGAGTTTTAATATTCATCCTCAATCCATTTTCATACTTTGACATGGTCAACTCTAACTTCTATTGCAAATCTTTGATAAATTAGAACTTTCCTATAGGATTTAATCACACACCTAACAACTCAATCACACTAGGAGGTGTTTTTGAGAGTTGAATAAAACATATAATAGCTTACCTAAGCATAAAAATCCATTATAGACATTTTTTTATCAATATATTCAACATCATGTCCTTATTAGGGTTCTAAAAGGGTTTAAACCTATTTTCATTCTTAACAATGGTTCATAAAGCATAGCCCCTCAATCCAAAAATAAATGTCTAAAATTTTGAGACAGGAATATTTCCCATATACCATGAATATATTAGGTTCCAATTAAAAGGTTTGATAACCTAATGAGCACAAGAAAATCCTTCTCTTGTTGAGAACCCTTCATTTTGTGCACTTGAGAGGCCTAAAAACACTTTTTCTTGACTTAACCTTCAAACTTCAATCTAAATATTCATGAATACACCTGGGACAACCTATAATACATATCAAAAATATCACCTATTCATAAATTCCTTAGAAAATAAACCTCATGCCTCATTAGGCCATGCTCTCACCACCTTGCTTTCTACACTTGAGTCTTCACACCTCATTAAGCCTTGAAATGACCTTTAAACCTATTTTAAAGCTCTTAATACTTCACTCACATGCTCACACAATGTCAAACATCCTTATGCAACCTTATATCATCATTCCATCATAAATATTCATGCACAAGACTAGGCATATTATGCACATACCTTATCAAGACACTATTAGGCTCAATCACTTGACAACTTTGACAATAAAGACCTTTCATGTAAGAAAATATACCAATCATATATTACACTCTCAGAATCACTAAAATACTGATCAGTATTCTCTATTCATAGATACCTTTTTTAATTACCTCATGAATACCTATGACCTCATGACCATGCTAGCTGACCTTCAACACTTCAGTTTGTTAAAACATAACACTCACTAAAACACCACTGAGACATCAATAAAAATAATAATGATAGTTACATGACATCAACCTTCATAATCACTTCTGGGACAAAAAAGATAATCAATGACAACAATTTTTTTTATCAAACTTCTCAAGAACCTTTGACATCAATAATACAATCAATGTCAAACCTCAACAAGAGGAATAATAATCAATCATAAAAGCATTCATGGTGATGTCTTCCTTCAATTCTTTGAGTGCTCAGGAATTTTTTTTCATCATGATTATGTGACTTTAATAAACCATAGTATAAAATTCGAGGGTTTTAAGTGTATTTTTTTAAGATATGACATTTTTTAGCTGAATTCCCTACTACACAACATATTTCATAGAATTATATCTTAACTTTTGGGTAGTCAATCCTATGGTGCCCCTATTTTACACACTCCCTACACTAGAGGATTAGCAAGGGCCTATTAATTCCATGTAGCTAATTTATTTTTCACAAAATAACATGTATATTTGCATCAATTTTCATAGTAGGTTGTGGGATATCCCCATAATTATCTCTACTCCACATGGAACATAAATTATTGAGCATCTACCTTATTAGTAAGCTATGTTGTAACAATGAAAACATAAGTTGAGGTTGTAGGAATTATACAAACCATGTGGCATTATTTGTATCTTTAAGTATAAAGTCTACTATTTTCATTACATTATAAAATATTTTATCATAATCCCATACTCACTCACTTTATTTTTGCCGAATCTCTTTTAGGTCTTGGATTGTCTAAGTCAGACATTTATTCATTTTTAATTCTCTTATCAGCTAATCTTTAAAATTTTAAAATATAAATTTGGTAGAACCCCTTTTTTATATTAACTTTAAAGCTATTCTTGTTAGGTATCTTATGAGATCTCACTTCTTTGTATCATCTATAGTTACATTTTTTATTCTTTTGTTTCATTTCACAATTTAATAGATTTCACTTAGGGTCAGTAGACCCATCATGCAATGTCAAAGTGATAAATGACCCTACATTGAGATCCATGATTCCTATGTTCACACTTGAAATCAATGGTAGTTTTAGACTATACTTTATTAAAGCCTTAATATTTTTATGATTTGAAATATAGCATTAATCAATTTATTCATATCCAACACTTCTTTGGCATCTTCACTATATTTCCCAAATTTATTTTTAAAAGAGTTAAACCATGTACTATATATTTATTTAGCTTTTTTACCTCTTCTTCTTCTTCTTTGTATTGATAAAATAGGCATAGGGGATGTGTACCCTTGAATTTAATGAACCATGTCTATTATTTCTATATCATTTGAACTTGAACCTACTTTAACTCCATGACTTAACATTATTTATTTAAAATACTATTTCTTATGTTCTCCAAAAAATATCCTCCCTCATAATTGTGATATAAAACTACCTTATAATTAATCTACTCATTCTTATTATCTCTTTCCACTTTTTTCCATCTCTTTCAGATCCTTTTTCTAATCTATCTCTTTCTTTTCTCTCATCTACACATTATATTATTTCAGACCCTATCATTTCCTCATCCTCATTGTCTCCATAATATCTATCTCTTCCTTATTTATATTATAAAATTTATATTCTAATCCTTATCTCAACAAAATTTTAATTATTCTATTTATTCCATCTCTATTAGAATAGGTCTTACTCTAGTCATAGAATTCATTTTCGCTCTGCTTCTCTATGTCCTCCATCTTTTAGATTCAAGTTCAAATTTTCCTTCTTAGTTACTCACTATCACACACATCCCCCCAAAACCTGAAGTAACTAATCCATGTTGGTGGGAATGGAAACCATGGCCTTTTATACAACTAATATTTTAATAAGATTAGGTTGTCACTATATAAACTTGCCTCTAATGCCCTTGAAAAGTAGATCTTGTGCAACCTCAAATACAATTTACCTTTGTATAAAAAAGTTAGTGATGTATCCATTAATGGTAGTTTTTATCCAATATCTATTAGATGTTTCTACTTGGTATCTAACTATTATATGTTTTCTAGTCTCTATTCGATTCAAACTAAGTTTTTTATTTCTCTTAGCTTAAAAAATAAGTATTCAAGTCTTGATAACCATGATGCTAGTAGTATAGAAAACTTTCACTAAAATATTTCATAAATTTCACCATATATGTGGTCATGAATAACTTATTTCATGGAGGTTCCTATCCTATTTGACTCTTCTTCTATGAAATTGTGAATTCTTTCATTCAACTATCATTCTAGGTCTCTCTATCCAATTTACATCTTAGCATGTTTTAACAATTCGTGCTTACCACATTATTGTCAGCAAAGGTTCCTAGAAACCCCATCATAACATGCTAATATGTTTTTATGTGTGAAGTAGGATGCATGCTCAAAACACAAACATAGTTATAAAATAGGTCAAAACTTTATTTGGTTCAAAATTACATATTTATCTAGAGAAACATAGATTAATTTGTACATAACCTTAATTATTATTAAATGTTTAAATAGATTTAAACAAAATAAAGCATACATAATACATTAAAAAAGTATAAAAATACATTGAGGAAAACCATTATTATATCTCTATATTAATCACTATATTTCATAACTCCTTTTCATTACAATTGATCACTATTTATAAAACTTTATAATGATTTATCGCTTCACATTCCATCCTTTTAGTTCAAGATCAAAGGAGTTTTTTTCAATCCATAGGCTTTTATAATCCATACACAATATGAATACATACAAAATGAAATATGTTATGCAGATTAATATCTCTCACACACTTGTCGTGCATCTACACTATGATTTTATTATCCTAATTTACTACCAACAATTTTTTACTAGGAAAATGGCTTCCTTACCACATACAAGTTGAAAAGGAATGGGTTTTATTTAAGTTTATTGTAATTTTTTATATATTCACAATATATTGATAATACCCAATCATATGAATATTTTCACCCTACATCACAAATATAGAATAAAATTGTGTCAAAAATAAATTTAAAGGATTCCACTATCCCATTTGTATGTGGGTGGTACAGATTAGTTTTATGTCTCATCACCATGTATTTAAATAATAGAACACATGTTGTCTCTAAAAATAAATATGTACCTTGATCACTTGTGAGACTCACTAGAAACGCATATTTAGTTATGATATTTTCTCAAAAAAATACAAAATGTAGTTATGGTATAATACTTTCTTGGTGTTATCACTTTTATCACCAACACACCCATTTGATTTAAAATGGGGACCCCTTGATTTAAATTAGGTTTAAAAGTGGACCATTGGTCATATCTAATTAATATTTTTCAAATTAAAATATAGGAATAAAAGTTAAACATATATTGGCATCAAAATATAATACTTCATTATTCATACTATTGACTTGTATAATTTTTATCTCACCAATGGAAAATATTCAAGATTAAGGTACAATCATGAGTTTGAAAATTTAAAATTTTTAATCCTCATAAAAAATATGAGCAGTGTTTTGACATTTGTCATGGTTTTAAAATATCTAACTTTCATGTTTATCTTATCCTATTCATAGGCCTTTTCACTATGACACATGAATTCAATGTAATTTGTAAAAGACACAAATATATTTAGACATATTCCATGTGTCACAATTTTCCCCATTTGCATCATTCTCACCTTTTTAAGTCCTTAGAACTTAATTTTGAAATTTATTAGCATTTAAACTTTAGTGCATTCAAAATTATGCACACCTTTTCACAACATTTTTTTTCAATATCAAAGTTTAAGAAGTGAAAATTAAAGAGATGAAGCCACCTATCACTACCTCACTCAATTGCAATCACACACTACTCACATATCCAAAATAAAAATTATTCAAGTCTAATAAGTGTGAAACAGATAAATGGATCCACTTATTGTATTAGAAGAGGTTCTTGATGATCCATAGGACATTTTTGGGCATCATAAATTCCCAAGATCTCCCAAAACTAGTATAGTTTTCATGAACATTCTGAGAGATTTCTAATGCCTATTAGAACACGTAAAATGGACATTGTATGCTATAGATATCATTGGTCAAAGTTTGGATCCAAAAATGGCCAACAAGTCTATAATGACATGGATGTGTGTATGGTTGACAAGTGGACCAATAAACATGTGACATGTGGAAGTACAATTGTAAAGGGTGTTTATTTTTTCCTCTAGTCTTTGACACTCATATTTGGACAAATGGACCACCCTATTTTCTGGTTAGGGACCCTTAGCCAGGGTTGACACACTCTTTTTGTAGAGGGGTGACTTTGCCTCCATTACTTCATATTACCATTGTAAATCTTTTATTTATAAATGCCTCTATGTTGTTTACATATTGTATGTGGGACTAATAATCTTGAATTATTAAACTATTCCATATATTTTCCAAGTCAGCAATGTCAAGCTCGAGATACTTGTGTAGGCCAACTCAGCTGAACTAAAAGATAAATTCACATAGTTTTTTACTGAGATATTCAAACAAATCAAGTTGTTATTCCAACTGAGCTCAAAGGATATATTTGGTGGTGATAGCTC
The DNA here is from genome assembly GCA_037957365.1 of Torreya grandis. Classification (NCBI taxonomy): domain Eukaryota; kingdom Viridiplantae; phylum Streptophyta; class Pinopsida; order Cupressales; family Taxaceae; genus Torreya; species Torreya grandis. Next base: position 1,293,292 of record JARHVA010004557.1, on the reverse strand, counting down.
AACATTGTAATGAATTGCCAACATATCCAACTGACCTTGACTAAATTTCATCGAGATCATATTGCCAATCATCAAAGGATTATTTAAACCAACCTAAATAAAAGGAGACATAGATGTGGTCTAAGCCACATAACATGAACCAATGACAACCCTTTTTAAGGCTTAAGTGAAGTTGTAAACTGATGCATGTGGGATATTAATCCCTAGATGGTAAATGTTGTGACCAAGGTCATTGGTCTAAGTGGCCACCATATGGTTTGAACCCATGACTTATGTCAAAACACTTAATCAACATTACCAAACCACCATACCTTTGTAAGTGATATAAAATGGACAAAATTGTATTTATATAGGGGATTATTTAAAATAATTGTATAAGGATTTTAATGGCATATTGTAAGGTTTTGCATTTTTGGCCAAACTCAAGGCATTTTTAGGTCTTAGTGTAAACTAAAAAGTTATTCATAATTCAAAGATACTCCATGTGGTATATTTGTGTTCCCAATTTGGTGTTTATTTGACATTATTTTGAGTGATGAAAGTGATGCTTTGATGTATAATGTTCAGAAGAGATTCTACAAGTGCTTCAGGAAGGTGGAGGATGATTATTGAGCATCACCAGAGTCTTTTGAAGGTATGATGACACAAATTTGTAGATTTTGATTTTACATTAAGGTGTTTTAATTTTTTCATTTTGAATTTCAATCAAGTTTTAATGGATCAGTTTGATTGAACCCAAATATGTAGGCAATTGCCAAACTCCATAAATAATTTTGGTGTCATCTTTATTCTAATTTTCCATTTTAATTTCTAATTTATTTTACAAATTTAATCAGTCAAGTTCAATTTTCAGAAATGCATATTTTATTAGTTTATGATATTTACATAAAATTGATATAAGTGAAATCTGGATTGAATTATCAAACAGTTGATTGAATTGAATGTGGTAAATTCTAAAATCAGATTTTGATGAATTTATGTTAGTTAAAATTTAGATTTTTGATTAGTTTTAGATTCATTTTAATTACAAAAACTGATAAATTAAAAGGTTCCATTTGTAAACTATTTAATAGTAGGGGATCTACTACAATTTATGGATCAAGTTTTTGGTATTAAAGCAGTTGAATTTGGTGGCTTGCTTTCAATTTATATTTGGTATCAGTTTGGTTTTCTAACTTCATCAGATTTGTAAAATTTATGGCTTCATCTTTCATTTGTAGTGTGTGTTTTATTTTGGAAGTACAAGTTGTTTTTAGGAGCAAAAAATCATGGGCAAAGCCTTGAAGCATTCAATCAATAGATCTAGGATGAGAATACTTTCCTGAGATCCAAGTTTCGCTCCTTAGAAGAGGAGGTTGAATGCTTGAAATTTGATTTACAAACCAAGGATGAGCTCTTGACATATTTGCAGAGTAGTGAACAAAAGGAGTTGCCTTCTACCATAGATATAAAGACCATAATGGAAAAGTACACTATAAGTTCACCATGTAGCACTTCCTCTTAGTTAGTTTTTGATGTCATTTTTAGTGATTTTGAAAAACACACTTTAGGTATTGGCTCAAAATTGTTGTTTAAAATGGGTTTTGATGGAAGAGTCTTGGAAAGAATAGCCAAGGTATTACTAACCTAATATAGATCAAAGAGTCTTGGAAAGAATAGCCAAGGTATTACTAACCTAATATAGATCAAAGATCATCCTTATTTTGCAAGTTTAGGTTACACTAGTGAGCGAATAGAAATTGGAGAGAGTTCCAAATCCACTGAAAGAATATAATATTTCAATAGCCAAGTGCTTATGCCACTAGTACAATAAAATTGCTCCATACATAAGAACAAGTCATCATAACAAGATGATAATAGGTGTAAACAAATGACCAAAAGAGGTAATGAAATTCCACCCCCTCATTTTTATACTCAACATAACACTAGATGAAATTGTGTAAATTACAAAAATTCTAATCCTCTCTTTTAGTATAAAAAATATGGCTATTATATACATAAAATATGGCATGATTTTCCTTGCACTTTTTTTGGTTAAAGTAACCATTATATTGATAGTTATTGGAAGAGAAGGCCATTATTGAATAAGTTGATGCCTTTCATTAGAAAAAAGGCTGGTGCTAAAGACCAATCTCATCATTCAGAGGTGAGATATGACAAATGTGATTCCTCATCAAAGAAAAAGGCCAAGAGAAAAATTTGTGCTCATTTTCATGTGAATGGGCATTAGATTGAGTACTTTTGGATACTTCATTCATCTCAAAATAGTAATATGAAGATGGAATATAGACCTATTATAAAGGTAAATGAAGTTCTTAATCCACCACTAGTTAATGAGTCAACACAGGTATCTACTAAGGAAATAAAATCAATTGAAAAGGAAATCCATTAAGATGGGTTGGAATTTTTTTTTAAAATTATATGTTACATGAATGATGATTTTTGAATGGAATTTCAATAAAGTTAGAGCATTTGATTATATGGGATTCCCATTGTATGTGAAATGAAATATTTTCCCATGTTTTTTTAGCTTTGATTTTGGAGTTCTGATTTATGAGAGGAACTGAGAGACAATTTATCATGCTTAGTGAACTTATTATATTTGAAAATTTGAGAAAAATCCATTTGAATCTCCTTTTCACATTTTGAGTTCCTGATACAGTTTAGGAATTAAACTCATATTTTTAGCTTTAGATAATTTTGATAGCAATTTATGCAGGTTGATGGGCACATTGGCAATATTCAATTTTCCATACTTGCATTTCAAAGTAATTATTATTTTGGGGATGAATCTATTTTTGGAATGTATATGTTGGATGCATTTTAAGATCCATATTTTGGGGGAGCATTTGTAATTGTAATCATAATGTATAATTTGAATTGTTACCATACTTATAATCACATGTTGTATAAGACCCATGTGGGCAATAACTATGATTTCTAAATATGATAACAACATTAAAGTGCATTCTAATTACACTGATAAACATGTTTATAGTTTCACTAGGTGATTTATTATAGTGATGGTAGTTTTTCCATTTTGAATTGTGACATTTGGGAGACATAATTATTCACATGCAGTTTCAGGGATTAAGTCTAACTCTTAATCTTATTGTAAGCAATTTGCAGTTTGATTTCTAAATCATTTCCATGATATTTTGTAGTGAAGTTTATAGTGATATTTTCTCATGATTGATAGTTTCATAGGGTAAGTGGACACTACCTATTATTGGCATTTGGTGATCTATTTCAAACTGATCATTTACAATACTTTATAGTTCATAAGATCAATAGACACTTGTGTTTGGAATTTAGTTGTCTATTTCATATTGATTCATTTCATTGATATTTTGTAGAGTATCTCGATAGACTTGTAGTGTTAGTGGACACTCACCTATGTTTTGAATTTATATGTCTATTTGATACTAATCTACTTTTGTAGCTACAATATTGGCTAATTCACATGGGTTCGGTTAGACATTGCCTCTTTGGAAAGTACTTTGTGTCAGATCTCAAGTCATGCATCAAATCATGGTTAAAATTATGAGGGTACAAAGTTGGCTTCTCAAACAAAATTCATTATTTTACCATACTTAGCCAAATTTGCAATGTGGCAAGAAAGAGTTGAGTAATCATGTTGATGAGGTCAAAATTTGGATACATAGAGGTGTTAGGATAAAATGATCATATAGGTTTATTAATTTTTATACCTAGTTTATTTATGCTAATTTTTGGATCATGTGATGTACCACATCAAAAGATATGCCTATGTAAAGTTGGGCTTCCAGGTAGTTTGACTATGTTTTCCCATGCTTAGCCAATTTTTCAATGTGGCAAAAAGAGCTAAGTGAGAATTGATGGTATTATATCTTACATGTGTGAAGGTATAAATATAATATGATCATATGGGTTTGTTTAGTTATGATTATAGTTGATTTATGATAGAATACAGATCATGCACTAAATCATGAAAAAAGTTATGAAGGAGCAAATTTGGTCTCCTAGACAAAATTGAGACATAGTTGGCTCTGTGATAGATGATTTTGAGAAGGAATTTTAATGGCATAATATCTCATACATGTGAGGGTTATAGGAGCTATTTGTCATATGGTTGGATTTTCCTATGTGAGGAGATCATCTGGTCCAAATTTGAGATCATGCAAATAAGAACAAAAGAAGTTATTGAGGTGTAAAGTTGGATTTCTAGGCATATTAAAAGGGTCCCCACACTTAGTCATTTCTACAAGAGTTAAAGTCTAAGCAAGAACAATGGTGCACATTTCTCTAAGATGTCAAGAAGCAACAAGATGAGGATATGTACATGTTTTTTAATGACTAAGCAAAGGTAAAAGATACATATCTAATGGTGAGTTGGTGTTTGTATAGATTTATCTAATAGTGAGTGTTAATCACTAAAAGACTGGTTGATCTATAGAGATTGATGGAATGTGTTGAGTTATAGTTCCCAGATTACATGAGATGAGGAAAATGTGATTAAGGTTTAATGTCTAATATTGGTGCATATGACTTATAGATAAAAAAAGATAAATGGTGCATAATTTATTTGAGTTGAGAGTTCATGAGATGCAAGCACTATGTTTGAAGGTTAACTAAGACCATTGCAATTCAAATATTTGAATTTAACATAGGGAAAAACTAGAGATCTATATTTTGACCATATCTTTTAATAGAATTCAAATTTACTAGTGCCATAAAAATCAAAGTGGTAGAGGACTCCAAGGACCATCTAGATATACTAATTTGAAGATCTTAAAGTGAGTATAGTCAAATATATTAAGCTTGGAAGTTGAATATGTTTTCATGTTTTTTTGTAAATAACCCACAAAGGATATTTGAGCTCATTTTCATGTCTCATGATGAATTTTATATTTGGGGGTGTTTTATAATCCATGAGGATGATTTTTGAGGATTTTGGAGGTATGTTCAATATTTATTGAATTTTAAAAATGCTTAAGAATTTGACTGTATGTTTGGTATTGGTATTCCTATGTATTATATCTTATTTTGATTTAATTGAGCATACACATAGGTGAGAAAAAGTGACTTTTATCTTTCGAGGATGTCCTTGGGGACATAAAGAGTGGACCTATGTTTTTAAAAGTGTTTTTGTGTTCTTATTTTGTTTGATGGTGTGCTAAATGGGTGAATATGTCTCCATGAGACCTATAAGAGCTATAAGGGCCTTATTAAAAGGTGTAGCTACTTAAGGGTGACCCATAGATGCTATGGATGACCTATGAAGTTTGTATTGAGATGTGTATTCATGTAATAGTTTATTTATAGGTTAATACATGCCTAAAGGATGGCCAAGATGGTGGTTATCATGATTGCTATATAAATAGTGAAATCAAAGGTGGTGATTTCTAGATTTGTAAAACTAGAATGAGTGAGTGAGAGTGTGGATCCAAGTGAAGGAGATAAACATTGAAAAAGAAGGTATAAGCAAATGAGGACTAGTAGAGAGTGAAGAGGATCATGCATACTAGTTTGAACAAGGTGTTAAAGGTGATCACATAGGTCATTCTCAAGAGAATATTCTCAAGAGAATATTCTCAAGAGAAAGAATGGGTGAGTATTCTCAAGAGAATATTTGAGAGAGGCTTGTATGAGTGATTTATAGAGTGAAGGAGGGGTAGACTAACCTGAGGATGAGGTGAAGAGAAAATAAGTTTGAAGACTATCTATATGACCTATTGGTTATAATTCTATTGGTATAATAATGCTCTTGTTATTTGAATGTGAGTGAAGGCAAGGTGAAGAATGTGTGAAACTAGTGGTTGATCTAGGAGGAAGATTAGTGTGTGGAATATGTATATAACCATCTGGTCATGTTGTTGAAGTTGTGATAGATTTGTTACTATGAAGGATTCATTGAGTATGCAAAGTTGAAGAGTGGTGTTGGTTTAGATATGTAATGTGTCCTAATTTATCTTTGTATGTTGGTTCAAGTATGTAATGTGCTTTGGCTAACAGGGTATGTTGGGTGACATAGTTGTTGCTAAAAGGTAAGAAGAGTGATATTTAGATATCCATAATCAAGTGTTGAAGACATCAGTCCTAAGGTGGAAGTGTTCTTATCAAAATAGGTTCTAAAGGAGTTAGTCTTCCTTAAGGGTATTTGTTCTTTGTAAAATAGGTGTTTTACTAAAATTTGGTGGTCTAAAGGAGTTGATCATCTTAGGGGCACGTGCTCTTTGTGGAATAGGTATTTCACTAAATACCTTTGTTTAGGAGGATATGTTCAAGGTTTACTGGTCTAAAGGAGTTGATCAATCTTTTGTTTGTAATTTCTTATAAGATAGTAGTCCATTTGTGTTTTAGGCTGGAGAGTGGATTTTATTCCCCATGAGGTTTTCCCACAACAACTATGTGTTGTGTTTGATATTGTGTATGTATTAAAGGAATGATTTCTCTTGTTAATTTTTCTTGATCAAGTTGATATATGCTACTTTTTAAAATAGTTTGAAAGGGACTGCAATTGAAATTGTAAATATTTGGGATCACTGATTCACCCCCCCTCAATGGATTGTACCTCTAAAAATTGGTATCAGATTAGGTCCTTTAGGAGGAAGATTAACAAATTAAAGGATAATTTGAGTTATACAAATATGCCTAAACTTTTGAGGAAATAAAATCTTGAGTTGATATCAATGGTCAAAAGTATTGAAGAAAATATTAGTCATATTAAAAAGAGCAAGCAAGTAGGATGATATATGATGTGGTTAAAGAAGTTAAGAGGGATTAGGAGACTAAATAAGTTCTTAGAATTTAGGTGGAGGATAAATGTTCAAACATGAAATATAAATAAGTTGAAATTAATCAATTAAAGACTAATCTTGTTTCCCTAAAAGATGAGTATGAAAGGGTCATAATCAAGATAGGCAAGATTGAAAAGGATCAAAATAAATCAGAACAAGTTAAAGAAGATGGAACATAGATTAGCAATATCAAGGATTAGTTAGGGCTAACTAATGTAAATTTGAGGACAAGAGAAGAAGAATGCATATATCTTAAGACTTAGTTAGAAGAAATAAATGTCAAAATGAGTTCAAGGCAAGGTGAGTATGATGAGATAAAATTGTTGAAGAATGAGCATGAACAACTCATAAACAAGTTTCACAAGCTAAGAAAGGAACATGTGAAGTCTGAGAATGTTAAGGAGATTAAAAATCTAAAAAGTAATAAAAGAAGGTCTATTAGACAACTAAATACTTCAAGGCATGATATTTTATTTCATGGTCATTGTTATATATGTAAAAAGTATGGTCATAGAGATAAGGAATATAAAATGAAAGTCAATCAAGTTTGGACATTCATGGAGCTATGATAGAAGGAATTTTTGGCCAAAGATTGATCAATGTTCAAATCTATCAAAAGGTACAAATGATGTTATTTATTTCAATTATCATAAGAATGGATATATTGCTAGATTCTATCCATATAGTGTTAAGATGTATTCAAGGTATATCAAAGGATATAAATCTCCTAGAAGGTTTTAAAAAAGATAAACTTAGGTCTAAAACCAAAGGTAATTATTGATAATTCTTCTAGTCATAAGGTTGATAAGAAATTTGTTGTAGAACACTATATTGTGAATCAGGATAAGCTCTAGGATCAAGTAGGTATGATGGTTGTAGAAGACAAGAAGAGTCAAAATATGGTATGGAGACTTGAGATAGTAAAGACTAAGAAGACTAACCCTATTGATTCCAAGAGTCTTGATGGATTATTTTCCAAGGTGGAAAAATAATAAAAAATGAATGAACGTCAAGAGTTTATGATGTCAACATTTATTGAAAAATATGAAAACAAATGAAGTCAAAGATTCAATTAAAATCAAGTAGGAGTGCAAGTTAGAGAAAGATATGGAGATATGATAGTCTCCTAAGGTTTGCGACTTTTAGTCCCACTATGTTAAAGGGGTATCTCTTGCTAAGATTCAAGGAGACACTTGCCAATTAGAGGAATCTTGGTGGTTAGATATTATTTGATGAGAAGGTATGAAAATAAGGTCTATTTATGCATTCTTTTTATATATCTATCTATTGGAGAAAAGAATTTTATGAAAAATCACAGTGGTCCTATCTTGAGGAGTTAGCTTGTTGATCATGGTCTATAAGTTCTAATATAAAGTATTTGAAGACTTGTTGAAGATGTCATGTTCTTGATGAAGCATGAAGTTAGGGGGAGCTTTGTAATTGGTCAAGTCCTAAGATCAGAGGACTGAGTAGTTGAATATTATTAAGAATGTGTGTAAAAATCAATTTCTTGTGATGAATATGATAGTTCCAATCATATAAGGTCTTTGGTTAAGGGGGAGCAACAACTTCATGAGCTTGCCCCAAAGATTTATGAAGGAGCTATTTTGTAGGGTTATAATGGGTATATTTAGATGGAATAGTTAGGTTGATGAAATATCAAGAATATTTTGATGCTCAAAAATATCTATACACTTATTTTTGATGTGCTCTAAGTGTTTCATGGTTTGATGATATGTTGAATCCAAATTGAAGACTTTTGAGTGCTCTTGGTTCTCTAAGTTTTGGCTTAAGGACAAGAAAGCCTAAAATGGGTTATAGGAAGTATGGGTTACCAAAGGTGTGGAAGCTCAAATATTGGTCTAGAATTTTGTGATGGGTGTCTCTAGGTGTGCAATAAGTTTTAGAGATGTGTGTTTATTATAAGGAGGCTTATTGACCCTATTTGTTTTAAGATTCTATGGTTTTTAGGCTCATCTAGAAAAGTGGTTTGCCTTATGAATTGAGGTTTTATGATCCTTAATATGTTTAATGGACCAAATGGGTGGTCAAATAAATATTAAAAGAGATTTTAAGATTTGTGGTTATCAAGTTATTCATGTTGTTGTCAATATGGAGGGCTAATTAACTAGTAGGTTTGCGAAGGAAGTATGTGGAAGAAGATGATATTGGTGATAAAAATTGGTGTGATTTAGGGGGAATATGAGATTGATATAGATATAAATTTTCAGGTCTTGAAGATGTGTCTACAAAAATTTGTGGGATCTACAAGTTCTAGGTAGGGCTACAAGGAGTCTAGACAAACATAGTCTTGAAGATGTGATTTTTTGTTTAGTTTATCCAAAATAGAAAAGCACAAATGTTTCAAGTTGAGTTATAAATTTAGTTTATAACATGATTCCTAATTGATGAGTGATATGATGCTTTATTGGTGGTCATGGAAGTGTCTTGAGAAGGAAGGCTAGTAAGCCTGCATGGTGGTTCCTAATGGTGTGTGGAGATCTGAAGATACTCAAAAGGTGAAATTTCTAAAAAATATTATGGGAAGTCCCTCTCAAATTTATATTGGTAATTTATATCAATTTTTAGGGTTTTTTGTGTATCTTTCTTCATTGGTTGTAGTGCTTGGTTTAAGATAGTGTTGACATGGAACAAGAGGAAGTTGTCAAGATAAATTGAAGTAGGCTCAAGGTAAAGGGGAGTTTTTATAAACTTTATAAAAAGGTAATTTCCTATTTTATAGTATTTATGAGTCTTTATGATCATTTTTGACCACTTTTTCATTGTGTCAAAGGGGGAGAAAGTTCTTATTGTGGGAGTGCTTTGAAGAGAGAGAAGGTGAGTTTTATTTTGCTATAGATGATGGTTGTTGACATCAATGAAAAAGGGGAAGATTTTTGGAGATTTATAATATTTATGTCATGATGGTGTCATGGAGGTGTCCTAATGAGTGGATGAAGTGCTTTGATATCCTAAGTAACAATGACAAAGTGTGCAATATGCTTGTTCTTGTATGCTTGAAGTATGATTGGTTGATCTCCAAAGTTTGACTTGTTATAGATGTTTATGGATGAGTATGGTGATTGGAGCATGTGAAATAGGTCCATAATATGTTATATATTCTTTTAGATCTTGTATTCATAAGTATAATTCATCTTGTTGATCATAGTTTTTCATCTAGACACTTTGGGTCTAATGGCAAAAAATCTGAGTTGGTAGTTTGATGATGTCACCATTTCCATGTGTGAATGAGTCAAGGGGAGTTGGTCATATGGTTTTGATCAAAATAATCCCTATTTTTTATGTTCTATATATAAATCCATGCATTGAAGCATGGTTAAATATATGAGGGTGCAAATTTGGCTTCTCAGTTAGAATTCATTATTTTTCCATACTTAGCCAAATTTGCAATGTGGTCAAAAAGAGATGAGTAAGCATGTTGATGAGGCTATCATTCACATGAATAGAGGTGTCAAGATAAAATAATCATATGGGTTTTTTCATTTTTTTTCTAGTTTATTTATGCTAATTTTTAGATCATGTGATGTATCACTTTAAAATATATGCATATGTAAAATTGGGCTTCTAGGCAGTTTGACTATGTTTTACCATACTTAATCAATTTTGTAATGTGGTAGAAAGAATAAAATGAGAATTTTGATGGTGTTATATCTTACATGTGTGAAGGTGTCAAGAGAATATGATCATAAGGATTTGTTTAGTTTTGAGCATAGTTGATTTGCACTAAAATCTAGATCATGCACTCAAGCATAGAAAAGGTTATGAAGGATCAAAGTTGGCCTCCCAAATAAAATCTGGACATAGTTGGCTCTATGATAGAATATTTTGAGAAGGATTCTTAATAGTGTAATATCTCACATGCATGAGGGTTCTAGGATCTATTTGTCACATGGTTAGATTTTCCTATGTGAGGAGGTCATCTAGTCCAAATTTGAGATCATACGAGTAAACATAACAAAAGTTATTTAGATGCAAATTTGGCCTTCCAGGTATATTAAAAGGATCCCCATATTCATTTCTACAAGAGTTAAAGCTTGAGAAATATCAATAGTTCACATTATTCTAAGAAGTTAGGAAGTAGTGAGATAAAGACAAGTGAAAAATGTTTAAAAACTAAGTAAAGGTACATAATAAGGATCCAATGGTGAGTGGGTGTTCATACAGATTGATCAAATGGTGAACATTGATCACTAAGGACCTGGTTGATCAATAGAGATCAATGGAGCACATTAAGCTAAAGCTCCTAGATTGCATAAGATGAGGTCAACGCGACTGAGGTTTAACATTTAATCATTAACACCTATGCATTTAATATTGAATAAGATCAATGGTGTGTAATTGATCTAAGATAAGAGTTCATGAGATGCAATCACTGTGTTTGAAGGTTAACTATGACCATTGCAATTAAAATTTTTGAATTTAACATAGGGAAATACTAGAGCTCTATATTTTGACCATATCTTTTGATAAAATTTGAATTTACTGGTGTTGTAAAAATAAAAGTGGTAGAGGAATCCAAGTTGCATCTAGAGATACTGATTTGAAGATTTGAAAGTAAGTACAATCAAACAAATTGAGCTTTTAATTTTATTGTGCTCACACCTTTCCTAAAAATAACTTGAGAAGGATATTTGAGTTTGGTTTAATGTTGTTTCGATGTTTCATGATGACTTTTATATTTGGGAGTGTTGTAGACTCCATGAGGATGCTATATGAGGAATTTTTAGGCATGTTCAATCTATATTGAGTATGAATAATGCTTACGAATTTGACTATATGTTTGGTATTGGCGTTCTTATGTATTAGATCTCTATTTGAGTTAATTGAGCATACACAAAGGTGAGCAAAGGTGCTTGTGATGTTTTGAGGATGTATTATGAGATATAAGGAGTTGTCCTATATATTTAAAAATGGTCAAGCATTCTTTTTTTATTTGATAGTATTATAAAAAGGTGAATAGGTCTCCATGAGACTTATAAGAGCTACAAGGGCCTTATTAAAAGATGTAGCTACTTAAGGGTGACCCATAGATGCTATGGCCAACATATATAGTTTGTATTGAGATATGTATTCATTTAATAGTTGCCTTAAGGGTTAAGACATGCCTAAAGGCTAACCAAAATGGTGGTTATCATGATTGCTCTTTAAATAGTGAAATCAAAGGTGGTGATTTATAGATTTATAAGACTAGAATGAGTGAGTGTGAGTGTGGAGCCAAGTAAAGGAGATAACCTTTGAAAAAGAAGGTATATGTCAGTTAGGACCAGTAGAGAGTGAAGAAGATTAGACATGATAGTTTGAGTAAGGTGTTAAAGGTGATTACATAGGTCATTAGACCTAATAAGCCTAGAAGAGGTAGAATGAGTGAGTATGCTCAAGAGACTATTTGATGGAGGCTTGTGTGTGTGATTTGTGGAGTGAAAGTGGGGTAGAGTGCCCTAAGGATGAGGTGAAGAGAAGATCAGTTTGAGGACTATTTTTATGACTTTTTGGTCATAATTTGTTTGGTAGAATAGTGATCTTATTGTTTGAATGTGAGTGAAGGCAAGGTGAAGATTGTGTAAACTTGGTGGTTGATCTAAGAGGTAGATTAGTGTGTGGACTATGTATATGACCATCCAGTCATATTATTAAAGTTATGATAGAGTTTTTGATATGAAAGATGCATTGAGTATGCATATTTGAAGAGTGAGATTAGCTGGGCTATGTAATGTGTCCTAATTGATCTTTGTATGTTGGTTCAAATATGTAATGTGATTTCGCTAATAGGGTGTGTTGTGTGACAAAGTTGTTGCTGAAAGGTGAGAAAAGTGATATCTAGAGATCCATCATTAGGTGTTGAAGACATCAATCCTAAGGTGGAAGTGTTCTTATCAAAGGAGGGCATAAAGGAGTTGGTCTTCCTTAGGGGTAGTTGCTCCATATATAATAAGTGTTTTAATAAAATAAAATGGTCTAAAGGAGTTGATCATCTTAGGGGTAGGTGTCTCACTAAATACCTTTGGTCAGGAGGACATGATCAAGGTTTTTTGGTATAAAGGAGTTGATTAGTGTATTGTTTGTAATTTATTATAGGATAGTAGTCCATTTGTATTTTAGGCTTGAGAGTGGGTCTTATTCCCCATGAAGGTTTCCCATATGAACTATGTGTTATGTGTTTGATCTTGTGTATGCATTGAGTAAATGAGTTCTCTTGTTAATGTTGCTTGATCAAGTTGATATATGCTAATTGTTTAAATAGTTTTAAAGGGATTGCAATTGTGAAATTGTAAATATTTAGGATCACTGATTCACCCCCCTCTCATTGGTTTATACCTATAACACATTTGACATCTTTTTGAGTGATTGAAGTGACACTACTACGTGGAATGTTGGGAAGAGATTTTGTAAGTTCTTTAGGAAGGTGGAGGATGACTACGAAGCATTAATATAGTCTTTACAAGGTCTGATGGCACAAATTTTTAGGTTTTGAGATTATATTATGGTGTTGTAAGTTTTTCATTTGTACTTTTAATCTATTTTTAATGGATCAGTTTGAATGAACTTAGAGACATAGGTAATTCCTGAACTCTGTAAATAACTTTGGTGTCATCTTTATTCTAATTTTGCATTCTAATTTATAATTAATATTTTTCATTTAATCAATCAAGTTTAAATTTTATAAATGCATATTTTATTAGTTTACAATATTTAAAGAAAATTGATATATGTGAAATCTGGATTGATTGATCAAACAATTGATTGAATTGAATTTGGTGAATAATAAAATCAGACTTTGATCAGTTTATATCAGTTAAAATTTAGATTATTGATTAGTTTTAGTTTCATTTTAATTATGAAAACTAATAAATTAAAAGGATCCATTTGTAAACTATTTAATAGTAAGGGGTCTACTATATTTTATGGATCAAGACTTTTGCATCAGAGTAGTTGAATTCAATGGCTTGATTTTGATTTACATTTGATATCAGTTTGGTTTTCTAACTTCATCAGATTTTTAAAATTTGTGGCTTGATCTTCCATTTTTAGTGTTTGTGTGTTTTTTGTAAGTACAAATTGGCTATAGTGTTGAACACAACTATCTATTGATGGGGGGGGGCTGTGAATCAATAGATTAGCTAAACTAGTTATTTTAAACCTTTTAAAGTAAATACAAATTGATATGAATATTAAATAATAGATTTAGAGATCACACATGCACACAAAAACACATTACACCAAATTTATATGTGGAAAACCCAAAAGGAAAAACATTATGAGAATAACTATTAGAATCTACTGTTCTAATACAGCCTCACAGTTGAAACACCTCACTAGAAAAACCACATTGGTTACATTTAAGGACACCTATCCTTAGGAGACACTAATCCCCTAACTGAGCACCAAATTATTTTTTTTGAAAGCACCAACCAATCATAACTATGGAGCTAAAACTCTAGTGTACAAGATAGATTCACAAATGAATCTAGTTTAGTTTCTTTGTTACAAGTCTAATCTATAACTACTCACTCTCTGCTCATTCTCTATGTGCCTTTTATTCCTCTCTACTCAATATATACACATTCTCTATGTGTTCTTTCTTCCTCTCTACCTCACTTGCTATCTCTAAATTTCACTCTATGTCTACATACATCTCGAGTTGACACACTTTGAGTTGCTCTGCTAACACCTTTTTCAGTTACAACAACAGTATCAAAAAAAGCCCATTACAATGTTCAAGATGTTATATACGTATAGATAATGAGTCTAAGGTTTCACATATTCAATTGCATTCACACTTCAAATCCCCTTTACTAGTTATCATTTAATGCAATTTTGACATTTATGCTTTCCCATGTCTCAGTTCATGTAACACACTATAATGTTCAGGTATCTTTACTATTTTTAGCAAATGTTAGATTCAGGTCATTACTACACTACTTTCTTAATTGATAATTGATCAGTTATATCAATCAATCTTAGGCTCTGTGTAGACCTTTTTAGCTAACCGTTTATCTAGTCAAGTCTTTAAATGAATATTATTCATTTAGTCTTTGGCACCATTCACTATCTATCTTGAACCATCAAGTCTTTTGTATGCACTATTTCTACTTTTAAATAGAACTGTTGATCTATCTTGTATTAACCAATTGATATTTTTCTTGCATCTTGATATATCTCATATGATTGGTTTGCTTTCACTCCTTTTGATTGTCTTAGACATGATCAATCTTTATCTTTGTCTATATGCCTTTTAGGATTTTATCATGGAAGCCTTTCATCTTTTTTGAACTGGCCTTATGTCCTCTGTAATTATCCTTTGGCACTTTCAAGTGTCATTTCTCTTCAATATAACTACCCTTTGGGATTTTGAAAACTATCTTTTAAAAATTTGCAAATGTCCTTCAAAAACTCTATAAATTTCCTTTCTTCATTTGAACTATCTTTGGATAAACTGTTTCAAGATTTTTGTCAAGGTGATCTTCGAGGCAATTTCCATGAGCTTTTTTTCAAACTGCCCTTCAAGAAAATTTCCATGGGATTTTTGTGAAAGTTCCCTTTGGGATAATTTCCCTGACAAAATGTCTAAGTGTCTTTTAGGACTTCTAAAATACCCTTTATTTCTTCGCTCAAATCTTTTATAACTTTTTTTCAGGACACATACCCTTCAAAACTTTAACAATGGTCCACATACCCTTTAGACTTTTTGAAAATATCCCTTTTAAAGCTTTAAATGGTCCAATTATCCTCCAAAATTTTAAAAATATCCCTTCAAAACTTTTGAATAGTCCACTTACCCTTCAGACTTTCTAAAAAGATCATTCTTAAACTTTTAAATGGTCCACTTGCCCTTTAGAATTTCTGTAAAGTGCCCTTAAAATTTTTTGTTCAAGACAATTTTTTTGAAAGAATTCTCCAAGACATTTTCTCTGAAATAATTCCAAGTGGTACTCATTTCCTTCAAAAACATTTTTGTAGACAATTTGTTTGACAAAGACTTAGCCAATTTTCTAAAAAATTGCCTTTAACACTTTCCCAAAAGAATTCCCTTATTTGTTCTAGGATATTTGTCTGAGAGATTTGTCTTTACCAATATTTCCAAAAGAATTGCCTTAACAAATTAAAAGGTAAAAAATTGACTAAGTATGGAAACAACATTATGAATTTGTAACATTTTCTCTATTCATCCTTATGACATAGAACTTAGACCACAAAGAATAGACACAAACCTAATTATCATAGTCTGATCATTTCCTTTAGATGATACCATACATGTAAGTGTTGATAAAATCATCCTATGTGCTTATCCATATCTCCTCAAGATAACCATGTGAGAAAAAAAATTCAAAGTACACACACATGTCTATTTAATTCAACACCTTTGTCATTATTGCATGATAACACATGCTACCTTTGACATCAATGACAATTATCTAGACCTTAATGACTATGTCCAACAATCTCCCCCTTTGTCATTTATGGTAACTCATCATCAGAATGACTTAACTACTTCATCTTCATTTAGCTTTCTCCCCCTTTCATCTATTCCTTTCCTAGCATCTTGGTTGTTCTGATCCTTAGACTTGACAGGCTAGAATGCTTTGTGAGGAAGTCCCCTTAGGCAATGGTACATTATCTCCCCTAGATCTATGATTCTCCAAATGATCATTTATATAATATTGGTCTAGGAGACCAATCAATAATCAACATATCTCTATATAGATAGGCATAATGATCTAGAACCAACACACCTTTGTCACCTCCTTTGTTATCACATAGCAAAGGGACTCCAACTTTCTCACCAAACTGCCTTTTATCTAAATCTAAGAGTTAATAATGTTCATTCATTACTCCCCCCAGATTCATGCTTTATCACTAGAAGCTAGTGATGTGTTGTTGGACCCACTACTCCCAACTTATCTCTTAGATACTCAAATTGCTCCTTGGGAAGAGGCTTGGTAAATATATCTATAACTTAGTCCTTTGTTGGCACATACTCAATTTTGACCTCTTGATCGACAACCTTTTCTTTCAAAAAATGATATTTGATGGATATATGTTTGGTCCTAGAATGCATCACTAGATTCTTAGATATGTTTATGACACTTGAGTTATCACAAAAGATAAAAATAGGTTCTTGGTATTCTACCTTAATGTCTTTTAGAGTTTTCTCCATCCACAAGACTTGGTTGTAATATGATACTATTGCTACATACTTTGATTCTATTATAGAAATCATAATTGACTCTTGATTTTTGTTCAACCATGACACAAGTCTATTCCCAAGAAAGAATACACCACCACTAGAGTTTCTCCTATCATCCACGCTTCCTACCCAATCAACATCTACATATGTGATCAAAGTGAGATCTTTACTTATTGGGTAACACAGACCATAGTCAATTGTGCTCTTGATGTATCTAAGGTTTCTTTTCATAGCATTGACATGTGATTCCTTGAGAGCTACTTGAACTCTTGCAGCCATGCATACATCTTGCATGATGTCTAGTCTTGATGTAGTTAGGTATAGTAGGTTACCTATCATTAATATATACATAGTATTATTCACATCAGGGGAATCATCTTCTTTGATCAAATTATATATAGTTATTATGGGAGCACTAACTAGTTTATTATCTTCCATTCTAAATTTGTTGAGCATCTCCTTTGCATACTTGGTTTGAGATATGAATATCCCTTCATGGGTTTACACAATTTATAGACCAAGAAACAAAGAAAGTTATCCTAGCATAGACATTTCAAATTCACTTAACATTTGTGTGGAAAATTCTTTGCACATCTTACTATTACCACTTCTAAGGATGATATCATCTACATAAACAACAATAATCAACATATGATTGCCTTCTGATCTAAAGTACAAATTGATGTCTACACATCTTTTGATAAAACCTTGTTGTTATAGGTATTAATCCAATCTTGAATACCATGCTCTAGCTACTTGTTTCAGACCATATAATACCTTATTTAGTCTACACACATAATCTTCTTCATCCACTAGTTGAAAACCTTCTAGTTGTTCAATTTAGACTTCCTCTTCTAATTTTCCATTCAAGAAGGCTGAATTTACATCCATTTTATATAATTTAAACTTATTATGAACAAGAAATGCCAAAAAAATTATTATGGCTTCCAATCTTACCACTAGAGCAAATGTCTCTTCAAAGTCTATGCCTTTTACTTGTGCATATCTCTTGCACACCGATCTTGATTTATTTCTTATGACAACTCCATCTTCATTGAGTTTTTTTCTATAAACCCATTTAGTTCCTATCACATTCTTGTTTGAGGGTCTACTAACTAATTCCTAGGTTTTGTTTTTTTCTATTTGACTCAATTATTCTTCCATAGATTTTAACCAATTTTCATCCTTTCTGGCTTTACTAAAGGTCTTAGGCTCAATTTTTAAAAATAGAGAAAAACTCACTTGCTCCTTGCTCATTCCAACTCTTCTCCTAGTCTGACCTCCATTTTTGTTTCCAATTTTTTTTCCCTTAGGATGATCCTTTTGAACAAACTTTAAGGGTGCCTTTTTAGTCTTTACTTCCTCCTCTTCACTAACTTCTTCATTTTTTGCTTGTTTTAATTATTCAATTCTGATCTCCTCATCATGCTCAACATGTTTAAATCCTTATTCAACCTTGACATTGATGCTTTCAAATATTTTATGCAGCCTCTTATTTTAACATACATAGGATTTACTCTGAGTAGAGTAACTAAGGAAAATTCCCTCATCACATCTTGACTCAAAGCTACCTAGTTTGTCCTCCATTCCTTTGATGTAGCATTTGCTTCCAAACACTATGAAGTACTTAACTAATGTAGGATTCCCATAACATATTTCATATGGTGTTTTATCACTTTTCACCCTTAGTTGGACTTTGTTTAGGATGTATACTTTTGTTTGGATTGCTTCTCTCTAATATCCATCAGATAGTTTAGCCTCTTTCAACATTGTTCTGGCCATTTCCTTAATAGTTATATTATTTCACTCAACAACTCCATTTTTATATGGAGTTATTATAGCTAATTAGTGCCTTTTAATACCATTCTTCTCATAATATTCTAAAAACTCATTGGAGGTGAATTCTCCACCTTTATCAGATCTCAAACATTTGATCTTTATTCTCATTTCATTTTTAAACATGGCTTTAAAGATCTTAAATCTCTCAAAGGCTTGAGATTTGTCCTTCAAAAAGGTTACCCATGTCATTATTGAGTAATCATCTATAAATAACATGAAATAATGAACTCTTTTTGATCTCTTTTCTTGGTAGGATAATAAAGATTAGTCTGGACTAATTGCAGAGGATTTGTAGTCACATATTATTTTGTTTAAAACTTGACCCTTGTTTGCTTACCTAATTGATATTCTCTGCATGTAGTATCTATGGGTTTGGTTATCTTGGGCATATGTCTTACACACTTATTTGAACTTACTTTGACTAGGTTATCAAAATTGACATGTCCCATTCTCCTATGCCACAACCAGCTTTCATAAACCTTTCTTAAGAGGAAAATATTATTATTTACCTTAACAAGATTTTAGATATTATTCTTGACCCTTTTCCCTTTTACAACTATTTTTCAAGATCTCTTCAGCTTGTAGCCTTTGACATCAAATATGACCTTATATCGACTGTCACACATTTGGCTAACACTTAGTAGATTACGCTTCAATCCTTTGACATAAAGAAAATAATGTGTAGGAAGCTTACCATCCATGTGTAGGGTTACTTTGCCTTTGATTTTTACTAATGTGTTGTCTCCCAAACTGACAGTTCCTTCCTTACACTTGCTCAACTTGGTGAACTTGCTCTTGTCACCAATCATGTGCTTTGATCACCCACTATTTATCACCCACAAGTTTTTTTCTTTGGTGTGGAGTGTCGTTTGAGCAATCAAGGATTATTTTTTCACTTTCCACATTTTTTGGGTCTCTCATATGTCCTTTTCTTTTCTTTATCGATGACTTGTGAACCTTTGTTATTATTAAGAGACTTGCCTTTATTTATATTGTATCCTTTTGACATTGAAAATGTGGTCCTACAATGCTTAGCTATACGACCAAAATTATTGAAATTTTAGCACATTAAACTTGAATCTAGTAGAGGAGAAAATGAGTTTCTAATTAAAAAATTAATTCTTCTAGTAGGAATAACTCTACATTCAATGGCCCTATAACCAAACTGTAACAATAACCATAATAGGATGAATAATACCTATTCATAATGTTTTTTAGTGTAGTATAATTAAATTTCATAGACCTTTGTTTCTTCAAGTCTATGACTTGAGTATATCCTTTTGCATCTTTGATTTTAGACCTTTTTCGAGAATTAATTCTCCTCACTTTATCTTTGTTTAGATCATTCACAATGTCCTTGCTGACCTTCTCTTTCTTTGCTTATGATCCTCCTCCTATCTTGAAATTATCATATAGGTTGGTCAACATACTAGTCGATGAACCATTTCATTTCTCATATGCAAGACCAGATTTTTCATTTGAAGGCTTCTGACTGTTGATTAATTCATTAAGAATGTCTGACCCTTTTGTCAACTTTAGAATTTTGTCTATTTTACCTTTTTCCTTCTCAAGTGCTTTCCTCAAAGCTATTATTTATTCCTCAATATTCATACATTATTTAGATTTTATCTATAGTTCCATCTTAACTACTTATTCTATTCTTTTAGCCTCCTCAAGTTTTGAGAGTCAAAATCATTTGATTAGATTTGTCAAGTTCTTTCTACCCAAGATTTTTCTTTTTTGAGTTTTCTGTTCTTAGTTTCTCAATCTCTTTTATAGCACAAACTAATTCATCTTCTAGATCAATTTCAACCTTCTCTTATTTATCCCAATCTTCATCTTCATCTTATTCTTGATTTATGGGAGTAGATTCTTCTACCATGAATAGGAATTATTTTCTCTTTGCTATAAAAACATAGTCATGATCATCATCTAAACTATCACTATCACTACGCTTTGCTGAGTCACTTCTTATTTTGTATATAAACCTTTCTTACTCTTGAATAAGTTATCCCTTTTTTCATAGTGAGATTTCACCTTTTCGCTTCTCGCTACTTGCTCAAAATAATCCTTTTTATTATAAGGACATTTGGCAGTAAAGTGTCATACCTTACTATAGTTAAATAATTTAAATGGTAGCTTGCTTTGTATTTTCCTGATCCTCTCTTTAGTTTTCTAACAAAGTTAGCTTCTTCTCCATTATTATCCTTAGATTTAGACGTGGATATTTTTTCTTTTACCTAGTTTTCTACTTTGAATGCAACTTCTCTTTTAAATGTGTCAATCTCTCCCATTCTCATCTCATAGGTTGTGAATGTTCCATGTAGATCATCCACTATGAGATTATTAAAATCTCTTGCTTCTTTAATTATAGAGATTTTGGAGTCATATATTGATGGTAGGGATCTCAAAATTTTCTTGACAATAGTTGACTCTTCTATTATTTCTCTAAGTCCTCTGATAAAATTCACTATCTCATCTACCCTAAGGAGGTAGTCCTCAGTCTTTTCTTCTTCATTCATCTTAAGACTCTCAAACTACCCTTTATGTGTTTGTAGCTTGCATTGCTTCACCTTTTCATCTCCTTCATAGATGCTCTTTAACTTATTCTAGATGTCTTTTGCACTTTGATAATGCATAACTTTGATGAACTCCAAATTTGAAAGTCCACAAATAATAACATTCTTTGCCTTGGAATTATTTTCATATGCCTTCTTGGTAGCCTGATTAGTAGGAGATATAGTAGGAGTTGTCTATCCATTTACTATAGACATCCATACACCAAATCCTAATGAGGATAGATATGTTTACATCCTTATGCTTTAAAAAGCATAGTTAGATCCATCAAAAAGAGGTACTTTATTTAAGGAGGATCCTTTTTGACTAGTCATTGTGTTCACTGACCAAGATCTACCTGAGCTGATTAATCTTCTCCTAAGGAACCCTAGGATTTGATACCAATTGTTAAACACAAATATCTACTGAGAGGGGGTGAATCAATAGATCAACTAAAACTAGTTATTTTAAACCTTTTAAAGTAAATACAAAATCATATGCAAATTAAAGAACAAATGTAAAGATCTCTCACACACACACACACAAACACATTACACTAGATTTATATGTGGGAAACCTAAAGAGTAAAACCAAGGTGAGAATAACTACTAGAATCTACTATTTTAATCTAGCCTCATAGTTAAAACACCTCACTGGCAAAACCACACTGCTTATATTTAAGGGCATCTATCCTTAAGAGAAACCAATCCCCTAACTAAGCACAAACTCAATTTTTATGAAGGCACCAACCAAATAAAACTATGGAGCTACAACTCTAGTGTACAAGATATATTCATAAATGAATCCAGTTTAGTTTCATTATTACAAGTCTAATCTATAATTGCTCACTCTCTACTCATTCTCTATGTGCCTTTTCTTCCTCTCTACTCAATCTATGTACATTATCTATGTGATCTTTCTTCCTCTCTTCCTCATTCTCTATCTTTAACTTTCACTTTATGTCTACATACATCTCAAGTTGACACACTTTGATTTGATTTGATATCACCTTTTTTAGTTGTGACAACAACAACAACAAAAGCCCATTACAATGTTAAAGATGTTGTATATGTATAGACAATGAGTTTGGGGTTTCACATCTTCAATTATGCTCAAATTTCAACTCCCCTTTACTGGTTCTCATTCAATGTGACTTTGACATATACACTTTCCCATGTCTCGATTCATTCAACACATTACAATGTTTAGATCTCTTTACTATTTTTGGAAAATGCTAGATTCAGGTCATTACTATGCCACTTCCTTAATTTATGATTGATCAGTTAGATCGATCAATCTCAGGATCCATGTAGATATTTTTAGCTAATCATTTATCTAGTCATGTCTTTAAATGAGGATTGTTCATCTTATCTTTGGTGCCATTCACTATCTATCTTGAACTGTCAAATATTTTGTATGCACTATTTCTACTTTCAAAACAAAACCATCAATCTCTCTTGCATTAACTGTTGAGATCTTTCTTGCATCTTAATATCTCCCATATGATTGGTTCACTTTCACTCCTTTTGATTGTATTAGACATTATCTATGTTTATCTTTGTCTATATCCCTTTCATGACTTTATCATGGAAGCCTTTCAACTTTTTCAAACTGGCCTTATGTCCTCCACAATTATCCCTTAGCATTTTCATGTGTCCTTTCTCTTCAATAGAACTACCCTTTGAGATTGTGTAAACTATCTTTTGGAACTTTACGAATGTCCTTAAAAAATGTTTCAAATGTCCTTTCTTCATTCAAACTATCATTTAGATAAATTGTTATGGGATTTATGTCAAGGTACGCTTTAAGAAAATTTTTGTGGGCTTTTTTTCAAAGTGTCCTTCAAGATGATTTCTATGGGATTTTTTTCAAAGTATCCTTTAGGATATATTCCTTGACAAAATGTCTAAGTGCCTTTTGAGAATTTTGAAATGCCCTTCATTTCTTCACTCAAATCTTTCAGAACTTTTGTGTAAGACACAGACCCTTCAAATTTTTTGCAATGGTCTGCACACCCTTCAAGTTTTTTGAAAAGATCCCTTTGAAAGCTTTGAACGGTCCACTTATCCTTTAATATTTTGAAAAGATCCCTTCAGAAATTTTGAATGGTCCACTTTCCCTTCAAACTTTCTAAAAAGATCCCTTCAAAATTTTTGAACGATCCACTTTCCCTTTGGACTTTTTACAAAGTGCCCTTAGAAATTTATGTTCAGGACAATTTTTTCAAGAGAATTCTCCAAGGCATTTTATCTGAAAGAATTCTAAGTGGCACTCATTTCATTTAGAAACTTTGTTGTGGATAATTTGTTTGACAAAGACTTAGCCAATTTTTTGAAAATTTGACTTTAACATTTTCCCAAAAGAATTCCCTTATTGGCTACAGGTTGTTTATCTGAGAGAATTGTCTTTACTAATATTTCTAAAAAAATTCCCTCAACAAATACAAAGGTTAAAAATTGACTAAGTATGAAAACAACCTTATGCATTTGTAACATTTTCTCTATTCATCCTTATGACATAGATATTAAACCACAAAGAATAGACACAAACCTAATTATCATAGTGTGATCATTTCCTTCATATGTTGCCATATGTGTGAGTGTTGATAACATCATCCTATGTGCTTAGCCATATCTCATCAAGATAACCATGATAGCAGAGGCATTCAAAGTACACAGATAAGTTTGTTCAACTCAATACCTTTGTAATTAATTCATGATAGTACATGCTACCTTTGACATCAATGACAATTCTTTAGACTTCAATGACTATGTATAACATGTAGAAGTAAGAAACCATAGGCAAATCCTTGAAGTTTGAAATGCATGAAGAGATCCAAGGTTTTAATCAACATATCTAGGATGAGAATACTTTCTTGAGATCCAAGTTTCACTCCTTAAAAGAGGAGGTTGAATTCTTAAAAGCTGATTTGTAAACCAAAGATGAGATCTTGGTATAGTTTCAAAGTAGAGAACAGAAGGAGTTGCATTCTACCATAGATGTAGAGACCATAATAGATAATTACATTGTAAGCTCACCATGTAGCACTTCCTTCTAGTCAGTTTTTGATGTAGTTTTTGGTGATTTTAAAAAAACACACCAGATGTATTGGCACAAAATTATTGTTTACAATGGGTTTTGATGTAAGAGGTCTTGTCAAGAATAGCCAAGGTATTACTAACCCAATATAGTTTAAGGATAATCATTATTTTACAAGTTTAGGTTATACTATTAAGTATATAGAAATTGGAGAGATTTATAAATCCACTGAAGGAATACAAGATTTCAACAACTAAGTGCTTACACCACTAGTACAACATAATTCCTCTATGCAAAGGAACATGTCATCACAGCAAGATGATGAAAGGTGTAAAAAAATTACCATAAGAGGTAATGAAACTCCACTTCTTTGTTCTTACACTGAACATAGCACTAAACTAAATTATGTAAATTATGAAACTTCTAATCCTATATTTTAGTATAAAAAATATGGCTATGATATACAAAAAATATGGCATGCTTTTCCTTGCACTTTTAATGGGTTAAGTAACCATTTTATTGCCAGTTATTAGAAGATAAGCTCATTGCTAAAGAAGTTGATGCCTTTTATTAGAAATAAGGTAGGTGGTAAATACCATTCTCATCATTCAAAGGTGAGATATGGCAAATGTGATTCCTCATCAAAGGAAGAGGCCAAGAGGAACATTTTTGTTCATTGTCATGTGAATGGGCATCAAGTTGAATAGTGTTGGAGACTTCATCCATCTAAAAATAGTAAGATGAAGATGTAATACAAACTTGTTTCAAAGGTAAATGAAGTTCTTAATCCACCATTAGTTGATGAGTCAACCCAAGTATCTACTAAGGAAATAAAATCAACTGAAAAGGAAAATCCATTAAAATGGGTTGGTAAACTATTTTTTAATTATATGTTACATCGCTGATTATTTTTGAATGACATGAAAGTAAATTTAGAGCATTTGATAATATGGGATTCCAATTGTATGTGAAAGGAAATAATTTTCCCATGTTTTTGTTAGCTTTGATTTTACAGTTCTGATTTATGAGAGGAACTGAGAGACAAGTTTATCATGCTCAATGATCTTATATTTGAAAATTTGAGAAAATTCCATTTGAATCTCCTATTTAGAATTTTGAGTTCCTAATATATTTTGGGAATTAAACTCATCTTTTAAGCTTTAGAGATTTTTTATAGTAGTTTATGCAGGTTGATGGGCACATTGGTAGTGTTCAGTTTTCCATATTTACATTTTAGAGTAACTATTGTTTTGGGAATACATCTATTTTTGGCATGTATATGTTGGATGCATTTTAAGATCCATATTTTGGGGAGTGTTTGTAATTGTAATCATAATGTATAATTTGGATTGTTACCATAATTATAAATCACATGTTTTAAAGACCCATGTGGGCAATAAATGTGATTTCTAAATATGATTACAATGTTAGAGTACATTCTAATTACATCGACAAACATGTTTGTAATTGTACCAAGTGATCTATTGTAATGTTGGTAATTTCACTATTTTGGATTGTGACATTTGGCAAACATAATTATTCACATGTAAATTTAGGGAAACAATGGTTGGTTGCCATGGCTCTACAGCCTATTCAGGTGAAGCAGCCATTCATGCAGTGGAGCCTGGATTTCATATGGATGATCAACCCTCCCTCCAGTGCTAGACACAAGCGGGTCTTGACCACCATAGAATATTTCACAAGGTGGGTAGAGGCTATTGCTTTAAAGGAGGCAAATGAGAATGCAGTCCTAGAGTTTTATGAGGACCTGGTGACAAGATTCAGGGTCCCGGCCACCAAAATCTTAGATAACTCCTTAGCTTTTCTGGTAACCAAAACAAGTGAATGGGCACTGAGGTATGGTATATATCTCAACACTTCATCCAATTATTACCCATAAGGGAATGGGTTGGCTGAGTCCACCAACAAAAATTTGATCAGGATCATTAAGAAGACCATGGAAGAAAATCAAAGGACTTGGCATGCCAAGCTGAATATAACTCTATGGGCCAATCGAATCACTCCAAAGAGAGCAATTGAAAATTATCAATATACGCTCATATATGGAAGAGAAGGTAGGCTTCCCATCTCACTAGAATTGCCAGCATTGGACCTCACTCACCAACTACAATTAGAAGAAGGAAATAGCATGGAGGTCAGGCTGTGTGAGCTGATGGAGCTCCAAGAGACTAGGGACTGGGCTATGGCTTCTATGACCAGCTGTCAATAGCAAACAAAGAGACACTTCGACAAGAAATCTTCATCAGAAGATTTCTTTGAAGGAGACATTATCTTGAAATGAATGAAGATCGAGCTAAGCCTAGAAAGCATGCAAAATTTGATGCCCTATGGAGTGGCCCATACATAATTAATCAGTGTAAGAAGCATAATGCATTCCAACTCTCCAAGTTGGATGGTGAAGAATTGCATATCCTAGCTCATGGGATACATCTGAAGCACTACCACTGAGTCACCTTTCATTTGTATATATTTTCCCTTGTTTACTTTCCCTATTTTCCCTAAGTGTTGTTGCACATGTAGTAGTTTTCTTAGCCTTGTGTGTGTTTCCATTTCTTTGGAAGTAAATCTGTGTGACTAGTTATAGATTTATCAGAGCTATTACTAGTTTTTAAGTTATCATATAACTCTATGCCCAATGGAATACAAGGCAATTGGTCTCTAAGCATAACAGGCATGTTTCCCTTGGGAGTCACCAATTTGTTGACCAATTTTTGCCCAACAGGCAAAATTTTTTGTCCCCTTCTACCTCTTGCTATTCTAGGCCATTTATTCTGATTTTGCACAGGTCCTATAAAATCTATGGACTCTACAGGAATATTTTCTAAGGATTCAACAGTTCCCTATAGACTTCATGTTTCTACAAACTCAGTTGGTTAGTCTTTTGGTGCAAGGAGGATCAGTTTAGAGAATGCTGGGGTTTTTTCAAGACTTTTTGGGCTCTTATTTGATGAATTCAGCCCTGGTTCAAGCCTTAGTTTAATCTTCAATACCATCACTCTTTGTTCAATTAGCACTTGGTTCACCCATCTATAATTTAAATGGCCTTGTTTCAAGCTTTGGTTCATCTGGATGGTTCAGTGGCTTCAAGTTCATTGGCATTGGTGTGGAATGGTTGAACCTCTTGAACTATTGAACCATTTTTTGGTTCAATGGCTTAGTTCAAGGGTATGCCCAGATGGCTGAAGGGAAACTCAAAGTTCAAATGCCCTTATGGAGGGCAGGGACTTGAAAGAAAAGGCAGGGTAACTTCAGATTTTGTTTAAGTCCCGAATTCCTTCAGACTTTTTATTCGAAGGAATTTCTTCAAACAAAAAGTTTGAAGGAATTCAAGGGAAGCCACGTTGGGAAACTCAGTGAAAATGTTCATGGACTTTTGTCTGTAAGAAAATTTTCATGGACTGAAAGCCCACAGAAACCCGAGAAACAACTTAGAGGAGCATAGCGACCTGTCGAAGGACCCTGCAGGGCAGGTGCCATTGCAGGGGACTCTCAGCCAAATAAAGGGGCATAAAGCAAAGGCTGAAGGGTCACCTTCCCTTCAAGAAGGTGCTAAGAAGGGACTTTTAGTAGAAAAGCCGACAAAGGACTGATGACATTTTTTTGGGGACGATGACGTCCAGAAAGCCATCAACCTTAAGAAGGTGAATTAGCTGTTGGTTTTCAAAGTGATGATGGTTGTGTGAATGTCAAAATTAACATAATGAAATAGTTGTTTGTTTTTAAACTAGAAGGATGCCAACCATGAAAGGAAGCCCAAAAATGTAGTGACCTACTAGAAGATTGCCCCTCGGGCTGAAGGAGCTAGAAAAGACAAGATAGGGAAAAGACAAAGTGCTAGGCATATAGTCCAAGTGGCAAAGGGAAGCACCGATTCAAGAAGTGACTCCAGCAAGTGAAATAGTGGCTGAAAATTAACCATTAAAAGATGCAAATGGCCAACCGTGCAATCCTTTTTCCTCATTTCATATTTATGAGTAGACAAACTGTGTAGGTGCCTTCAAGAAGCGGCCTCAGTTAATGAGGAAATAGTGTGACCATGTCAAAAAGTGCTTGAAGTCAAAGCCAAGGTTGACACAACATTTATTTTTTAGGTAGCCTGCTCTTCCCAATGAGGGGATGCAAATGGGCCACTTGTAAAAAGGGGTGCTAAAAGGCCTCCTTTCTTCTCCTATATATTGAGGACTTGTCATTTTGAGAGAGGATATTCCACATTTGTAAGGTGTAGCCCTGGCAAAATTTTCACCTGAATCAATAAATGCATTTTTACCTCTATCTTGGATAGATATTTCTGTGTATGCCTTAAGTGTTAGTTTGTGTTTAGTCATTGTTTCTTGATGCTTTCACAATTCCAACACCAACATATTTGTTGTCTACAAGGTGCCATTTCTACAGCTAATAAGGAGAGCAATATTTGAAAGTGCAAAAATAGAAGAAATCACTTGCAGTGTGCATTTCACAGCACCTTTGGTGAATCTCTATTTTTTTGTAATTTTCCATTAAAGCCTCCCTGTTGAGTCTCTTGTAGCCTGGTCCTTCTGCCAAGTTTGAAGTGTATGTATGTGTATGTCTAATTTAAAGTGTGTATGTGAGAAGGTTGACTTATTTTTGGTGCATCACCTCCTTAGAGTAGATTTGTTTTCCTGCAATCTTCTTCCCTTTTCATCCCCCCCATTATGTGTGTGTGTGTGTGTGTGTGTGTGTTAACACTTACTGGAATGAATATGATGCATCAAAGGGAGCTATCCCTTACCTAGAGACTCTCCCCTCTAGCTTCACTGATCCCACAGGCGAGAGGGGAGTTTCCATAGTTGCGTGAAGAAGGCAGGAGCTTGGTTTCTTGCCATAGGGTGAAATCTTCTATGTCAACAGTTTTGGCATGCCCAGTGGGACATGGTTTTATAACTCAGTAAGGTTTCAAGATTGATGCTAGTCTTATTACCTACAAATCAAAGATTTCTAGCATCTGGCGACTCCACTAGTAAGAGCTTCAGTTTTCCAATCAAGACCAGTTTCTTAACTTTCTATGCCTAAGGTCACCACACGGTCTACTTCTAAAGGGGTTCCCTTTGATTTCTTTGAGTTGCCTTTGAACTCAGCAAAAAGACTAAGTTTTGAGAAGACCCATCCTTATTTAACAAGCCACCCTCCCAGACCTATTGCAAGGGATGCATATGCAGTCAAGCTGTAGTTATAGCCCATCTCAGCTATGGCATTGCCCTTTACTACTTTTCATGGTCAGAGCCCCTTGAATCTCCCACGTTATGATCTAATCCTAAGAATAGCCCTAGAAAATGTGCCTTCTTTCAATGGGGAGGGACCCATTATAGTCGTCGAGCACATTAGGAATATTGCTAACCTCTGCAATATTCACAATGTCATGGAGAAAAATATTTCCATCAAATTGCTAGCATTGTCTCTCAAAGGCAAGGCTCTTGACTAGTATGGGACCTTGCCTATAAATTCAATCCATTCTTGAAATGAATTGGGTACTCAATTAATAGACCATTTTGGGGAAAAGAGTGATGGCCTCTCACTTGCTGAGTAGCTGATGACAATCAAAAGAGCCCCACATGAATATATGCAGGATTTCAACATGTGGTTCAAAAAGACTTGGGATAGAATCCCCATTTTGGTAAGGCTGACTCCCAGATATGCTTTCCTATATTATTTAAAAGCATTAAATAGTGATATTATTGTGATGATACAATCCATGGGAGGACATATACTACCTGCTACTTATGACATAGCCGTAGCAGCCAAAAATTGCTTAGTATAGGCTAAGAAAATAGCCCCTAGACCTCACATGCCACTTTTCTCGAAAATGCTACCTCCAATTCAGGCAGTTGCTCCCACATTAGCTCCTCTACCTAGCATAGAGAAACTAGTTTTTATTCCATCTAATGAGCTTCATGAAGTTAAGAGTCTGTTACAGAGCATGTCAAATGAACTTGTAGCTCTTAAAAGGTAGTAAGCTCAAAGCAACAGACCGAATCAAGGATACCAACATTATGGTCAAGCCCCTAGACCTCCTTTTCAAAACTATAATCAAGGATAGGGTTAGCTTGCTCAGACTAGGCCATTTCAAGGCTACAATCTAGGCCCCCCTTCATCATCTAAGGTCATGGTGCCCATTTAGAACAATTTGGTATAGGAACAACCAAGTTGTTTGACCATGGGATATGGTCAGGAACAGGCTATTTATACAAATGATATGATGGGTTATTTCTAGAATGTAGACAATTAGGCAGCCACTCATTCTTAGATTTTTGAGGCTCCAATGCAACCCAGCATGAATAGCAATCAAGCCTAGCCTGATTCTACCCTCATGAATCATCTAGAAGGGGAATTTTATTTAGTGAATTATGTGGGTGCTGCAGATAGTCAAGCTGATTGTGTTTCAGCCAACACAAGATTCAAGAGAAGAGCATTGGAAGAAGCCTAGGCTACCACCCAATTGACAACTGCACCTTCTCCATCACACTCAAATCAAAAAGCCCCAAACTTTAGACTGCCATTCATACCTTCAGCCCCTCAGCCTGCACCTCAGGGCAGAACTAGCCCCAAAGAAAGCTTGAAGGGAGGCAGTCCCCAGGTCAATATAGTGGACCAGATGAAGAATTTGCATGTGAACATCTCTTTATGGGATTCATTGTCTCTACCAAGATAGAAGGACATGCTATAAAGGGAATTACATGAGCTGGATCAACAAGCTATCCCAGTGGGCACCGATAATGTCTTGATGATGAATGGATGGCCTTCCACTTCAGGTTAGGTAAAGAAGGAAGATAAAATTCCCCCTTTCTATATGTCCTTGGTTATAGGGGATTTCTTGGTGCACAACTACATCATTGACAGTGGGGCTAGTACCTTAGTGATGCCCAAGTGCATAGGTGACAAGATGGGACTGAAATATGAAGAGATGAATAAGGGGGTCCTGTAGCTAGATGGAACACCTAAAAAAATAGTTAGGATTTTGAAGTGTTTAAGCTTGACATTACATGATTTCCCAACCTTCTCAATTCCCCATGATATAATGGTAGCAGATGTTCCTCCTTATTTCACAATTTGCTTTTCTAGGGACTTCACATCAAAGATAGGTGGCTATCTAGCAGGGAATTGGTCCTATCTAGTTTTTAGAACCAAGTATGGGACCAAGGTAAAGACTGAATCTGAGCCACTCTACAAGGACCATCTAGAACCATATTCACCCAAGGGAACATCAGTTACACCATTATCGACCCAGAAGAGTCCCAAATAGACCAATCTCTGTCTTCTACTCTTGAAGGAGTTGCCAACCTTCTTTTGGATGAGTGGGGAAATGATAACTTTGAGCATGATCCTTACAAGTTCATAGAGGAGGTAGGCCTTGGAGTCTACTGCATAGATGAAGAGGGTGCCTTCATACAAAATATAATGAAGGCAAGCCAAGAAGACCTGGGCCTATGGCAGCTTTATTTTGATGGTTCTAGAAGTAGGTTGGGAGCTGGTGGTGGAGAAATTCTAGTCTCCCCTTCAAAGGAGAGATATTTTTTAGCTTTCCATTTCTAATTTACCTGCACAAGCAATGTTGTAGAATAAGAGTCCCTTATCCATTGTCTAGAATGGGCAATAAAAAGAGGGATCAAGGAGTTGCAAGTTTTGGGAGACAGTGAGATAATTGTAAATTAGGTGAAAAGCTAGAATCTGACCAAGAATTCCTTGCTAAAGTCTTACAAGCATAGGGTCTGGGACTTAGTGGAAGATTTCCTCACTTTCAATATCACCTCCATTCCCAGAGAGTAGAAAAGACAAGCAGATAGGCTAGTAGTAATTAGTGCTTAGTTTGATGTTTCTAGGGAGATAAGTCGAGACTGTGGTTCATGCTACCTAAAGGTGGTAGTTTGGCCCTTTGTCCCTGACAAAATTATAAATTGGTAGGTTTTTGAAAATGACCAGCAAATAGCTTTCTTCTTACAGGAGGAAGCTGAGTTTGCAACATAGAACCAGGTAAAGCTGTAACAACAATATGGAAACTAGATTGTTCAATTGAAGAACAATAAGCTCCCTAAAGGTTTGGTCACTCTTGAGAGCATCTTCAATGGAGATGACCATTTGAGAAATGACAAGGCATGCATCACAACTAAGGAGGAGAATTATGAAAGGGTTGAGATCTTTAAGGACAAGCTGCTTGCTCTTAGAAAAGTCTACATAGTTTAAGAAAGGCAAGCTTTCATTTCGTTGTGTCAGGAGATTGCCGATGTTTTTGCATGGGATTACAGTGATTTGAAGGGCTTCGACCCAAGAATCACCCAGCACACCATCAAATTTGAAGAAGGTGCCAAGCCAGTCACGTATAAGTAGAGACCTATCAACCTAATGATTGAGCCTCTCATGTAGAGGGAACTGGCCAAATTGATTGAGTATGACATTATATTTCCAATCAAACATTCCTCCTGGCTGGCCAATCTTATTCTTGTTAGAAAGAAGAATGGGGAGATCAGGCTATGTGTCAATTTTAGGGACCTTAATAAAGTCTCTTTAAAAGACCATTATCCCCTCTCGATCATGGAATGGATCCTTTAGAAGGTAATAGATAGCGAGTGTTTCTCCTTCCTAGATGGATATTCAGGGTATAATCAGATTCTGGTGTAAGGCTATGATCAACACAAAACAACCTTCACTACTAAATGGGGAATATTTGCCTACAAGAAGATGCCATTCAGGCTAGCTAATGCTAGTGCTACCTTTTAGTGAGCCATGGACATGGCTTTTCGAGGCTTGATAAACAACAATGTGCTAGTATACCTCGATGATGTGATGGTGTTCTCTAGGGAAGCAAGCCAACACATGAAATGCCTCGGGCAGATTTTTGAAAGGTGTAGGGAGTTTGGCATCTCTCTTAACTTGAAGAAATGTGTGTTTTCTATTCACGAGGGGAAACTCCTTAGCCACATCATGTCTAGTGGGGGCTTATCCATTAACCCCGAGAGAGTTCATTCTATCCTGGAGATGTCCCTACCTAAGCACAAGAAAGGCCTACAGAGCTTCTTTGGCAGGATAAATTTTATTCAGAGATTCATTTCAAATTTCATAAAGATAGTCAAGCCACTAACCTCTATGCTAAGGAAGGGTGAGGAGTTCAAGTGGACAACACAAAGGAAGGATAGCTTTGAAGCCATCAAGAAGGCCATAACCCAGGCTCCTACTTTGATCAGCCCTGACTTCAACAAAGACTTCAACCTCTACACTTTTAGCAATGAAGAGGTGATCTCTGCCATGCTTACCCAAGCAAATGGTGTTGACCTCAAGCAACCACTTGCTTTTTTAGCCAGGGGCTAGAGGATTTCAAAGTTAGATACATGTATGTAGAGAAACAAGTCCTAGCAGTAGTGTAGAGCCTAAAGAAATTCAGGAATATGCTGTCTAACAGCAGGATTCACCTCATGGTTCCACATCCTGGTGTCAAGGATTTCTTGACCAATCAAGACCTAAATGAGAAGAGAGTGGGTTGGATCACCAAGGTGATGGAGTATGATGTAGACATCAAGATCACCAAGCTAGTGAGGGGAAGAGGCTTGTATGAGCACCTTGCTATGAACTTCAAGCAGAAAGGGGAAGAGAGCTTACTAATTCATGATGTAACTATAGCAAAAGAACTAGCTATCATAAAGGACTAGACATCAGACTTGAGGCATTTCCTTCTCACTGGTGAGTGCCCATAGAATCTTGATAAGACTAGAAGAAGGTACTTCAGGCTCTAGTCTCTCCCTTATGTTTTGGTTGATGGAGTATTTTTTAGGAAGGATCTCTCTAGGGTCCTTCTAAGATGCATCAACCCAAACTAGGATGATAAGGTACTGTCTGAGTTCCATGATGGGCCAACATGCAGTCATTTCACTCCTAGAGCTACTATAGCAAGGACAATGAGAGATGGCTATTTTTGGCCTACTCTTTTTAGGGACACCCATGCCTGGGTATCAAAGTGCTAGAAGTGTGCACTTTTTGATGGGAAACAATGGTTGGCTACCATGGCTCTATAGCCTATTTAGGTGGAGCAGCCATTCATGCAGTGGGGCCTAGATTTCATAGGGATGATCAACCCTCCCTCCAGTGCTAGACACAAGTGGGTCCTGATCACCATAGACTATTTCACAAGGTGGGTAGAGGCTGTTTCTTTGAAGGAGGTAAATGAGAATGCAGTCTTGGAGTTTTATGAGGATCTGGTGACAAGATTTGGGGTCCCAGCCACCATAATCTCAGATAACACCTTAGCTTTTCTAGTAACCAAAACAAGTGAATGGGCATTGAGGTATGGTATATATCTCAACACTTCATCCAATTATTACCCATAGGGGAATGGGTTGGCTGAGTCCACCAACAAAAAATTGATCAGGATCATCAAGAGGACCATGGAAGAAAATCAAAGGACTTGGCATGCCAAGTTGAAAATAACTCTGTGGGCCGATCGAATCACTCTAAAGAGAGCAATCAGAAATTCTCCATATATGCTCATATATGGAAGAGAAGCTAGGCTTCCCATCTCACTAGAATTTCTAGCATTGGACCTCACTCGCTAGTTGTAATTAGAAGAAGGAAATATCATGGAGGTCAGGCTGTGTGAGCTGATGGAGATCTAAGAGACCAGGGACCAAGCTATGGCCTCTATGACCAGTCGTCAATAGCAAACAAAGAGACACTTTAACAATAAATATTCATCAAAAGATTTCTTTGAAGGAGACATTGTCTTGAAATGGGACAAAGACTGAGCTAAGCCTAGAAAGCATGCAAAATTCGATGCCCTATGGAGTAGCCCATACATAATTACTCAGTGCAAGTAGCATAATGCATTCCAACTCTCTAGGTTGGATGGTGAAGAACTGCATATCCCAGTTAATGGGATACATTTGAAGCATTGCCACTGAGTCTCCTTTCATTTGTATATATTTTCTTTCCCTATTTTCCCTAAGTGTTTTTGCACATGTAGTAGTTTTCTTAGCCTTGTGTGTGTTTTAATTTCTTTGGAAGTAAATCTGTGTGACTAGTTCTAGATTTATCAGAGCTATTGTTGGTTTTTAAGTTATCATCTGACTCCATGCCCAATGGACTATAAGGCAACTAGTCTCTAAGCATAGCAGGCATGCTTCCCCTGGGAGTCACCAATTTATTGACCAATTTTTGCCCAACAGGAATTTTTTTTGGTCCCCTTCTACCTCTTGCTATTCTAGGCCATTTCTTTTGATTTTGCATAGGTCCTATAAAATCTAAGGACTCTGCAGGAATATTTTCTAAGGATTCAGTAGTTCCCTATAGACTTCATGTTTCTACAGACTCAACTGGTTAGTCTTTTGGCACAAGGAGGATCAGTTTAGAGAATGCTAGGGTTTTTTCAAGACTTTTCAGGCTCTTGTCTGATGAATTCAGCCCTAGTTCAAGCGTCAGTTCAATCTTCAAGACCATCACTCTTGGTTCAATCATCAGTTCAATCAGCACTTGGTTCACTCATCTACAGTTTAAACGACCTTGTTTCAAGCTTTGGTTCATCTGGATGGTTCAGTCATTTGGTTCAACTAGATGGTTCAGTGGCTTCAAGTTTATCAGCTTTGTTTCACTTGGCTTTGGCACGCAATGGTTGAATTGCTTAAAATGTTGAACCATTTTTTGGTTCAATGGCTTGGTTTAAGGGTATGCCCAGATGGCCGAAAGGGTAGCTCAAAGTTCAAATGCCCTTACGGAGGGTAGGCACTTCAAATAAAAGGAAGGATAAGTTCAGATTTTGTTTAAGTCCCGAATTCCTTTAGACTTTTTGTTCAAAGGAATTCCTTCGAACAAAAAGTCTGAAGGAATTCAGGGGAAGCCACGTTGGGAAACTCAGTGAAAATGTCCATGGACTTTTGTCTGTGGGAAAATGTTCATGGATCGAAAGCTCATGAAAACCCAAGAAACAACTTAGAGGAGCATAGTGACCCACCGAAGGACCCCAAATGGTAGGTGCCCTTGTGGGGGACCCTCGGCCAAATAAAGGGACACAAAGCAAAGGCCGAAGGGTCACCTTCCCTTCGGGAAGGTGCTAAGAAGGGACTTCAAGAAGAAAAGCCTGTGAAGGACTTATGACATTTTTCTAGGGACGGTGACGTCCAGAAAGCCATCAACCTTAAAAAAGTGAATTAGTCATTGGTTTTCAAAGTGATGACGGCCACGTGAATGTCAAAATTAACACAATGAAATAGTTGTTTGTTTTTAAACTAGAAGGATGCCAACCTTGAAAGGAAGCCCAAAAATGTAGTGACCAGCTAGAAGATCACCCCTAGGGTTGAAGGAGCTAGAAGAGACAATATAGGGAAAAGACAAAGTGCTAGGCATGGAGCACGCAGATAGTCCAAGTGGTGAAGCGAAGCACTGATTCAAGAAGTGACTCTAGCAGGTGAAACAGTGGCTAGAAATTGACCATTAGAAGATGTGAATGGCCAACTGTGTGATCCTTTTTCCTCATTTCATATTTATGAGTAGACAAACTACATAGGTTAATGAGGAAATAGTGTGGCCATGTCAAAAAATGCCTGAAGTCAAAGCCAGGGTTGACACATCATTTATTTTTTAAGCAACCTGCTCTTCTTAATGAGGGGATGCAAATGGGCCACTTGTAAAAAGGGTGCCAATAGGCCTCCTTTCTTCTCCTATATATTGAGGACTTGTCATTTTGAGAGAGGATCTTCCACATTTATAAGGTGTAGCCCTAGCAAAATTTTCACCTGAATCAATAAACGCATTTTTACCTCTATCTTGGATAGATATTTTTGTGTATGTCTTGAGTGTTAGTTTGTGTTTAGTCATTGTTTCTTGATGATTTCACAAGTCTAACACCAACATATCTATTGTCTACAAGGTGCCATTTCTATAGCTAACAAGAAGAGCAGTATCTGAAAATGCAAAAATAGAATAAATCATTTGCAGTGTGCATTTCACAACACCTTTGGTGAATCTCTATTTTTTTTGTAATTTTCCATTAAAGCCTCCCTGATGAGTCTCTTGTAGCCTGGTCCTTCTACCAAGTTTGAAGTGTATGTCTAATTTAAAGTGTGGATGTGAGAAGGTCAACTTATTTTTGGTACATCACCTCCTTAGAGTAGATTTGTTTTCTTGCAATCTTCTTCCCTTTTCATCCCCCGATTATATATATATATATATATATATATATATATATATATATATATATATATATATATGGTGACTCTCTATTTTTTTGTAATTTTCCATTAAAGCCTCCCTGATGAGTCTCTTGCAGCCTGGTCCTTCTGCCAAGTTTGAAGTGTATGTATGTGTATGTCTAATTTAAAGTGTGGATGTGAGAAGGTCAACTTATTTTTGGTGCATCACCTCCTTAGAGTAGATTTGTTTTCCTGAAATCTTCTTCCCTTTTCATCCCCCCATTATATGTGTGTGTGTGTGTGTGTGTGTGTGTGTGTGTGTGTGTGTGTGTGTGTGTGTGTGTGTGTGTGTTATCACTTACTGAAACAAATATGATGCATCAAAGGGAGCTAGCTCTTACCTAGAGACTCTCCCCTCTAGCTTTGCTGGTCACACAGGTGGGAGGGGAGTTTCCATAGTTGCATGAAGAAGGTAGGAGCTCAGTTTCTTGCCATAGGGTGCAATCTTCTGCATCAACACATATACTATGATATTTGTGGCATTTCAATACATTTAGAAACTTAACCACTATGCTATATTCTATTTTTTGTACTTTGGTGTGATCTAGAGAACTGTTTAGTAGATTTAATGAATTATTCTCTTTTTAGAGACCAAAAGGGTCTTATTATGGAGGTGTGATTTAGAGGAAATTTTTGGGCATCATAAGTTCCCAATATCTCCTAAAACTAGTATAATACTAAAGATCATTCTGAGAGATTTCAAACACCTATTAGAATGCATAAAATAGATATTGTATGCTCTAGATATAATTGGTCAAAAGTTTGGATCCAAAAGTGGTCAACAGGTCTATAGTGATGTGGATGTGTGTATGGATACCAATTGGACTAATCAACATGTGACACATGGTAGTACAATGGTAAAAGAGTGTTTTTTTTCCTCTAGTCTTTAACACTGATTCAAATAAATGGGCCCTATTATTTTATTGCTAGTGACCCTCAGCCAGGGTCAACACACTCTTTTTATGGAGGGGTGCCTTTACCTCCATTACTTATTATTACCATTATAACAATTTTATTTATATATGCCTCTATGTTGTTTACATGCTGCATGTGGGACTAATAATCCCAATTATTAAACTATTTCATGTATTTTCCAAGTCACTAATGTTGAGCTCAAGACACTTGTACAGGTCAACTTAGTTGAGCTCAAAGACAAATCCACATAGATAATGACCA
Organism: Torreya grandis; assembly: GCA_037957365.1. Taxonomy (NCBI): domain Eukaryota; kingdom Viridiplantae; phylum Streptophyta; class Pinopsida; order Cupressales; family Taxaceae; genus Torreya; species Torreya grandis. The sequence goes on along the minus strand of JARHVA010004557.1, from coordinate 1,254,491 downwards.
AACTATTTAGCTACTTTGAGTCATTATTCCAATTGAGCTCAAAGGAAATATTTGGTGGTGATATCTCAACATTCTAATGAATTTCCAATGCATCCAATTGACCTTGACTAAGTTTGGTCGATATCCTATTACCAACCATAGAAGGATTGTTTAAACCAACCCAAACAAAAGGAGACATAGATGTGGCCTAAGCCATATAACATGCATGAATGGAATCCTTCTTTAAGGCTTAAGAAAAGTTGTAAATTATTGCATGTGGGATAATAATCCCTAGATGGCAAATACCATGATCGATGTGGTTGGTCTAATTATCCACCATATGGTTTGAACCCATGACCTATGGTAAAACAATTAAGCAGCCTTACCACTCCAAAATATCTTTACAAGAGATATAAAAAGGATAAACTTGTATTTTTACAAGGGATTATTTTAAATAACTGTGTAAGGATTTTAATGGTACATTGTAAATTTTTACATTTTTGGCAAAACCCAAGGCATTTTTAGGTCTTGGTGTAAACTATAAAGTTGTTTAGAATTCCAAGACACTCCATGTGGTATATTTATTCTCCTAATTTTGCGCCTATTTAAAATCTTTTTAATTTATTGAATTGACACTTTGTGAAGAATGTTGGGAAGAGATTCTGCAAATTCTTCAAGAAGGTGGAAGATGATTACTACGCATTGTCAGAGTCTTCCAAAGGTATTGTTGGCCATTTTTTGGCCTACGTATAAAGATTTCAAATACTGAGCAATTTTTTTGATTGAGAAAAGGACTCAATGATAAAAGAGGAATATCATTTTGCTCTTAAACCTTTTCAAACACTTTAAGTCCACTTAAAGTGTAATATTCATCTTCTAAGGATAGGTCTACAAGTTATAGAGCCTCCATGAGGTGTTAAGAGTGATTGGAATAGATATATAAGTACATAGAGTTCATCCATTTATTCATTGAATCCATCTTGACATTTGAGTCCAGTGGTAAAAATTCTAAATAGGTAATTTGTAGAGGCCATATCTCATATGTGTAGATGAATCAGAGAAAATTGGTCATATGGGTTTCTTCCCTTTTATGCCAAGATCCTATGCACCAAATCTAAAGTCCTCTACCAAAGTACATCAAAATATATTGAGGTCCAAAGTTGCCTCTTTAGTCATTTTCTACATGTTTTCCACACTTAGTCATCTTCAAGAGAGTTCCAACAAAGTTGAATGAGCATCTTCACAAAGATATATCTCACATGAATGGTAATGATAGATGAATGTAATCATGTGGGTTTATTCATCTTAGTCCCTAGTTATTATATGTTGAGTTCTAGATCATTAGATAAAATGGGAAGGAAATTATAAACATGTAAAGTTGGGATCTGAGGTATTTTTGCTAGGTTTTCCATACTTAGTCAATAAGCTAGAACGTCACTAGGATGTCATGAAAACTAGATATGGACCAGTCAACTTGAACATTTTATATCTTCACTTAGAAGAATTTTGAGACTATTGGGTCAATTATGTTTGTTCCTTTTGACCTCAAGAAAATCTCTAATAAATATAGCCCCTTTATGATTCTTGTATTTTAGGATATACATTGTTAAACTTGATCAAATAATGAATTGTGAGATTCAAATAAAGACACTGCATAAATCCATATGATCTTAAAATTGATGGTCTATGGAATGTCAAATATGTCCACATAAATGTCAAATGATGTTAGTGCAAACATCAATTTTAATCAATGCAAGTAACTATTTGGGTTTAAAATGTCCTTAAATGGTCAAGATCTAATGGTTTATGGGATCCCTCATACTAACACATAAGATCTAATGATCTACACTAGATTCAACCAAGTCAAAATGTCCCTAGGTTAAATCCTTTAAAGATATACAAGATGGACATAGTTCAATGATGTAGGATAATCAATCCAAGATCTAATGGTGCATGTTCACTGAAAAAAGGATGGGTTCAAGATAAATCAAGGGACCACATTCAATCATACTAATGATCTGATAAAGTGTAATAACTGACAAAAAAGTGGGACCAGGGAGATCTATGGTGTGCATTAATTTTTACATCTTGATTAGATGGTGCACATGAGTCAAATTGGTTAACAAATCTAAAGAGCCAATGAGTCAAGGATAAGTGGTACAAGTGTGTTCAATTGGTAGAATATCAACAAATCATAGGCATCTATTCATAAGAAGATTAATAGATTGAATAGGGTCAAAGAGTCAATAGCCCAATTTAGCATTTGAAAACTAATAAGTAGGATCAAGCTCAGGGTACTTTTGATAGAGGTCGAGGAGACAATTTTTTAAAACTTGAGAAGGCTAATACAAAGGAAATGAAGCTCGAGCATGATCTAAGTTGAGTCAGGGTGAATATTTTAGGACCAAGCATCATTATTAGAGCTCCTTGAAGATAAAATTGGTATTTTAGACCAATTTTTGTTGAAGGTCAACATTTGGTTTTCAAAATGAGATTAGGTATTGAGCTATAGGAAAACTAATAATATGATTGGTTTTTAATCTATAAAGAGATATATTTTAAGTTATAACCTCAATAGAGAGGTACATCTAGCCATTCAAATAGATCAAGAACCTCTTTTAGTTCTAAGGTATGAAGGGTTGGTCCTCATCAGTAGATTAGGTGAAAATGGCATGGAATCTTGAGATGATGACTTAGTGGCCAAATGAAGATCACATAGTATTTAATTATTTTATAAAAGCTTTAAAATTTGTTCCTTATTGAGAAGGTCATGAGTCAACATCTTTAAATTGGTTCTAATCCATTAGAATTGGTTTAGCATTTTCTAATCCATAGGTTCTCCTCTCTCCTTTTATTTATAAATATAAACCTTTAATCCTTGAAAAAAAATTGGTAATCCCTCTCTTGGGCATGACTAGACTCTGTCGAGATTTGATCTTCATAACCTCTTGAGATAAATAAAGGACTCTTTTCATATTTTCTTATTCTAGTATACTATGTCAATATCAAATTGATTTACATATGTGGTATAAATCTATCCCTTTTTAAATCCTAATGTCACCTAGCTACTAGATTATATTATTTTTCAGGTCATATTTAGTGTCAAATGTCATTTGATTAAAGCTAGAAAGTGAATACATTGACTAGTTAGTGCCTTGAATCAGGCCTCTCCATCACTTCCCTTAGGTTTTGATCATTATATGAACCTTTGCATGAAATAATAATGCATAAACAACTATTTGGAGTTGCAGATCCAATCTCATTAGTGTTTTTTAGAAGTTCAGATAGAGTGGATAAATAATCACATTACTAGTGCATCACCTCATTTACATGTTTTCATGATTTAATACCCATTTATCTCTCCCTTTTCCTAGTCAATTTTAGTTTAGGTGATAAATATAGAAGGAATTTAGCCTTCTCTAGAGGTCTAATCCATTTTTAGGATACCCACAACCTAAGATCATTCCCATGTTAGACTAGATTTGAGTAGGAATATCTAAGCAATCCCCTCTTTAGCTAGGGTGCAAATCTAGAACCCCAATATTTTTGGCATGCTTGGTGGGATTAATTAGAGCTTGTCTTGGTGAAATTTTAGTTACAAGAGTGTTCTTCATAAATAATTTGGTGATTTCAACCTCAAGAAATTGCTTCTAAAGTCTAGGCATTTTCCAAATAAGTTCATTTTCATTGCACTATCTTGATGTTATTTTCATGGTAATGTATGAAGGAAATCCCTATGCTATACCTCCTTATCAGCCCTATGATGGATCATAATATCCTTGTCATGATCCATATGAGCCTTATTATGATTTAAATTAGCCTTACTAGGAGTTTTATCAAAGCCATGATGAGCCTTATCAAGTTTCCCATGATCCTTATTACCAAGAGCATGACTCTTACCTACCTTATGAACCATATCAGTCTCAAGACCAATTTTCACCTTTCCCATATGGATATGATGTTGCATATGAGAAACCTTTTATACAAGAAATAATGGATGAAATAGATCTTAAATTTATAGCATATGAGAAGGCTTAAGTTTTATAGATTTATATTAGAAAACTTAGAGGCTTGTGAGAGGAAAAACAATTAGTTGGATTAGTTGTCTCAAGAGCCCTCTTGTATTCCTTACCAACTTTCTTATGTTATTTATTCTCATAAAGTTCTTGACCATATTCAGTGTGAGCCAATGGAGATTCCTAATTGGAGTCAAGAACCTATTAAATAAGTTATCCACATGCCTATTTAGGAGCCTATTCAAGAGGCTAAACCTTCTTATTGTTCCCTTTCTTCACCACTTACCCATCAAGCTCAAGTTCTCCATGAGGAAAAAAAGGTTTCAGACCTTGATGAACTAATGGCCAAGTGGAAAGAGTAGAATGTGGAAGTTCTCAAAAGTTTCTCTTTCCCTCTTCTTCAAGATTCCCTATATGATTCCATTTCCATAAAGATCCAAAAATATGATCTTGATCAACCTCCCATGATTCATACTTACTCTCAAACAAATGAATTTCATCACCCTCCCACCATATCCCTTCTTCAAGAAGAGCCTATTCTATGGGAAATAGAGAAGAGGTTATAGTTACAAATCAAGTTCTTGAAGAATGTGAAGAAGATGATTCAAATGTGTGTGATGACGAGTTATTCATTGATACTCCACTTGAAATCTAAGTTGAAATTGAGATTATAGATGATATTGAAGAAGAATGGTTCTGATTTGGAAGAAATCCATGAGACATTGGTACAGGTTGATGTCACAAATGATGTTGAGATCTCTCCACTAGAGGAAGATCAAGATACCTTTCAAAATGATCTTATTTAGGTTGATAAAAGTGAAGAACAAAAATATGATTGGCAGTTGTATTTTGAATCTCTACAAGAGATAGAATAACTTTTTAATTATATATTACCCATTAGAGAGCATGATACTGGGAAGTTTGATCAAGAATCACCTATTCAAGATCATGATGTAGCTTGGTTTGACTATTTAAATCTCCTCGAATAGTTGATAAGGTCATCAAAAAATCATGCACAGATGAGAAGTCACTTGACAAGGTTGTAGTTGACAAGAAACATAAAGAAAATCTAGAAGTACAGGATGAATTTGTTTTTGTTGGTGATTAGTTTACTATCAATGACTCATTTGAAGAGATGTTAAGAGAAATAATTGGTAAAAGGAGTGCCTCTTCAAAGGTCATGTTTAATAAATCCTCTACTTTGTAACTTGAACAATCTTTTGTAATGAGCAAATTCATAAATTACACTTTTGATCTTGGTGGATCATATTTTGTCATGGTTAATTAAATTAGATTAATTATATTTTGTCACATATAAGTGTTTTATTTTCACATTTACTTTGTTAGGATAGTTTCCCTACTTTATTTTGCTTTCTTCCTTATTTTTGTGGAGTCCATTATCTTTGCCAACAAAGAGGTTTTTTGTAGTCATGGAACATATGTGTTATCTATTATAAGTCAAAGGTCATGTACATGGTCTAAATTTGAGCATAGTAGGCATACTACCCAATCAAGTTGCCAAAGATGTTGGCCATTTTTAGCCTATGTACAGAGCTTTCAAATACTAAACAATGTTCTTGATTGAGAGAAGGAACCAATGATAAAAGAGGAAGATCATTTTACTTGAAAACCTTTTGAAACACTTTAAGTCCACTTAAAGTGAAATTTGTCATCTTCTAAGGATAGGTCCCAAAGTTACAAAGCCCCCATGAGGTCTTAAGAGTTCTTGGAATAGATACGGTAGTACATGGAGTTCATCTAATTCTTCATTGAGTCCATCTTGACATTTGAGTCCAGTGGTAGAAAGTCTAAATAGGAAATTTGTAGAGGCCATATATTGCACGTGTAGATGAATCATAGAAAATTGGTCATATGGCTTTCTTAAATTTTGTGCCAATATCATATGCACCAAATCTTAAGTCCTCCACCAAAGAACATCAAAATATATTGAGGTCCAAATTTGGCTCTGCAGTCATTTTTTACATGTTTTTCACACTTAGTCATCTTCAAGAGAGTTCCAACAAAGTCGAATGAGCATCTTCATAAAGATATATCTTGCATGACTGATAGTGATCGAGGAAAGTAATCATGTGGGTTTTTCATCTTGGTCCCTAATTACTATACACTAAGTTCTAGATCATTTGCTAAAATATGAAGGAATTTACACATACAAAGTTGGACTCCACAACATTTTTGCTAGGTTTTCCATAGTCAATAAGATAGAACATCACCAGGATGTCATGTAAACCAGGTATGAACTAGTCAACCTAAACATTTTATATCTTCATTTAGAAGGATTTTGAGACTAGTGGGTTAATTGGGTTTATTTATTTTGACCTCAAGAATATCTCCAACAAATTTAGCCCCTCCATGATTCCTGAGTTTCAAGATATAAATTGTAAAAATTGACCAAACAATGAATGCCAGTCACACAAGAGTCAAAATAAAGACACTGTGGAAATCCATATGAGCTTAAATTTCATGGTCTATGGAATGTCAAATATATCTATGTAGATGTTAAATGATGTTAGTTTAAATGTCAATTTTAATCAAGGTAAGTAATAATTTGGGTTCAAAAGGTCCTTAAAAGGCTTGAAGTTAGTCGAGATATAATGGTCTATAGGAGACCTCATCCTAACACATAATAGATAATGATTTGTGCTAGAGTGAACCAAGTCAAAAGGTCCCAAGGTTAAATCCTTTAAAGATATACAAGTTGGACATAATCTAATAATGTGGGATAATCAAGCCAAGAACCAATGGTGCATGTTCAATAATAAAAGGATGGGTCCAAGCTAAACCAAGGGCTCATGTTTAATCATACTAATGATCTGATAGAGCAGACTAACTAACAAAAAAGTGAGACTAAGGAGATCTATGGTGCACGTGAACTCATACATCATGATCAGATGATGTGCATGAATCAAATTGGTCAACAAATCTAAAGAGATAAAGATTCAAGGACAAGTGGCACAATCACATTAAATTGGTAAAAGATTAATAGCTCATGGGTATCCATGTATAGTAGATAAATGGAACAAATAGTGTCAAAGAGTTAATAGCTGGAGTTAGCATTCAAAAACTAATAAATAGGATCGAGCCTAGGGGACTTTTGACAGAGGTTGAGGAGAATTTTTTTTGACTTGGGTTAACTAATATAAAGGAAATAGTTCTTTAGCATGATTTTGGTCAAGTCAAGGTGAATATTTCAAGACCAAACATCATTCTTAGAGCTCCTTAAAGATAGGATTGGTATTTTAGACCTATTTTAGTTGAAGTTCAGCATTTGGTTTTCAAAATGAGACCAACCATTGAGCTATAGAAAACTAATAGTATGAAGGGTTGGTCCTCATTAACATATCAAGTGTAAATGGCATAGAATCTCAAGATGATGACTTGGTGGTTAGATGAAGATCATAGAGTATTCAATTCTTTTACAAAAGCTTTATAATTTATTCCTAATTGATAAGGTCATGAGCCAACATCCTCAAATTGGTGCTAATCCATCAGAAGTGGTTGGGCCTTTTCTAATGCATAGTTCCCCCTCTCTCATTTTTTATAAATGTAAGCCTTTAAGCCTTAAAAATAGCTTGGTAATCCATCTCTTGGGCATGACTAGACTTTGTTGAGATTTGATCTTTGTAACCTCTTGAGATGAATAAAGGACTCTTTTTAGATTTTCTTATTCTGGTATAGTGTGTCAATGTCAGATTGATTTTCATAAGTGGTAGAAATATATCCCTTGTTAAATCCTAATGTCACCTAGCTAAAATATTATATTATTTTTCAAGTCATGTTTAGTGTCAAATGCCAATTTATTAAAGCTAGTAAGTGGATATATTAACTAGTTAGTGCCTTAAATCAGGGCTCTCCATCACTTCCCTTAGGTTTTGATCATTTTATGAACCTTTGCATGAAATACTAATGCATAAACAACCATTTGGAGTTACAGATCCAATCTCATTAGTGTTTTTTCAAAGTTCAGATAGATTGGATAATCAATCACATTACTATTGCATCACCTCCTTTACATGTTTTCATGGTTTATTACCCATTTATCTCTCCCTTTTCCTAGTTAGTTTTAGTTTAGGTGATAAATATAGAATGAATTTGGCCTTCTTTGGAGGTTTGATCCACTTTTAGGAAACTCACAGCCTAGGATCAATCATATGTTGGACTAGATTTGCGTATGAAGATTTGAAGAATCCCCTCCTTAGCTAGGGTACAAATATAGAACTCCAATAGATATGATGGAACCAATTTTTAGGTTTTGAGATTAAATTATGGTGTTTTAAGTTTTTAATTTGTACTTGTAATCAATTTTTAATGGATCGATTAGATTGAACCCAGAGATCTAGGCAATTTCTGAACTTCATAAACAATTCTAGTGTCATTTTTATTCTAATTTTGCATTCATTTTATACATTTGATCAGTCAAGTTTAATTTTTATAAATTCATATTTTATTAGTTTATTATATTTACATAAAATTGATATAAGTGAAATATGGATTGATTGATCAAACAATTGATTGAATTGAATTTGGTGAATTCTCAAATCAGATTTTGATTAATTTATATTAGTTAAAATTCATATTTTGATCAGTTTTAGATTAATTTTAATTAAAAAAACTGATAAATTAATAGGATCCATTAATAAACTGTATAATAGTAGGGGGTATACTATAGTTTGTGGATCACCTGATGATTCATCAAAACATGATAATTATAGGGATAATTATGTGAATCGAATTAGGAAGTATGAGAAAACATAAATAATCAAAGGAATATAGCACATCCATAAGGAAACATAGATTATAATCTTAATAAGTTATAATAATCACACTAATCAAGCTTAACTATACATGAATTAGAATATTATTAATAGAACTATGGAAAGAAGACAATTACATCTATCTAACTATGTGAATCAATAAATAAAAATAGAGAGAAAAACATAGGGAACTTAGCTAAATATCCATTAAGAAATGATCCAAATGTAGAGTAATATTTATCGATCAATACATATATTATAATGAATCCACCATACTTGAAAAACTAGCTAATGATTATAATAAGTCCAACAACACCACTATTACATTCAAGAAAAATATATATAGATGTATATCTAGTGTTTGTTCTAACTTCCTTCAGCTATTCCTATAAAAATTATGTTTGAGACACAATTAGAAAATATATGTAACAATAAAACCAATGTGATATCTATTTTTCAAATACATCCAAACATGTAGTTTTGTGTTCATATTTACCCACTAACACTTTCCTAGAATTAATAAGTTGTATCATCCCAAGACAACATCATAGAGGTAGAAAATCTAAGGACTATAGTAACTAGACCAAGATAAGGATAAAGTAGTATAACTTATAGGAACCCCCTGAGGTTTTATTCACTAGTTTTCACCCCATGCACACTAGTTAGCTACCCTTTGGGGTTTTCAACTAAGTAGTGGATGAACCTACCACCCTTGTGAGTTTTTAGTAGACTAACACCACTTATCTTAATAAAAAAGTTTCTAGTAAAAATGGAGAACAAAACTTCAAAATTTGAGTTATGTGGTACCTGAATAGTAGGTGGTGGCATGGGTGGACTGCTTTAAAGATAAAACATCTTGTGACGTAGGTTGAGAGTCTTTTCTAAGACTTTGGGATAAACAAGTTTACTATTAAATAAGGGACTAGAGTTGACTTAGAAGAAATGATTTTGATAATTTTATCAAAGGTACAATCATACTGTAAAAATTATCCAAGTCAACTTTATAAGATTATCAATCAAACATAAATTCCTTAATAAATCATAACACATATTGTATTTGTCCTTTTGAAAGAAGTAGTGGCTGGATGTTATCATATAAAGTCAGAGGTAAGGTAGTTTTGGTAGTGGTTATCCATTGAGAATTATCTTATTATAGATTAGTTAACTCAACAACATGTTACACTTGAACTCTAATGACCATGCTTCACAACACCTAGTTCTACTGTGTCTAAAGGTTTGACATGATTATAACCCATGTACTACTAGACTCCTTTAAAGCTCCATCCACATCCTTAGACATTGTGGCCAGATTTAACATAGTGGTCTTGGCTTTGCTTGCCTCCATAAAGCTAGTTTTTGCACCTCCCCAAATATTGTCAAATTGGTTATTCTAGTCAAACAACCGCTGGGCCACTTGAGCCATTTAGACTGAGGATACATTCAAAACCTAATAATACACTTCAATAAGATCAAAGAGAACCTTAATATATATATTTGATGGATATTTAATGAGCCATGATTTGATGGACCTTCTAAATATTCTTCTAATCCTGGACTAGTTGCACAAGGAGAAGTAAAAATTACTAGTGGTCTAAAATAAGTTGATTATTGATGAACTATGCACACAATCCAAGACACACATACTCAATAATCACATTGGTATTATAAATGTGTTTCATCAATGTTGTGTTATCTATCTACAACCTTCCCACTTGTATTTTCAAGGAAGTTGCCTTTTTGTGATTGATTTGTGGAACATAGTGGCTCCTTAGATTTTCTTGGATAATGGTAATTATGAAACATCTAAGAAGGTCTTAGTGGTAGGTGGTGAAAACACCAATGATGTATCATATGTGTTTGAAAGTGTTTGTTGTAATGGTGTGATTGGGAATAAAAATTTAGTGTATTAGGAAGAGGGAATAAGGACATCCCAAAGCCAAATGTTTTAGAGTAGTTGTTCCATAGGATTATCTTGGGGTTTTGAAACACTAAGATATTGTTTCTCCATTTCCTACATGACCCACACTATAGTGTCCTTAATTTTTCCATCAATAGTTACCTTCCATGATTACTTAACCTCATCAAGTTATAGATTCTCATCGAAGTGCTCCATTTTCACTAGTTGTTACTCCTCATCATGGGTTTTTCACTTTGTATCCTCCTCCATCATTTAATTATTCTCCTCCTCATCATTGACTAAATTCACCTTATATATTTTATTAAAGTAGGTATTCTATGCTGATATGTATTCTACATCTTTCATACTATGTGCCTCAACTTCTTTAGCCTACTTTTATGGATTGACATTCTCCATTCTCAGTTGTGCCTCTAGTGTCTCAGTGGTTAGGGATGTGTCATTAGCCTCTATATTTCACTGTGCATCACCCTCTTAAGGTTTTTGAAGTTAATCTACATCAAGATCCTATTTTATAACCTTAACTTCATTAGTGGGGTTTTGGGTTGTGGCTTGTTATTGTTCTGGGTTGGCTTCCATATTCATGTGAGCTTCCTCCTTTAGTTTCCTTTTTTGCTTGATGTACACTCTATGTATTATGTCCCTTTGTACATTTTCATGGGTGGCTTGTTTCTCCTCTATAATTTATTGTTATATATTTATCTCCTTGATATTTATGATAGGATTATCTTTTGATGAGTGAATGATTGTGCCCTGTACCATTTCCTTAGAGACATGTGTTTTCATCTTATTTCTAGTAACTAGATTGCATTTAGTTAACTACATAATCATTACATGCTATTGTTTTTCCTCCTATGTTGTAGGCTATGGTGAATCAACTTGCACTAACTATTCCTCTACAACTATAAAGCTTCTAGCCTACACACTTCTGGTTGGGGATACCCAATCCTCCCTTCATGTTTTACATCGATAGAAAAGATAATATAGAGGGATATCAAAGAGAGGTGGAAATGAATCTAATGGTGTTAAATTATTTGGTTGTTTCACTTCAAATAATTCCATTGTGAACTTCATGTGTTTAGCTTCTTGGATGATAGTATTGATTATAATAGAAAGTAAAGAATTAGGGATGTCCACCCATATTTTATTTCATATTTACTTTCACACTTACAATATGTGCACTAATTTCCAAACTAAGATCTCATTTTATTATTAAGTCTCATATAGATCATCAGACATGTTAGCAAACATTACTTGATATACCTCATGTTCATGAGTCCCTATTTTTGAAAAGTTATAAATAGATGTGATTATTGACATTTGAGGATCATCTAACCATGTATAAGTGTTGGGTTTTTTTTAATTTGGTGTAGGAAGGGATTGGATTTTATTTGGTTATTTTCACTTTAACTTCTATGTCTGCAATGTGCTATACTTAAGTTGTTGTGCTAATAGTATTAAAATGCCTAGAGGCACTATTTATAATGGCATTGTGAAGTGTGAAACCAATGTTTCTTGTCTTGCTACCTATTTCTAGGCCATCTAAATGTTAATGAAAAATAAAAGAATGGGATCCATCACAGTGGGAAACTCATGTATGTGTACCACAATGACTTTATAGAGCTTGTTCACCATGGCATGCTTACCTAAATATTTCATTAAATTAGGAGGAACTCATGGATTAGATGCAATGAGTTGAATCAATTTCTCCCACCATGCTTGAAACTTCACTTAGTGTGTGAAGTATGTGATATGTGGTGTCCAAATAAGATTCATAAACTAAATGTTAATCTAGTAGTCAACATCTAGATGCACTTATATTTCAAGTGACTTCTACTATGTAAAAACTAATAAGAGAACCAAAAAATAATATTGGAAATTCTAGTTCACAGAAGTCAAGACTTTGTCAATGTTGGTGTTCATCTTGGAGACCAAGAATTTAGGCCAATTAATTCTCTGTTGAGATGAATGATGTAGTGGGAAAGTTCAATTAACAGTTTGGTAGCCTATTTTTCATTATTGGTAATTTTCCAATAGTGTAATGTGATGCATGTTGTGAACACTTAGAATTTTTCATCTATAATATTCGTAAAGGGGATTCCTTATGATACCCTAGCATAACCTTTGAGAAATTCTAATAGAACTGGGGTTTATTTGGTTTTATAAGCTTCAATTGATTTGACTTAAGCTAGAAAACCCATAGCCTGCACCATCATAGCCTCATTTATGTAAATGATAACATCCTAAGAGAGATATATTTTGCCTTCATTATATCAACCTATCAATAATTACATGATTTCACTAAGGTCACTAAAATTTGGTATCTAGATTAGACATTTGATCTATGGGATGAAATATTTATGTTTATGACAAAGTGAGGGGATGCACGCCTTATAATATCTCTAAATTGTACATCTTTTGCTCTATAAAATTTGTAAATTTCAAAGCATCCAAGTCTAAAAACTTCATTGATCATTTGGCCAACCCAATGCCCAAATATTAATTTTGAGAATCATAAAGAATTATGATCATTTTGGAAAGATCAAAAGTAGCCATAATACCCTCTCAAAGTCTAATGTGATACACAATGTATAAAATTGATCTTTGCTCAAGGAGATGGAAATTTTGTAGAGAGAAAAATCTCTATATGTACTAAGTGTAAGATGCCTGAATTGTGTATCCCACCTAAATTTTATAAATTATTGTGCACTATTATTCCTACCTTCAATTTAAATGTTCTTGATTACCATTCAATCTTGCTAATGCATGAATCAAATAAAAAAAATATTATATAGATGATGTGTCAAATTTACTAAGCTAGCTTACCTTTGACAATGGGTGAAATACAAAAAATATCCCATCATCTTATTTTAAAGATGTCATACTTGATCATTCCATCCATGATGTTGACCTTTGATCTATTTTGGGATATTTCTCAATCCTGTCACCTACTTTATCATTAACAACCACATTTGACCGTTAGTATCCATATTTACTTGAGGCTCTACATTTATATGATTATATTACTTAATTTAAGTCATAAAATATACTTTAGAACTCATTGTATCCTTTGGCCAATACAATATTCATAAATAGTGCCTTCGATAACATTACTCCTTATTTCACACACTTGTAATTCTAAGAAATTGTAGTCTAACATATGCACTCAGTAAAACAAACAACTAGAATCCACATAACATAACTTAAAATAAACCGTAAACTACACAATGTTACTTATCACCTTCTCATACTTTTAGAGATGGATTATTGGTGGTAAGGTTTGAGCCTACTACCATTCACCCATCTAGGTAAAATGGTTCACTATAAATCTCTTAAAACTACCATTCTTGGATGTAATAACTCATGGATAATGTATGGACCTTTCCATATGATGTTAAGTTTACCTAAGAAAGCTATACAATGATTATCATAAAGTAATATTGGTTCTTGTCATGTCAAACTTTATATTTACATTTATGTACCTCATGTGTCTAAAATGCTCTACATTAGTCTCCATCCATGTTATTTAGCTCTAGTAACCCGTTTGTCAATGATTCATAATCACTTATGTGCATAATTATTATAATTCATAGGAAAAGAACCATATAATCCATGGGCATGACCACTTCCAACCCATAGACTAGTTAAAATGGAGTGAACCCTATCTCATGATTATAATGTGTGTGATATGCTAATACAACTATAAAAAGTTGATCCTCCTATTCATCCCTTTGAACATCAAAGATTTTAGTAATAATCTTACCTAGTACCTTATTTTTAGCTATAGCTTGGCCATGAGCATGAGGATGATATGGTATAATTTTTTGGTGTGAAATAAAAATTAATCAGTGAGAATGTTTATGGTCTCATTTAATAAATGGGTTCATCTATCACTTACTAGTTTGATAGGATAACCAAACATAGTAATGATGTTTTCATATAGGAACTTTATTGATTCCTTAACACTGTAATTGGGTGTCATAATATATTCCACCCACTTTGTAAAATAGTCTATCATAGTAATAATATATATAACATAATTGCATTTATTATATGGACTAATATACTCAATGAAATCAATTCCCATTACTCAAAAGCTTATTGTGCTTACTTTAGTTGTAGAGAAATTTCATCTCTTTGGTTTAGTTTACCTGTCCTTTGGAATATATTGCATTGTTGTGAAACTTTATGGGAATATTGAAATATATAGGGCCACCAAATACACTCTATAAGATCTTTCTCATAGTTGTGTCTCCTAATAAGTGACCCCTAAAATCCCCTGATGTGCCTCCTCAAGCAACTATGGCCTTTCATCTTTAGTTTAATTATGCACATCATCTCATCCTTGCCCAAATGATAAATAAATACATTGATAATACTATATGGCAAGGATTGTTTAATTAGTTGCTTGTTATCCTTTTCCACATAATGTTCTAGAAATATCCCTTGTTCAAGATTTTGTGTTCTTGTAACTATTATACGATTATAGAGTAATGAAATAGATGTGCATCTAAAGAATCATCTAGTATCTTCTCAATTTTCTCACCATTTTATATCCTAATCAAATTATCTAGACCCATGTTCTCTTGGCATGGATTAACATTTATCTAAAATTAAAATTCTTGGAATAACATCAACCAATGTGAAATGCATCCTTATAGAATGGGATTATTAACCAAGTATCATAGCATTTGAAGATTATTGAATAACTCAAAAGGTGTAGCTAGAAGTAGTTGTATAACTTTTGAAGTATAAACACCATAGCTAAGCCTCCCACTTAAGTTGTTGAATATTTTTTTATCCATAATAGATAATTTCCTACTTGTAAAATGGATAGGGTGATCCAACCCACCCTTTTTTGGTTGTGATAATAACACTCCAACTATGATTCTTGATTAATATAAATGTACATGAAATGGTTTAATCTGGTCTAGGAAGACCAAGATCTACATAATCACTAGTCTCTTCTTCAATTTAAGGAAATCTACTTGGTATTCCTTTATCCATACAAATTGTGTTACTTTACACAGTAACTTCTCTAAAGGATAAGATATGGCTATATACCCCTTAATGAAATTCAAATAGTATCATGTATGTCCCCGAAAAGATCACATCTATGTTGAACTTGTAGGTGGAGGCACTCCCACAATTGCTATGATCTTAGCTTGATATACTAATATGCCCTTAATATAGACTACATGTCCCAGAAAAACTCCAAATGGTGTAAAAAATACACATTTATTCAAATTGAGTGTAATTCATTACACCCTTCATCTCTCCAACATAAGTCTAAGTTTAGATAGATGATTTTAGAATTAAAAAAAAAAAGCATTTCCCAATCATCTAAGTAGACTTCTAAAAATTCATGGATAAATTCCTAAAGTATAGTGACTATATATCTAAATAAAACCACATGCACATTCTTCAAACCAAATAGCATTACCTTATATGTAAAGGATCCCCATTAAATTTTGAAAGTTGTATTGGCCCTATCTTCTCCTACAATCAAGATCTAATGATATCATTGAAGTTGTCTGTGAAGGAATGTACTTCATGCCTTGTGACCAATTTTATAACTTAATATGTGAATGGAATAGGAAATGGATCATTGACAAAAGCCTCATTCAAGATGTGATAGTCTCTTCAAATTCAGATCTCACTAGTCTTATTTGGTTGTAACACCATGGGGATAACCCTGCCATCTTTCTCTACAATAAAGATAATACTATCTTCTTGCATATGATCCAACTCAAGTTTCCCTTTAAGATTCATATTTAGATATAATTAGTAGGGTATTTAATTGATTGGGTATGCACACTTCATCTCAATATGCATTTCCCATAAGAATGGATCCATGTAATTAACCTGTATGACTTTAGTAGGGAAGACATCCTTGTAATCCCTTAAGAATTGCATAAATTTTGATATGTCTTCTTGAGATCAATAATATCCAATACATGATAACTTGGGAATGACCTCTATTACAATGTTCCTTGCATGTTCCTTTAGTGGTTTTTGATAGATATTGTGTTACCCATTAGGAATTGAGTCACATAGTATCCACCAGGCTTATCCCTCTAGAAAATAGATGTGTCATAGCTTTTATTCTTGTCTTCTCTAAAAATATATCTAGAAGTGGCTTAACTTCCCACTCAGGTTTAAATAGATTAGTTAAATCCATGTTGTCCTCATTATCCAAATTATACATCTGATCATATTGGTCTTATGTCTTATGGCAAGGTTGAATGATGATGTATTCCTTCGCCTTTTTTGTTTTATGGGTTTGTAAAGCATCCTTCAAGATGCAAGATATGATTTATGGTGAAGATGATTCAATCATACTATCTAAGTCCTTGGCTCTCCCATGACATATAAAAGTAGTTAAACTCTACAATGATTAATGCATTAAGGGGTTGTCATCTTTAAAAATGAATGTTTGAATGAAGTCACTTTGGATCTATGCCCAATGCTTCATCTCTCACATGCACTCTTAATGTATGTACTATGTAGTTGGGAAAACATCTAGTGTATATTTTGAAACATGTACCCAATACTGCAAAGCCATAAATTTTGAAACCTAGACTTTGATACATTGGTAAATATGAATCTCCAGATAGTCTCCCTCTTTGAATAATTTCTAGTCTTTTCTAAAATTTTAAGGTAATTGTAATCAGGCTAACAATATTTTTCATGCTTCATCTCAACTTAGTTTGTCATCATGGTGAATTGACCTCTAGTTTGTATAAATCCCCTTTAATGTATAATTGAGAAAACTCAACCTTTGGTCAATATTTGGTACATGATATTAGAATTAAATGATAAATTGGTTGAAATCATTATATCATAAAGACCATCCATAGAGGACATATCTCATTATCTCCCTTAACCTAGTTGTGTATGTGTATATCAAAATCTCCACTCACTAAATAAGTTATATCCCATGGTAGAATTCCTTTTAGAGCTATTTCTATGCAATATTCTCTTGTGTGACCTATTTGGTATAATAATTTTATGTCATACTTAGTTGGCAACCTTACATACATAGATCACATAATCCTCCAATTACAACTATGCAATTTCTATGAGATTTATCATAAGTTTAAAAAGTAGATGTTCCTTGCATAAAGTTTATGTTTGTGGATTGATGTTATTAAAGAGAACTCTATATTCATTAGCTTGTAGAGATTTATATTTATTTTCCATGTTCACTTTCATACAGCTACTTTCCCCCACAAATATAGTTTAAATCAATCTCTTTAGGTATGCAATATGGTTTTTTCTCACATTTATTTAATGTAATTACTATGATATTATCTCCCTGATGAGCTTCTAATTGATTCATAACCACATTGATGGTCATTTGACCATCATAAGCCCCTTATTTTTAAATTAATATAGGGTAGTGAGTCTCATTTATCTTCATGTCAATTAATCCAAAGTCACCACATAGACTTAACTCTGTGATGTTGATTTACACATCCCCCAGACATACAATAGGTTAAACTCATCCATAGTCTAAAATTATTAAATTTGTTGGGTGAATATTTTGTCAACCAGCTAACTAATGAGCAATATAGGTTTCTTCAACCACAACATAGGGAGATTAGTCGACTAGATGTGCAGGTTTACTACATCAACATGGGACAAGTCTCTCCTCTCATCAAGGGGACATTCCCTATGAATATGCAGGAGCTATATACTATAAATATAAGTAGAATATAACACTCAGAGGTAGAATATGCCATCCATCTCTCTTATTTTAGAGATGATGTTGACAAACAAAGGAGAAAATCTTAGTGAAAACACTAAAGGCACTTCTCTTCTTTCAGAAGTGTTCTTGCAGGGGATAGCAAGAGTTATTTCAAGTAGGATAAGTAATTGGTAACAGAGTATAGAGTAACCAATAATCTAAGATGTATCACAAAGTCTCCACCTTGACTGCCCAAGAGTGAGATACAAAGAACAATGAGGGCACAAAGTCATCTAAAGGTTATTTACATAGAAATAGAAAATAAACACACACTGAAGACAACTATGACATCATAAAGTCTAAAAGTAACTAGCTTAAGGACACCTTCCTTGTCACTTCCACTAGCTCTACTTGTTAAATTGCATAAACAAGAATACATTTAGGAAATATACATAAGAAAAATCTCCTAGAATGATACAAGCTATAATAGCACAAAGTCTGAAAGTAACTTTTGTTCTAATTTAAACAAAGAAATATGATGAACAATCTAAGCTCAAAGTCTCAGTAATGCCTCTCAATTTGTGTAGAATTCTGCTTTTGGTAATAGAGAGATCCTTCAAAACAATAGGAGAGATTCCTATATATAGTGCTCCAAGAAAGACTTGGGCACTTTGTCTCACAAAAATGATGGCTTATGATACATTCAATGCATTTTAAATTATATCCATGGGATATGCTAGAATCAGGTGTCAATTTTTAATATGGGCCACCTAATGTGTTTCCCTGATGTGTTTCCAGCTATTTGCTTTATTCAATGTAGAAAAATAGGCCATGCCATTGAATGTTCATGCTCTCTAATGTCCACCTAGTGGGCTACTTTACCTTCTAGAAACATCTCCCATGCGTGGATATTTTTAATCCTTCTTCATCATTCCCCCTTTACTGGCTATATTTTGCCTTTATCTATGTGATTTGAACTCTCGGGCTATCTCTTTGGCCGATCACTAAATTTTTTCATAGGGTTTGTGCTTAAGCCTACAAATATCAATAGTTATTTCATTGTCATAAATTTGACATGTTCAGGTCCGTCATCATTTGAAAGCCAATGGCTACTTGATTTCCCTAAATTTGATAGCTGTGGGCCCATCATCCTCCTTAGTAATTCCTCTGTGTCTTTCCTGCTTGCTCTGGCCACTTTCTACTGATCTAAGCAAGTGATATGTGGTATTTTCCACTAATTTTTAGAAACACATATTAAAACCTTCCACAGTTTCCATGTGGCATCCTCCACATAAATCTTAGAGAAGCTTAGTGAAAGAAGCTTTATAAGAAACTTGAAATGTGGATGCATACACTTGTCATGCTCCATTGAGTTTTAACGAGATATGTGGCATGCTCTGCAAAGCCTTGAATACCTTTTAAGAGTCCTACAAAAGATGACACATGGTGGCCTTCATAGAGCTCCCAGAAACACTGTAGAAATAGCCAGGACTTATTTTGGATTTATGCAAACTGTGACATGTATTGCATTCCACTGTGAAATAGGTGAGGACACGTGGTGGCATCCACTTAACTTATAATGGCTTTGGGTGCCTTTTAAAAATTCCTATAGAAGATGACATGTGGTGCATTCTTGTGGAGTTTATCCACTCACCCAAGACCCACCACAATCCTTACTCAATAAAAGGAAGACTCTATGGATGTTTCCAATTGGTAGCCTCTGTCAAGCCTTGTAGATGACACATAGCATGTTCCACTGCTTTGAAAGTTACTAAAAATTATGTCTTGGTAGATGACACTTGCAAATTATGCTTCAACTTTATAAAGGACACATGGTGACTTCCACTACACTTTGAGGTTTGATCTTTCCTAGAGGGTTCTTGCTTCTTCAGTGGGTTTTGGCTTTCAAGCTTTTTTAGTCGAGCTTTTGTCTTTGCTTCAAGTTTATTTCTTCAGACAAAAATTCTGAAGGAATTCCTTTAGACATTTTGTCTAAAGGAAATTCCTTAATCATTTTTCCTTAGTCAATTTTCCACATTCTTTTCTCAAAAGAGAACTGTGCCCTCTATAAGGACTATTCAAGCCTCGAAATATCCTTCGGACTTTTGCAATGGTCTATTTGCTCCTCACCTGCCCTCCGTGAGGGTTGTTTGTCTTTGGTTCACTTTTAAGAAGGAGTTCTCTTTGTCCACTTTTTCTCATCGCCCTCTACAAGGGCACTTAGCATGGTTCACTTCCCTCCACAAGGGCACTTTTTCCTTTGGCTTTGGGGCAGTCCCTTGAACCTGTCGATTGAACCAACTTAGGTTTAACGGTTTAATGGTTCAATGCTTGTGTTTCAATCATATTCACTTGACCACTTGAACCAAATGCTTTGAACCAAACTGTGTTGAACTATATGATTTAAACCAAACCACATTGAACTATATGCTTTAAACCAAACCACTTGAACCTGTTGAACTATTGAACCCATTGAACCTTTGAACCAAAGTGGTTCAATGGCTCAATGGTTAAAGTCTTTTTCTCTTTGATAAGTGTTTTGAAGCCATTGAACCTAGAAGCAATTGAACTTTGAACCTTGACAAATGCACTTAACTCTTGCTGATAACGTTGAACCTTTGAACCAATTGAACTCTTGAACCTTTTTTGGTTCAAAGTTCAATGGTTAAAATACTACATAGAAGCTTGCTAATGAAATCTTTTGGTTGAACCAAGGCATTGAACCAAACCTAAAAATGATTGTGTTGGAAACTTGTTCTTTTGATTGAACTCACCTGTAGAAGCCTTTGAACCTATTGAACTAACTAGTTCCTTTATTGAAAAAGATTGAAAAATGAGGAAATTGAATGCTCAGAACAAATTTTGAAAAGGGAAGAGACAATTTTTGGTCTTGCAGGATCAAAATAGTTCATATGTTGTCTCAAAAAAATGAGTGACATTTTTTTGGGGACAACCAGCTGGGGAACTTCCTTCAGTTGAAAACTTGAAATAGCTGAGGGGAGTAGAATCTCTAGTGTCTTTGAAGTATGCCATTGGGTTACGGAGTCATGCTACCCAAAATGAAAGGCAAAAATAACAAAAATGAAAACACAAAAAATAGAACTAAAGACTATATAAATATACATATGTACAAGTTGATCTTATCTGATACTTCACGGATTGAAGTGTTTCAGATGTTGCCCATTATGAGGCAAAGAAAAGAGTGTGGCATCTTGGTGCTTCAATAGGAAACTATTCTCACCATTGAGTTAGTGAATAATAAATGGGCCTCTCCAAAGAGAATCAAACTTCCCATGCATCCCCTTTGGTTTTCTTCTCTTGTCCCACAGTAGGACTTGATCTCCAACCTGGAAGTCACAATTTTTTGCCTTCTGGTTAAAGAGATTCTTCACCAGACTTTGATGGGAAATAATTCAGTCTACCACCATAGTTATCTAGTCATCTAGCTTAGTCAAACACATGATCCTCTTATCAATGGAGATTTCATAAGTTTGATCCTCGACTGCCTTAGCTAATTTCAATGCTAGCAATTCTAGGGTGATTGGTATCTCAGCATTGAGCCCATAAAGAAGTTGGAAAGGAGACATACCAAATGCTCTTTTTGGAGTGATTCTATCTACCCACAAAACATCAACTAATGCTTTATGCCATGTCCTTTGGTTGTCATCCACTAGATTCTTGATGATAGTCATCAGGTTCTTGTTACTTGATTCAACGTATCCATTCCCTTATGGAAAATAATCAAAAGAGTGAGAGAGGGTGATCCTATAGTAAAAATAGAACTGAGTAATCTCCTAGGAAGTGAAACAAGCTATGTTATCTATGACAATCTTGACTTGAAAACCAAACCTAGAAATGATATTTTCCTTGAAGAAATTGTACACTACTTTTAAAGTAGCATGCTTGGTTGGGATAACTTCTACCCACTTGGTGAAGTAGTCAGTTGCTGTAAGGACATAATCATGTCCAACACTTGAAGATGGGTTTACAACACTAATGAAATTGACTCCCCATTACTAGAATGGATCTTCTATCACCACTGGCTTGAGAGGTAGGGTGGCTAACTTGGGACTCCAAACAAATTGTTGGCATAGCTCACATTTCCTTACCCACTTGTATGCATCTTGGAAAAGAGTTAGCCAGTAATACCTGGCTGACAGAATTTTATGGGTAGTCACAGGAGCAAAAAAATGTCCTCCACAAGCTAGATTGTGGAAAGATTTCAAAAGTTGGCTTTGTTGTTCCTTGTCCACACAACAAAGGAACACTCCATCAAGGCTCCTCTTATACAGGCCATTGTCCTAAAGGATGAAATTAGCAGCTTTCAACTTGATAGTCCTCCTTTCTTTATAAGATAGGTGAGCAAGACATTCACCATAAGTAATAAAATGAACAATACCTGAATACCACTCATTCGTGGTGGAGACAAAGAGGACTATTGGCGTGTCTTCATCTTCTACTTCTTCATGCTCTATTTCTTCTAGTTTATTATCAACAATTAATTGGCATAGGCATTTTCCTCATACCAACTTTGTTGGCTTGATGACTAGATCAAACTCCTAGATCTTTGCAATCTAATTGCCTCTTTTTGTCCCAAACTCCTGCTAAGTCAATATGGATTTAACTGTGATATCAAGAACCAAGGCAATAGTGTGAGAATTCAAGATGTAAAAGTAAAAATGCTTGACTGATTTCACCACTACATAATCATGCTTCTCCATGTTCAATTAATTCAGCTCATGAGCTTTGAGAGGGCAGCTCATGAAATAAATGGGAGATTACATACCTTATTTATTCTGTTGAACTAGAATTGTTGAAAGTGTGTGTTTAGAAACATAACTGTAAATGATGAAGTCTTTGTTGAAGTCTAGACAAACCAGAATTGGGGTGTGAGCAATGGCAGTCTTGATATCCTCAAATGCTAACTTGCCTTCTTTAGTCCAACTGAAGGTGGCCTTTCCCTTCATCATGTTCACAATATGACAAGTCTTCTTAGAAAACTCAAGAATGAATCTTCATAAAAAATTCACCTTTCTGAAGAAAGAATGAACAATAGTTTTACTTGTAGGCAAGGTAAGATCTTGGATAGACTTGACTCTATTTGAGTCAATATTTATGCCTTCTTTGGACACAATGTGTCTGAGAAGTTTCCCTTCTATTACCCCAAAAATAGACTTCTTGGGATTTAAATAAATGCCATTCTGGCATCAGTGCTCCAACACTTGTTGCAAGTGGCATATATGATCCGAGCATTGCTTAGAAAAGATGGTCAAGTTATCAAGATAAGCTACAATGTACTTACACATCTCATCCTTGAAAGCAAGGTCCATTGCTCTCTGAAAGGTGGTGCCAACATTTATTAAGTTGAAAGGCATCCTTCTATATGCAAATGTGTCTTAAGGTGTGGTAAAGGTAGTTTGTGTTGGTCTGATTTACTAACTTCAACTTGGTTGTATCTTGAGAAGCCATCTAGCATTGATAACATCTCTAAGCTGATCACTGTCTAAAGTACTTGATCCATGATGGGCAAAGGATAGTTATCCTTTAACGATGACTGATTCAGATTCTTGAAATCCACATAGATGTGAATTTTTCCATTCTTCTTCCTCATAGGTACTATGTTGGCAATCCATGTAGAATGATGGATTGGGAAAATTATCTTAGCATTCAACATTTTTTGTATCTCAGATAGAATAGTACTTGATATCTTTGGATTATATTGCTGAGATTTCTTCTTTTAAGGCACTAAATCATCCTTGAGAGGAATTTCATGGTGAATTTCATCAGGTATGAGTGACTTTAGATCATCATAGGAGTATGCTAAGACATCCATGTATTGGTGGAATAGAGTAATGAAAGTGAATCTCTCCTTAGGAGTACAACATTTCCCAATATTCACCATTTTGGGATCTTCCTTGGTACCCAAATTTATCTGATCAAACCCCTGGGAGGAGCTTAAATCTATTTGTTGCTATTTGATGAATCTGTCATGTTTGTCAAATAGCTTCTCAAGGGAAACCAGGCCTTTGGGAATTTTATTCCCTTTGAGTTATAGGAATTCCTCACTTACATCTGTATTTGATTTAGGAGTTGGTTCACACTTCTGAGGTTCACTACCTTCAAAATGCAATCATTCAAAGTTGTCTTTTTACACCAGGAAGGCAATGATTTGGTTTTCTTTATTAAATATTTGCCAATGATTGGCATTATCAGGTACACTTGGTCTAAAGACCAAATCAATAGTGTACTTATCTCTTGTGAAGTCTAGGTGAGGGACTAAGAGAGTTTTTGAAATAGCTAGTGCATCAGATCTGTCATTGGATTCCTTGAGTATGGTAGAGATGTCGAAAGCATCAAAGCTTTCAATTTGGTCCTAGACTAGATTGTGGTAGTGGTGCAATCTTTCATTCTTGGTTTGGTATAGGTTTTTCACTTGACAAACCACTAGTTCAACATTTCCTTTGGCATGAAGGAGCTTGATGCCTTTATCTTGAGTAGCCCTCAATCCAATCAATATAGACTCATATTCAGTTGTGTTATTAGTGTTGTTGAATTGCAACTTATAGGATGAAGGAAAATTATCTCTTTGAGGAGATATCAACACAAAACCAACTCCTAAACCAGTAGAGGAGAAGCTACCATCAAATTCTAGAATCCATATCTCATTAGACACTACTTTTTCTTTGAAATCTTCTTCATTTGGAGGGGGAGATTCTTCCACATTTTCATTGTGCTTCACCAATTCTTTTATTGTTCTAGCTAAACTAATTTTTGGGTTGACACTTTCAAGAGCTTCATCAGATGCTTCATGAACTTCATCTATAGATAAAAATTGGTTACCCATGCCTAAAGACTCAAACGAAATTTGAGCTTCAGGTGTTGATGATTAGGTGACCACATATTTTGCTTCTTTTTCAAGAATCAATCTTTTCATAATGCCTTTGACTAGAATCCTTACTTTAGATAGGTCCATGCTCAATTCTCCACCAACATCCTTATAGAAATTTCACCCCAGAAGAATGTCATATGAGGTTGGAACATCAGCCACCAGGACTGTCACCTTGATTCTTTTGTCTAGGAATGTTACAAATGCAAACTGGGCCTCCTTGATTTGTCCCAATAGAGGTACTTGTTTGTTCTCCATGGAGAAACATCTTCCAAGGGTTTTGGTTGTTGTGAGTCCAAAATATTTTTCTACTTTGGTAGGCATGATGTTTTTAGATGGACCTGAGTCTATGATGCAATTGCTCAATTTATGACCATTATCAATAGGGAAACATAGAAAGGCTCTATTATCCCAGGGGTAGCTGGAGGAGTAATGAGAAGATTTTTTGGGATGGACATGTTCTTTGGGAAATCATGAGTTACCTTCTTAACATATTGTCTTGTAGGGATGACTTTCTTCTCACACACTAAACTAACCTATCCAACTATTCAAGATTGGATTGCAAGAATTCAAATTCAGACATTTGAATTTTGGTCTTCTTGACATGGTCGATTATGTCAAATGACTAAAATGGGTTAAGAATAGAGGAAGGGAGTTCATCTTTTTTTATTTTTGGAAGGGGGAAGACTAGTCTATGAAGTTGAAGTAGAAGGTGCAGAGATGTTTGATGTACTTATCTTTCTGGTGATCACTAGGTCCTTTGGTTGGAAAGGCAGAGAGGTTCCACGCTTAGCAATTAAAATTTTTGGTTAAGGTTGCTCCTCTATCTTCCCTTTATCAACTTTTTGGGCTAACTAGTTTTTGGATTGGGTGAACACAACATATGATCCCTAATCTGCCTTACCTTTACTTTTAGGTTCATCCTGGTAATCCAAGAAACCAATGTTAGAGTCACCAGCTGATTCTTCTTGGTCTTCTGCAAAGAGATCAACATCATTTTCTTGGTTCAATTCAAGTTAAAAAGAGAAATTAGATTCTATTTCGAGATATCCAACTGCTAAATTGGTTGGGGGTACTTTAATGACAAGTTTCCCAGGTGGGGGAGGGAGATGATTTGGCTACCCTTGACTTCTAATAGCATTGCCTTGATATGGCTAGTTTTGAAATGTCCTCCTTGGCATATCCCAATAAGGAAGAGAGACATACCTTAGGTAATTTTTCTTTTCAAGGCTAACAGTTCATTTGCTAACTTTTGCAACATTTGATCAGTGGTACTTGTAAATGAATATTAAAAAAATGAAGAAGATTTTCCTTTGTTAGGATCTCTCCTTATCTTTCCTACTAAGATAAGGTCATATTCTACCTCAGTGGCCAAATATTGAGCTGTAACAAGGTCTATTTGGCTAGCATGTCTCAACAAAAAACTCACTTTAGGTAACTGAGGATTGATGAAGAAACATTTGAGATTCTCAATTGTAGGCTGAGTAATTACAGGAATCCTATTTCTCAGCTTATCGAACTTGGCTATGAAATCTCTTATTGGTTCATAAGACTCCTTCATTTATGTGATTTGAGCCAACAGGGCATGTGCATCTTCTGCAGGCTTGAATCTAGCTTCAAATTTGGCTTTGAGAGTGTTCCAGTCAGTTATTGACCAAGCCTGTACATGGTAGAACCAGTCTGTAGTAACACCTTGTAATGTTTCCACAAACAATTTGATTGCCACGTCTTCAAATTCCAAACCTATTACACCACAAGCTATGCTGAAGGCTACAATGTGTTCATTAGGATGAACTTTCCCATCACCACAAAAATTGGGGAAATTTTTCCTTAAACTACATGGGAGCTCATGTAGGGGTGGAGTTAGATTAAGTGGGAAAAAATAGTTACTCCAGGGGCCTTGAATTTCCATTATATGACTATGGAAGGGTGGAATAAAAAATCTCAGAGGGGTAAGTATTGACAAAGTTTTATTAATAGTAGAAATGGACACTTTGTTCGATAATGGAGACTTGACTTTAATAGGAGGAAATATCCTAGTTCATTAGAGGTGAGATGGTGAAGGAGACAGGTCAAAATCACTTTGTTGTACCAACTCGAATACAGGGTCAATAATACATTTAGCCCTTTGGCTTCGTGTATACCATGGAGCTGTCAGATTGTTAAAAAAAAATGGAAAAGGACTGGTCTTGTTTCAACTTGAAGCTTGAGGCTTCAAATTGCTTATTCTTCTACAGTGGGATAAATGGATATGGAGGAAGATAGTAAGGCTATAATGATAATGGGTAAGACATAGAATGGAGTCACTAGAATCTATAATGGATAAGGGTAAGGACTATTTCAATCTTAAACTTGAGGTTTCAGACTGCACATTCATCCCCAGTAGAGTTGCAAAAAATTGTTGGGTGAATATTTTGTCAACCAGCTAACTAATGAGCAAAATAGGTTTCTTCAACCATAGCATAGGGAGAGTAGTTGACCAGATGTGTAGGTTTACTACATCAACAGGGGACAAATCTCTCCTCTCATTAAGGGGAGGTTCCTTATGAATATGCAGGAGCTATATACTATAAATATAAGTAGAAAAT
Organism: Torreya grandis; assembly: GCA_037957365.1. Taxonomy (NCBI): domain Eukaryota; kingdom Viridiplantae; phylum Streptophyta; class Pinopsida; order Cupressales; family Taxaceae; genus Torreya; species Torreya grandis. Next base: position 1,226,645 of record JARHVA010004557.1, on the reverse strand, counting down.
AACACTCAGGGGAAGAATACACCATCCATCTCTCTTCTTTCAGAGATGATGTTCACAAACAAAGGATAAAATCTTGGTGAAAACACTAAAGGCACTTATCTTCTTTTAAAAGTGTTCTTGCATGGGATGTCAGGAGTTCTTTCAGGTAGGATAAGTAACTAGTAACAGAGTACAGAGTAACTAACAATCTAAGATGTAGCACAAAGTCTCCACCTTGATTTCCCAAGAGTGAGATATGAAGAACAATGAGGGCAAAAATTTGTCCCAAGGTTCTTTACATAAAAATAGAAAATAAATACACACTAAAGACAACTATGAAAACACAAAGTCTAAAAGTAACTGGCTTAAGGACACCTTCCTTGTCACTTCCACTAGCTCTACTTGTTAAATTACATAAACACGAATACATTTAGGAAATAGACATAAGAGAAATCTCCTAGAATGATACAAGCTATAACAACACAAAGTCTAAAAGTAACTTGTGTTCTGATTTAAACAAAGAAATATGATGAACAATTTGAGCTCAAAGTCTTAGTAATGCCTCTTAGTTTGGGTATGATTTTGCTTCTAGTAATAAAGAGATCCTTCAAAATAATAGGAGAGAGTCCTATATATAGTGCTCCATGAAAGACTTGGGTGCTTTATCTCACAAAAATTATGGCTTATGATGCATTCAATGCATTTTAAATTCTATCTATGGGCTATGCTAGAATCAAGCATCAATTTTTAATATGGGTTGCGTAATGTGTTTCCTTGATGTGGTTCCAGCTATTTTCTTTATTCAATGTAGAAAAATAGGCCACACCATTGAATGTTCATGCTCTCCAATGTCCACCTAGTGGGCTACTTTACCTTCTAGAAACATCTCCCATGCATGGCTATTTCTGATCCTTCTTCATTGTTCCCCCTTTACTGGTTATATTTTGCCTTTATCTGTGTGATTTGAGCTCTCGAGCTATCTCTTTAGCCAGTCGCTAAATTTGTTCGCAAGGTTTGTGCTTAAGCGTATAAATATCAACTATTATTTCATTATTGCAAATTTGATGTGTTTGGGTCTATCATCATTTGAAAGCCAATGGCTACTTGATAGCCCTAAATTTGATGGCTATGGGCCCATCATCCTCCTTAGTAATTCCTCTGTGTCTTTCCTACTTGCTCTAGCTACTTTTTGCTGATCTCAACAAGTGATATGTGGCATTTTCCATTGATTTTTAGAAACACATATTTAAACCTTCCATAGTTGCCATGTGGCACCCTCCATGGAAATCTGAGAGAAGCTTAGTGAAAGAAGCTTTATAAGAAACTTGAAATGTGGACGCATACACTTGTCGTGCTCTGTTGAGTTTTAACGGGACATGTGACATGCTCTGAGAAGCCTTGAATACCTTTTGAGAGTCCTATGGAAGATGACATGTGGTAGCTTCTATGAAGCTCCTAGAAGCACTGTAGAAACATCCAAGACTTATTTTGGATTTATGCAAACTGTGACACGTGTTATATTTTTCTATGAAATAGGTGAGGAAACATGGCAACATCTGCTTAACTTATAGAGGATTTTGGTGTCTTTTTAAAAGTCCTATGAAATATGACATGTGGTAAATTTTAGTGGAGTTTATCCACTCACCCAAGACCCACCACAATCCTTATTCAATAAAGGAAGAAGCTGCAGATGTTTCCAATTGGCTACCTCCACCGAGCTTTGTAAATGACATGTGGCATGTTTTGCTGCTTTGAAAGTTACTAGAAAATGTGTCTCGATAGATGACACTTGGCAGCTTCCACTTCAACTTTATAAGGGACACAAGGTGGATTCCACTACAATTTGAGGTTTGATCTTTCCTAGAGGGTTCTTGCTTCTTTGGTGGGTTTTGGCTTTCAAGCTTTTTCTGTGAGGCTTTTGTCTTTGCTTCAGGTTTATTTCTTCAAACAAAAAGTTTGAAGGAATTATTTCAGACATTTTGTCTGAAGGAAATTCCATAATAATTTTACCTTAGTTGATTTTCCATGTTCTTTTCACAAAAGAGAAATGTGCCCTCCGTAAGGACTGTTCAAGCCCCAAAATATCCTTTGGACTTTTACAATGGTTTATCTGCTCCTTGCCTGCCCTCTGTGAGGGTTTTTTGTCTTTGGTTCACTTTTTGGAAGGAATTCTCTTTGTCTACTTTTTCTCATCGCCCTCTGCAAGGGCACTCATCTTGGTTCACTACCCTCTGCAAGGGCACTCTTTCCTTTGGCTTTGGGGCAGTCCCTTGAACCTACCAATTGAACCAACCGATTAAACCAACTTAGGTTCAATGGTTCAATGGTTTAATGCTTGTGTTTCACTCATATTCACTTGACCATTTGAACCAAACACTTTGAACCAAACCACATTTAACTATACACTTTGAACCAAACTGCATTAAACTATACACTTTGAACCAAACCACTTGAACTCATTTAACCTTTAAACCAAAGTGGTTCAATGGTTCAACGGTTCAATGGTTCAAGTCTTTTTCTCTTTGATAAGTGTTTTGAAGCCGTTGAACCTAGAAGTGGTTAAACTTTGAACCTTGACAAATGCATTTAACTCTTGTTGATGACGTTGAACCTTTGAACCAATTAAACTCTTGAACCTTTTTTGGTTCAAAGTTCAACGGTTCAATGGTTCAAACACTGCATAGAAGCTTACCGATGAACTCTTTTGGTTAAACCAAGGCATTGAACCAAACCTAAAAATGACTAAGTGTTAGAAACTTGTTCTTTTGATTGAACTCACCTGTAGAAGCCTTTGAACTTGTTGAACCAACTAGTTCCTTTACTAAAAAAGCTTGAAAAATGAGGAAATTGAATGCTCAGAACAAATTTTGAAAAGGGAAGAGACAATTTTTGGTCTTGCAGGATCAAAATAGCTCATATGTTGTCTCAAAAAAATGAGTGACATTTTTTTGGGGACAAAAAATGTGACAAGACTATAGATTAGCACAAGTCACCCAATATCTACCCATGTTGATCTCAAGATCATGTTAATGATGATTCCAAAATCAAAGACTACATTGGGTATTTCATACCCTATCAACTCAATACCAATCCTAGAATCAACACCCTAAGGTTTTTTTTTAGTTTTAACATACCATATCATTTTATCTATCTATTTTTGTCTTTTATACACACCTTTCAACAATTTATGGATCAAATTGGTGATATTCTATGAAATGTCTTCATTATGAAGTATATTGAGTAGCTTCATTGAATATATTAGGGTGGTGATAACACCATCTTGTTGCATAATGCACACTATCTATCCATACATCTATACATTTGTATACATAGGATCATATTTAGTAGTCTCCTACTATTGGATTATTTTCAAAATTTGTGTAACTTCTCACATTATTCCTTTCTTGGTGATTGGTTTGGGATATTTATCTTTCTAAGCCTTTCTTATCCCATGATATTATGGCATCTTTAGAGGTGGTAATCCTTATTTTTCATGTTTTTATTGGGTGACTACTTGTATAAGATTCACATTCCTTATTAATTTATATATTTTTTATTTCTCTAAAATTGGATAGTCCTTTATTTAATGTTCATCTAAAATTCTATAGTAGGCATAATGGGATTATCACTGAGGATTTGAGGGATAATTCATATGTACATGATTACATTCTCCACATAATTAACATTAAACTGTAGGTCATTGGGAATTATTTCCCCTACCTCCTTGTGCATCACCTTGGTATCCTCCCCTATATCCTCCTCTATATCCTCTTCTAGTTCCTAGAGAGATCTACAACATTTGTCATCATAATTAGGTGACTTATAAAAGTTACAATACACACACACACACACACACACACACACACACACACACACAGATAATTCTTGACATACTATTAAATGAGATGGTACTGAGATGTCACATGCCCTATCACTCTACATATTTCATAGAACTTTATTTGATTTTTAAGAAATAATTCTTGTGATGTCATTCCTTGATGCACTTTATACACCATAGACCAAACTTAGACTTGTATCCTCCCTCTTAATATTGATCCATCCTTATCAAGAGTGTTTATAGAGTGTTCTCCATTTTTAAGTTGAATTTGAATATCATCATACTATTCGATGTGTTCAAACTAATCAAAGTTGTTGTATCTAAATTAGTGTTGAATTGTTTTTGAGTGATGGCAAACCATATTCTAGTTTGTAGTCCTTCCACAAACCAAACCACTTTATCTTTATCTTCTAGAGTAAACTCCACTTCATTCATCACATCAAAAAATCTATGATCATATTCAAAAATGGTCTCCTTTTCTCCTTGTTGGATTTATTTCAAATCCTAAATAGTTTGAATAGAACATTTATTGATCGTAAATTTTGTGATAAGCATGTCCTTTACGTATTATAGATCTACTTGATTAACATCTTTGTGGTATATGAATTCTAATGTGTGACCACATGAATATCTAATTAGTTTATACTTATTTATTGCATCATCAATAATTCCTTTGGCTTGCCACTTCATGTTGTAGGTGAATAAGTATTATTTTGGGTCTGTATAACCATCATAGGATGTCATTGTGTAAAGGCTCCTAACTAAGCTACCATATTATTATTTCTAATAGGTATCATAGTCTATTGTTGAATAAATGATATCTATGAATTTTATGGAATTGAGGGGAATACTTGAGGTTTCAGTGCCTGTTATGTCCTTACTCATTCTAGTGATGAATAAATATTTGATGTATCCTAGTCCTCTTCCTATTCTTTAAATATCTCAATTTGTGTGAGGAACTCCCTTACTTATACAAGAATTATGAGATCTATCTTTTTCAATGTTAATTATTGTATATTCTTCTTCTATTTTTCAAAAAAAATATGCATGACTTCATGATGTGCTTCCTTTTGTTCCTTGGTAAATTTATAGTGAATATATTTTGTAAATGGTCCTTACCAATCCTTGTCTTCCAAAGTGATATTGGAATTACTAAGATTCTAAAAAAATTAGGCTTGGGGGATGTGTGCTCCTAAGGTGAATTATTTGTACCTCCAACAACATTCTATCAAGAAGGAAATATAGATTATAATATTAATATGTTATAATAATCACATATATCAAGCTTAATTATGCAAGAAGTAAAACATTATAATAGAATCAAGGAAAGAAACCAATCACATCTATCTAACTTTAAATCAATAAATGAAGATAGAAAGAAAACCATATGAAACTTAGTTGAATATCCATTATAGAAATGATTAAAACATAAAGTAACAGTTATCGATCAATCCTTCTATTATAATGAATCCACCATACTCATAAAACTAACTAACAATTATAATAAGACCAATAACTTTGTTATTACATTTAGTAAAAACATATATAGATGTCAATCCAGTGTTTGTTCTAACTTCCTTGAGCTATTCTTAGAGAAAATATGTTTGAGATTGAATTAGAATAATTATGTAACAATAAATACAATGTGATATTTATTTGTCACATACATCTAAATATGCAATTTTTCACTCATATTTACATTCTAACATGTTGTTATCTCACTCACTCATAACCATACATTATACACATAATCATTTCATAATTTTAAAGCTTGATATTACAAATAAATATTAGTAAGCCATATGTCACATATTAATTCATCATTCACCTCACATAAATTAAAATTATACTAAAAATATTTGGTAGTATAAGAGTGTGAATGAATCATAAGAAGTCATGTAGGGACCTTGTAGTGGGGGAATCTCATTAGCACATTGATAGATCAAAATCATATATTGACTTTGAATTATTTAGAGATAGTCACGTGGCATGTGAGAATGACATGGTATCATGCATAGTTTATAAACTGGTGAAAAATTAAGACATATGGGTGGCCACTTATGGGATTATAAATCCTCTTATTTAATCAATTAAATTTAGTTGATATCATATCAAATTAGGGATGATGTCCAATGGTAATCAACAATAAGGTATAAAGGATAATGACTAACGATTATCAATTTGGAGAGAGTTGTAGATCATTTACTCCTTAATTTTTAATCTAATTAAATTAACTAAAATCTAATCTATTGCTTGTAAAATTAAAAATATTTTTTTAATTAAAATACTTTTAATAGAAACACACTTTTAATCTATTTACAAAAATGTATTTCAAAAAATGTGAACACACTTTTAATCTAAATTGTTGAAATGTAAATGCATTGAAATGGAAATGTGTGAAATTAAAATCATTGAAAGTAACTTTATAGAAATATACAATAACACATGGACCTATTTCTTAAACATATAAAAAAATAATTTTCATAAAATAATGAAAGATAAAAACACATAACAATATAAACATATAAATACCACAATATATCTTGCTTCTTTGGTTGAGTGGGCCCTTTCTCTCCCTTAGAATAAGATTGGAAAAACACTTAGATTTGTATAAATTTCATGAAATTAAATCTTCATTAATTTTATAAATGTTTATAATCTGAAAATGACTCCTTTCTAACCTTGTACTCACTATTACTAACTCTTACTAACTCTATTCTAACTCTGAAAATGGATGAGAAGGTTGTTTTTATAATAAAAATTATTCAAAAACTTATTGTTTGAGAGTAACTAATTAAAAAAATTAGTTTAGAATTAATTGTATAATCTTGACAACATAACAAATTAGTTACAATTAATTTATTATTCAGGCTAGCAACCTAACAAATAAAAATATAACAAATTTAGTTTTTATAGATTTTAGAGAATACAACCCCCATTATTCAAGGATAAAATAGAGGAAATTGTTAGATTCAAAAATCAATCATATTCTGATTTCTTGAAGAGAATGTGTTTTTAGTCTTTTTAAAAAAATGATTTTATTGAAGAGAATTAATCACAACGTTGGCTAATTTGGTTTCCTCCAACAACTTGATGTCTGATATTTTCATATTAATTGAAGTACTATAAATATCCTTCCTTCTTATAAATACCTATTTTTAAAAATACTATAAATATATTTCACAAAAATGATTTATAAAAATAAGCAATAATCATCTCTACTTTCATGTCTCCATAGTTACACACCTTTATAACTACTGATTTTTATGATGTCTATTTTTGAAAGTTGTTATTTATAGAATTTCTTATTGGAATAATTGTAATTGATGTCAAAGGAATTTTAATAGACATGGATAGAAATGTCAATGGATGATGCTAATGTCAATATAAATGTTGATGTAAATACCAATGGAATTATTGATGGATGATGGAAATGTCAACAAAAATATCAAATGAAAAATGTTGATAGAAATGTCAAGGTCACATATTTTGGTAAAGAGGTGCCTCTTGGATGGGACACCTCCTTTGTGAAGAGACTTTAAAGGATATATAAGGTAAATGGATGTTGGATTAAAATACAATAAATAATTCTTTCTATCATATACAAGGTGAAGAAGAGGAAGAAGAGAGAGAAGAGGGAGAAGAGAGAAACTTGATTGCACCATCATTTGTTAACAAAAAAATAGTGAGAAGGTGGAAACTATTTAAGTGATATTGGTGTCTCATAATATAAATGTTGGTGTCTTTCACTAAGTTGGTGCTTGGTAGTGAATTTAGTGCTTCAATTCAAAGAGATTGGTGTCTAGAGCTACGTTGGTGCTTGGAATTGGGGATTGGTGTCTCCAAGTAGGCTGGTGCCTACAAAACTTTTGTAAAAAGAGTTATTAATATTATGATTGGATTTTGACATTAGATCCAAGTAGTGTTTCAAGTGTGGTTCTTCCCCATTGAGGTTTTTCCACATAAATTATGTGTTGTGCATTTACTTTTTCTTATGTGTTTGGTTTATTTATGAAATTTTATTAAAAATAAAGTAAATTATTATTACACACTGATTCACCCCCCCCCTCAATGTGGTGTGTACTCAATAATTGGTATCAGAGCAAGGCTCCTTTAGGATCATTTTAGCTACTAGAATTTAGCTCCTAGAAGCACACATGGACAGTCATGAGGTTTAGGAATGTTTCTCCACCAATAAGGCTCCATTATTCAATGGGATAAGTTATGCATTCTGGGGTATAAAGATGAGGACATATATAATGGCCATTTATTTTGGCATTTAGTGAGTAGTTTTGGATGGATACATAGTGCCAAAAACTCCACTAACATATATAACAAAAAATAAGACTAGTAAAAATAACATAAAAGCCATGAATGTTATTCTATGTGGTTTATTAGAATCTAAGTATGTAAAATTAATGTAGTAAAACTCAACTAAGGAGATTTGGGATAAAATTAAGACCATATATGAGGGAGATAAAAAAGTAAAGATGCACAAGCCTCAAACTCATAAGATATAATTCAAAAGTTTGAAAATGATAGAGGATGAAAACATTGTGTTCTATCTACTTCATGTAGATGAAATTATCAACATTATTAGAGGGTTTGGTGAAAAATTCAAAGAATTTGCAATCATCCAAAAGTTACTAAGGTATATAAATTTAAGATGCAATGCAAAAAATAAAATGATCAAAGAAATAAAATATCTAAAAAAATTAACAATGGACGAGTTACATGAAATTATCATGGCATATGAGATGAAGACTGAAAAAGAAAATTCATCTAAAAGGGAGGCAACCTTCGAAGCCTCAAAAAAGGTGAAAATGAAATAAATTGAATCAATAAATGAAACCAATGTTGAACTATATGAAAAGGAGGCTCTATTTGTCATAAAGCTTAAAAGGGGGTAAAAAAAGAAAGGTAAGTTACCCTTCAAATGCTTTAATTGTGGTAAGATAGGACATTTTGTTGCCAAGTGTCTTCATAAGGATGATATTTAAGATGAATAAAATAATAATGATGAAAGGAAAAATAAGGAAATCAAGCCTCACTTTAAGAAAAACTTCAGAAAAAGTGGGTATAAGAAAAATTACAATAAGTACAAGAAAAGCCTCTATTCCAAAAAAGATAATAGCTCAGCCAAGGAGAGCGATGAAGAAATAATAGATAGTGATAGGGAGGAAACCCTATTCATGGAAATAGTAATGAAACCAAAAGAATATATAAGTAAAAATACCTTGGAATAAGAGGATGATGTCAAAAATGAAAGTGGTAGATCTTGAAGAAGAGCTGATTTGTGCCTTGGGACAGATAAAAATGTTGAAGAAAATGAATTTGAAACAAAGAGTACAAATTAAAAAATATGAAGAGGAAGATATTGCATTGAAAACAAAGATGACATAGAATGTTGAAGAATCAGACAAGGTTATCCTTGGCTTAAAAAATTAATTAGAGGAAATGAAAAGAATTGAGAAGGAAATAAGAAACAAATTGAAAATAAAGGAGGATGAGTGCAAAACACAAGAATCTAAAATAATTGGCTTGAAATTATAATTGGAAAAGAGAACACATGAGTTGAATAACATATAAAAATTTGAGAAGAGTAATGGATTGTTGACTAACATACTAAATAGTCAAAGGTCACCATTCAATAAGTATGGCTTGGTTATGATGAGAACCAAAAGAACACTAAAAATGGGAAAAGTTCAAAATCTACAGACTCATCAAATAAAGTAAATACAGAGAAGCCAAAGAGCTATGTGGATACACTTAATAGGTATGTGAATATAAAAAGTGAAAATAAGATAGATCATGCCAATCCTCCTCATAGATAAAATAGAGGTAATATCATTCCTATTAGAGATATCATAAGATTATTTTTATCAAGGCATAACAATGTGATAAGGTACACAAGCCACTTTTATGGTTATTGTTACTCTTACAATCAATTTGGTCATAGAGTAATAGAGTGTAATGCACATGCACAAAATGAATATGCATAGAACTATGGAAAATGCACTTATGGAGTTTCCAATAGAAACTATAATTCATTTTCCCCACTATTGAATTACAATGAGAATAATACTATATGTTATAATTTAAAAAACTATGGACATATAACATGATTCTATAGGAGTGTTTTCATAGAAACCCATAAACAAAATAAGAAGGTGAATAATCCAGTTATAAATAAAAATGAATTTACAAAAATATGGAGAAATAAGAAAGAGGAATTTAATAAAAAAAAGGAAAAATATATGCTTATTCAAATAGTGTTTCATGCATAAGATGAAGGGAAGCAATGGTATATTTATAGTGGGTGTTAAATCCACATGAAAGGTGATAAAAGCAAATTTATCACTTTGAATAAAATGAGTGAAGGTAAAATAAAGTTTAGGACTAATGTTATGGCTAGGATTGCTTGAAAAGGTACCCTCAACCTTGATAATAGAAAGAAAAAAAATTGAAAATGTTTTTTATGTTGAAAGGTTGAATCATAACCTATTGAGTGTCAGCCAAATGTGTGATAAAGGACACATGCTCACATTTTATGCTCAAGGCTATGAGATTATATGAGTAGACATAGGAAAATTAATTATAGATGCAAATAGAACATAAAATAATATGTACATACTCAATGAAGTAAAAGGAGAGGAATGCTACATAAGTCAAGTTGAGAAAGATAGATATGGTATAAAAGAATGTGTCATATGAATTTTTGACAATTTAGTGAAAATTAACACTAAGAATGATGTAAGAGACATGTCAAAAATCACAAAACCTTCAAACACTATTTATAATCAATGTCAACATGGGAAGCAGACACAAGCAAGTTTTAGATCAAAAGAGTAAGCAATAACTAAACCATTAAAATTAATCCATATAGATCTATGTGGATCCATAAGAATGCAAATAATACAAGGCGAGAGTTACTTTATGTTGCTTATTGATGATTATTCAAGAATTACATGGGTTACCTTTTTACAAGATAAATTTGAGGTGTTCAAAAAAATTTTTTTTTTTTTTTATTTGGTTGAAAATGAAATGGATTTAAAGATCAAATTCCTAAGGTCAGGTTGAGGGGGTGAGTTCCTCTCAAATTAATTCAATGAATTATGTGAAGACCATAGAAGAAAGAAACATTTCTCAGCTACTAGGACTCCACAATAAAATGGAGTTATAGAGTGAAAGAATTGAACTATGAAAGAAATGGAAAGAATAATGCTAAATGAATCTAAGATTTTAGATAGATATTGGAGAGTGGAAGTCAAGATTGAATTTTACATCTTGAATAGAGGACAAACTAAGGTAAATAATAGTAAAACACCCTATGAATTATGGAAAGGTAGGCTGGCTTTGGTCAAATATTTCAAAGTGTTCAAGAAAAAAATACTACATCAAAAGAGATGATGAAGACTTGGGTAATTTAAACTCAATAAATGGTGAAGGTATTTTTCTTAGTTATTCCTCAAATATTAAATCCTATAGATGATATAATAAAATGCTACAAATAATTTTAGTGAGTGCTAGTGTTAGAATGGATGAAACTAAGCCTAAACAAGTGAGTGTACCAATTAATATTCATTTAGAAGAATTAGACTTAAAGAAATAAAAAAATATTATAAGAAAGTCGAGAAGAAGAAGAAATGAAAGCTACAAGGGCACCATCAAGATTTGTTTAGAAAAATCATGCATAAAATCAAATCATTGATGATATTGATGTTAGAGTGCAAACTATGAGAAGGTTAATGAATACATCAAAAAAGTTAAACTTCTCTCTATTATCAAAGATAGAAATATGGATATTTTTATAATCTAACAATGATAAGCATTATATTAATGCCATGGAATAATAATTTGAGAAAATAGAGAAGAATGAAACTTGGGAAATTGTTCCTAGACCAAAGGAAAAAATTGTAATTGGAATTAAATGGGTCTTTAGGAATAAATTAAATAAAAATGGTGTTTCTCTTAATTTCTACTCATTTCTTAATTCTAGAAAAAGATAAGAAACTATTAATAAGGGTTTGGTATAAATACTTGGTTGGTGATGCGCACATAATCTAGACAAAGATGGAGAAATCCTCTTTGGCTTAGGAATAACCTATAGATAAGAAAGCACTAACAAAATTGGTTGTTAAGAACATAGTTGGGTGGATTACCTAGCATGAGGTAGATCCAAAAAGTGTAAGCTTGCTTGGAGGCTGTCATTCCACTCTTTATAAAAATTAAGTTGAAAGAGATAAAATTAATGTACTTGCATAATGAAAATGAAATACAATACAAGAGGAAATTAGAATGTTTGTTAAAGAAAATCACTAAATATAGAAAAATTAGGTCAATACTCATGTTAAAGTGGGTGAAGTTAGGTTCAAAAAATCAAAAAAAGGTCTATGAATAGGTAGGAACATACAAAGTTAGGTTTGATTGGGGTTAAGGTGATGAAAATAACTTGTTATTTTCAGCCATAGTGACCATCGGTGGTTGGGTGAACTGTCGATGGTTAAGTTGACCATCTATGGTTAGGGGTGACCATTGGTGATTGCCTATGTATTTTTGAAGGAACTCAAAAAAGAGTTATAGAATGGGTGAATCGTCTGATAATGGTTTTGTTAAGGATTTGGAAGTTAGGAAATAAGGTATAGATAGGTCTAATCAGGTCAGGGAGGTTAGAAATCCAATGAAGCAAAGAACAAGTATAATGTACTTATAACTTGTTAGATAGATGATGGTTAAAGGTTGGGGTAATTTTTATAAAGTAATAGTACTTTGACCTCAAAATAAAATTTGGTAGAGGTTCAGCTCTCTTTTATTGTTTTTGAGTTGTTAAAAGTAGACTATATGCTATAAATCTTGAATACTTGTGTGCAAGAATGCTTGTGATAATCCATCTCATTTCACCTCCTCCCCTCCTTTTATAGGCAAAGAGAGATGGAGGATAAAAGGTTACCTAGAGGGTGATGTTACTTATTTTGATGCTTAGGAGTTTTTTAAAACCATATAAGGTGAAAATATTTAATTGTTCCTCATTAAATCACACATAGTTGGTGATGTGTTAAGAAGGTGAGGACCTGACTGTAAATGATCAGGCTAACCATTAATGGTTAAGCTGACCATTCGAAATCAAGTGTCTTATATTTAAAGGGTCAAGATGAGTTTAAAGGGGTGGTTAATGGTTAGGTTAGTAATTTATTAAGTTTATTTAGCTAAGTATCTAACTAGACTTGAGGTTTGATAGGTTAGTCAAGGCATTAAAAAGGGTTAGGTGATCCTTAAGGTATCCCAAGGCATTTCAACATCCATTAAAAATTTTAGTTTCTACATTTTTCCATTTTTTGTTATGTGGATTTGAATTAACAAGCTATAAAACAAAAATGGATTGATTGGTCAAAGGTCTATTTTCCCTAAGTATGGGAGGAGGTGTTCCCCCTCAAACTAGGAGTTGATGAGATGAAACCAAAATTAAGTCAGGGTATGATAAATAGTGTATGGTGAGTCATGAGGTTGGTGAAAAAAAGGGGTGGTTGGGTATATGAGACATAAACATGTGCATAAAATATGACTAAGTGCAAAATTCAATATCACATAAAGACTAAGATTACTAATGTTGGTAAAAATAAGGTCAGTTCTAGAAGTATAAATGATAGGGTAACTAGTCCTTAACATTAGTCATAGTTGATCAGGTTATGTTATAAGTCTCTTAGATAGGGTTGGTGTCTTTGTAGTCATCTTATGTAGGAAGTGCTCCCTTGAAAAAATAAATGATCTGGTTGTGCATGAGGTGGTGCAAATTCAAATGTTTAATATGGTAAGGTTGTTTTGTGTAGTAAAAAATACCAATGCAAGGTTCATTATGAAATATGTGATTGTTTAGGTTAAAAATGGCCAACGTCAAGGTTGGCATGGTCTAATGGTTGGTTAAAGAAGGGTAATCTTCAAAATTTTAGGTGGATCAGAGAAAGAGTAATATCCAAAGTGGCACTAGGGTGTAGGTGCCTTCAAAAAGTTTTATGAAAGGAAATCTTCCTAATAATTGACAATTAGGGGGCCTAAAGTCAACTATAAATGATCACCCTAGCCATCGATGGTTAGGGTGAACCCTAAACATTTGGAATATAAAAAGTGAAAATGAAATTTCATTATCACTTTTGACATTTTAACCTCTATGATTTTTAGTGACCTGTTGATTAGTGTTTTGTCATTTAGTTGAGGGGTTTGACTGATCAATTATTGAGGTGGTTCATTGACGATAGGTCTACTATTGATTGGTGTGAGGCATATGTTGAGAAGAGTAGCTAAGACTAAGATGCAAGGTATATGAGGATGTGGTTGAGCATCTAGACATGGGCTCTATCCTTGATAGTGATCAATGAATGAGGTAGGGGGTGTTTTATTCTTGATAAGAATGTCGCGATGATTATGACCTTCATCAAGAGATGGGATCTAACCGTGAATAGCTTCCTACTATCAACAGGAGAGATGACCATCCTATTATAGGATGTTCATAGGATTACACAACTACCTATTTAAGGGGAGCCTATTTACCATATTGAGAGTGAGGAGAGGGATGAGAATATGGATTTGATGTATAGTGAGGATCAAGTCCATGAAAAGTGACATTTAGGTGGTACTAGTTATAGGATACTATACCATAGGTCTTTAGATGAGAGTCACTTGATGATGATGATGATGATGGTAGTGTCTTATTTCTCATTGCCTAATTTGAGTAATGGATGTTTTTCCTATCTACTGCTAGGAGTTTTAGTATAGATGTTGGTGGGGAGGAGAGTGTTTGGGTGGGCACCAATTTTGTTGGTCTAGAGTTTATAGGGAGCTTTGTGAATTTTAATCTCATATGAGATATGGGCTCAATGTTGGATTTATGCTCTATTATTGGGCATGTAAGCACATTCAAGTTTTGAGACCCTTGGGGCTACCATAGGATGGTTACGCTCAAGTGGACTATAAAGTGGGATTCCTATGATGAATGGGGGATTATGCTTTGATAAGAGCAGGTAGAGGGATGAGGGACATTGACTAGTTTAGAGATGCATTAAAGGGTTTAGTTGTAGGTAATTTGATCTTAAGGCCATATGTGGGCTAGCCTAGGTAGACCCTCTATAATTATCACACTCTATCTTTATAGAGCTAGATATGTATCTATGGGAAGAGAGAGGGTAAGACTAAGCTCATCCCATTTGATAGAGTTTAGAGGTAGTATGGCCTTGTGTAGGGGATTTCAACTCCTTTTTTGAGGTACAAGAGAGAGGATGTAGAGTTTTTATTACTAGAGACACAACCAAAGGATGTAGTATTAGATCATGAGGAGCTACCTATGAGAGTAGGTATAGATGATGCTAGTTTTGTTGATGGCTATATAGGATGGTACTAGGCCATCTATGTAGTGATTAATTTTGGATGGGATAATGGGGGCTGATAGGCCATGGATATGGATCTAAATAGAACATAAGTATATGGTGGTGGTCCAGATGGATAGGCAAGGGTAGCACTGGTAGCTGCACAATCTTAGATTATATAGATAGGTGGTCACATTGTAAGGCCAAATTATCACTTTACAAGGTCAGGTTACTACTATTATGGTGGAGAGAGATCAAGTGAGTACCTCCTTAGGTTTGGTGACCTAATAGAGGGATACATTGAGGTAGAGGGTAGGAGTAGTGGTAACACCTATAAGATGGATAGTAGGTATGATTGTTATGACATGATACTTGGACATGGTAGAGGAGCTGAGGTACTATGAGGCTATAGTCTTGGCATAGTATCCAACACAGTTGAGATGGGGAGAGTACAGTGCCAATTTAGCAGGTGGACCAACTATGGCAACTCCAAGATAGTGAGCCTCTATATTGAGTGGACATACAAGCATGCCAAGAGGATTGGTACCAAATGGTAGTGTAGGTGTAGGAGTAGGAGGAACTAGTGGTAGTGGTACCCTAGAGGCATGATATGATATGATATGATGTTATGTTGTAGATGTATAAGATTTTGATATTAGCCTACATGTTGATGATACAAGATGTACATGTCAGATAAATTTATACATTATTACATATATTATTTATTTGATGGACATAATGTATATAATGATGTTTATGATGCTCATGATGATATATATGATGTATGTTCATGGTTCATGGTTCACATGTTTTGATGTTTGGATATTTTATGCTTATGAGATGTATATTTAGTAGCTTTAGGCATGTGAGGACTTATGGATGATGTTTTTTTTTGTTCATGGATATGATGATGAATGGTTCACTTATGGTTATTGATGTGGTTTATGATATGATGTTTATATGATGTATGATGTTGCGATCATAGATAGATATATGATGTGGTTCATGGATATGGTTCATTATTTATATTTTTTGTTCATGATCATGGAGAATTAATGTGATTATGGTTAATGATGTATTGAAAACACATAAATTAATATAGATAACAAACTAAATGTAGGAAAAATAAATGATAATCATGATACATATGTCTACATAAACCAATGATAAGAGGGTAAAGAAAAAACATGATGCCTTTTAATTGGTAAGGACCTAATAAAACTTAAGTTAGATTAGATTAACGAACATAAGCCTTTTGTATTATTTGCATTATCATGGTTTGGTGGATAAAATGGTCTTAATCACATTATGTCAATTAAGCTCATAATCCCTTGATTTAAAGATGGTATAAAGGGGAGATAGGTGATGGTTAACAATGTCTATGGGTTGATATGTAAGGTATCCTTATATGGGTTAGTTTTCCCCTTATATAGGTGACCTAAGAACCATATTAGACAAGCCCATGTATTAATGCTAGGTGTAGCCTGATTAATGAAAGAAATCTACTAATGTTATATATGAAAGTTGATTGCAGCTTCTTTGGGATAGCTTATTATGATTTTGATTTAGTTTTTTTTTATAGATTTGTGAAGCTAATTAATGAAAGAAGCTTCAAATGATTTATTTTGACCCTTTTGACTTAGACATCCTTTAAAGGAGTGGCCTAAGTTTGGATGTGTTTATTTTGGTAGCTATCCTTCAAGGGAACAGTCTATCTTTTAAGAAATTTTAGTTTTTTGGGTAGTTTTCCTTCAAGGGAGAAGTTTGCAATGTTAAAAATATGTGACCCAAATAATATTTTGTTATCCCAATTATTTTGATGTAGGGTCTTAGACATAGACAAGTCTAATTAGGCTTAGAGGTTTACCTTTATGAGGGTAAAACTTTTAGCACAATAAGGTAATGATAGGTAAAAGGGGTGGTTTTGAGATACAAAATATCATGGGATTCCATCTTGTTAGAGATGAAAAGTATCCATGAGAAATATGCCATGGGTAGAGCTATGATACCCATATTTATGATTAGGCTATGACTACGATGGTTAATCACATGATTATATGTTGTAATTTGTTTCCCTCAAAGGGACAGGGATAGGTAGGTGTGAGGGTGAAAATATCATAAATCAAGGGATGAGCTTAAGTTAGATAGAAAAGTGACTTTGATCTTTCTTTAACAAAATAAAAGATGAAAATGTGAAGCATTGAGAGGTTTAGGTTCTAGTTTTCCTTTGAGAGAGGATAAATGGTAAGCACCTAATCCATACTTATGGGTTATGATGTAGGGCCCAAGCTAATTGAAAGCAAACTGGCCTCTTTTACTTTTCTCCATATTGTTTACATGTTGGTTTTACTTTAGGATGAGGTCTCCAATATTAAATTCTCATTATTTTAGGTGTTTGTTATAATAATTCTTAATTTTCTCTTGGTAGACACAAAGATTGTTAAAAACTCCAAGGTAATGCTCATCAAGTAGCTCAAGTCATGTTAGATGTTCTTGATGATAATCACTTTTAGAGATGATATCCTATAAAGATATGTGAAGAAAGGGAATATGCACTTTGAGAGGCAAGACCACCTCTACTCTAAAGACTAGAGAGAAAGAAGTATCACCCATAAAGGTTATAATACTAGTATGATAGACACATAAATTGAAGGGGATGTGAAAGTGCCAATCCTAACATAAAACACTAACTACTTTGGTCAACATTTTGTTAAGGATTTTACTAGAGGATTATGATTATCCATTAGTTTATGGATGGTAATGTGAGGAAAAGCTTAACTTAATTCCAAATGTATCATAGAGTCCTTGGACTTGCTTGTTCTTAAAAGACTTTCCATTATTGATGATGATCTTATGGGGAACATTGAAATGATAGATGATATGGTGGTTGATGAAGTCAACTATTTTGTCAGCTTTAGTTGAGAGATGAATAACTTCCACACACTTGGTGAAATACTCAATGGAAATAATGATGGATTGATGTCATTATGGATAATGAGGGTTTATTTCCCCAATGAGATTGAGTCCCCATTATGAGAAGGGTCAACAGTATTTGGATACTTGTAGGCCATGGATAGGTGGGTGATGTAAATTGGCATGTTATTGGAATTTAACACACTTATTTAAATAATTATATTAGTCTTAGTTGAGGGTGGGTGAATAGTATCCAAGGTAAAGGATATGTTTAGGAAAAGCTACACCACTAAAGTGTTCCCCATAGATTCCATCATGTATTTCGCTGATAGCATGGGAAGCTTCATGAATACATAGACAATAGAGAAGGAGTTCATCAAAGTCATGATTGTAAAAGATTACCCCTATTATGGTGCAATGATAGGTACTCTAAACAAAGGCTCGTCAGACATTCCTAGAGAGATTGGGAGGAATAATGCTAAGGTTGAGATAGTTGAAGGTTTACTCATACCAAATGTTATATGATGATTGGTCTACACTATAAATGGTAGGAAGGTTAGAATGGATATAAGAAGGTGTGATAAAATGGTGAATGGTAATAAATATTTTAGACTTGACAAGTTGATATGGGATTTGGGAAACAAGGAGAGCCATTATATCCATGAATTTGATGGTAGATCATGGAACAAACTAGATGAGGTAATGATCAAATGATGATAAGAGTACATATACAAGTTGTTTATGCCTTTTCAAGACATCATTATTACATTGGTAGGATCCATTCACCTAGTTGACCATAAGTTGGGTTTACCAAAGACAATAATGGTTTTAATTCCCAAGGATAGAGTGGTTTGAAGACCTATGATGAGGGATTCATACTCAGCCACATTATTTGTGCATTAAAAGTCAAGTTTAAAGTAAATAAGAATAGGTTCATCATAAAGGGGAATGAGGATAACTCTAGCACCCCCACCGCACTAGCATTTGGAGCTATTGAAGCCCATGGTCATTTGGTAGGTAGGGTCCTCTTGATAAATGGTCATAATGGACTTGTCCAAAAATGTAAGAGGAAGTGGTTGGTTGTCTGGTAGAGGATTTTGTCCAATTGGTTAGCTATGACTTGCACTTTGATTGTATTTTGCTAGAGGAACTCAAGGTCAAACTCATTTACAAGCATGAGCCACTTAGCCATACATTGGTTTTGGTATTGTTTATAGTGCATGTACTTGAGTGGGTAAGTATTAGTGATGATGAAGGTTTTATGATTGAGAAGTTAATGGAAAAGTTTGTAAGCCACAAAGATTAAGGTGAGTAAAATTTTATTAAGATGGGTATACTAAGTCTCATACTCTATAAGTATTTGACTTATGTAGTAGACAACTTACTCTTTGTTTTTTTTATCATAGTGAGTGAACATTACCCCTAGGGAATGGTCAATGGTAGAGATGTAAAGATAAAAGTTTTGATCCTCTTTAGGAGGGGTAAGAATAGGTGGAGAAAGAAGGTATTATTTGAGTGAATAAAAGGCTTGTTAATAGTCCTTGGTCCACTTTAAAAATGTGTCTTTCTTTAGGAGATGGTGAAAAGTTTGACATATATCAAATAGATAATAGATGAAGCGATGGATGGATAGAGCTTCCCTTACAAGTTATGGAGTTTCTTAAGGTGGGTTGGAGGAGGTATCTCTAAAATTGATTTGACCTTCATAGGGTCTACTTTGATTCTTTGAAGAGGGATGATAAAGCCAAGAAGCTTTCCAAAAAGGACCCCATAAATACATTTCTTGGGGTTGAGTCTAATATGGAAATGGATTAAGCATTCAAAGATGATGGTGAGAATGGTTAGGTGATATTTGCAATGTTTATATTTTCCAAGGAGATCATCAACATAGTCCTCTACAATTTTATGGATTAGATCATGGAAGATGTAGGTCATGGCACATTAGTAAGTTGTTCTAACATTCTTTAGACCAAATGGCATGACCCTGTAACAAAAGGTTCCCCATGGGGTGATGAAAGAGGGTTTATGCTGATCCTTGGGGTAAATAAAGATTTTATTATATCATGATAAACCATCTATGAGAGATAACATCTCATATCCAGTTGTAAGATCAACATGTTGGTCTATGCTAGGCAAAGGGAAGTCATCCTTTGGGCTAGCAAGGTTGAGATCATGAAATTCAATATAGAGGTAAAGTCCCCCTGTGGGTTCAATAATGGATATGATGTTATAAAACCATTAAGGATAATAAATGGTTTGGATGAAGTTGATAGATAAGAGGCATTGAAGCTCTTCTTTTACTAAAAGGGTAATATGAGGGTAAATCATTTTGAAGCTTTTTCCAAATAGGCTTAGTGTCAGGATGGGTGATAATTTTGTGAAGGGATATAAAAGGGTTAATATTGGGCATATCTTGATAAGAGGTCAAAAATGAAATAAGGGTAATCTTATTGCTCTATAGAATTTAAGGATTGACCAATCTTGATAATGTGAGGGTTATCTTGAGTACCCAAGTTGACATCGATAGTGGATTTATACAAAATGGATTGGTTCTCAAGAAGAAGGCATTTATGGATAGAATAATCCCCTATACCAATGTATGTGTAAATATAATCATCCTAATTTTGGATGGTGTTGATGGTGGGAGAATCATTTTATACCATTTCAGGATGGATTAGAGGAAGGGTTTTAGTTTAACCATCCTTTTGATAAGTCAAGGGGATTAAACTAATAGTATTAATCAAAAAAATTTAGGAGTGATATCAAAATACTATGACTTCAAAGGATATTGGGTTGGTAAGGATGGGGTGTTTTTATTAATGGTGGTGATGAGTTTCAATGAATTGATCAATTCTTCTGGTTATATGAACCCAAGGCCAAATAGCTCATGAGGTTTTTATGTTTTTATGGAAGGTAACTCATGAGGTCCATGCTCATACTAGGCTAGGACAAATCCCTTCTAAGTATACCTATGAAGGTATAGTTTGGAAAATGTTAGTTTGTCAAGATAGGAGAAGTTAGAGGTGAATGGTCAGGTGGTAGAGGTATCAATGGAAACAAGAAGTGAATGATCAAGTCCCCATAGATTAAGTTAGTTTGATGGTTAGGAGGCCCAAAAGGGATGATGGTTATAATTTTGGGGTCATAACTAGGATCATGGGTGAGGTTACCATACTCTTAAGGAGTAGGGAAAGCATCCAAGACTAAAATATGATACTCTCCAAGTGAGAGACATTAGAACGTGGGTTCCAAAGGGTCCTCTATGGGGATCTCAAAAAAAGGCATAAATGAGATAGTTAAATCTCCATCCATATAAGGGGTGGAGGTGTTGTTAGTTTTGGTTGTGAGGTGGTGTTTTTTTGGTTGGTAGTGATATTGATAAAGGAGGCAAAAGAATGTAATTGGGTTTATATGTCATGTTGCATGAGGTAAAAGGACTAGGGTCAGCTTTTATGGTAACAACTTGACCTTCGTATTCAAGTTTGACATATTAGTGTAAGGTAGAAGGGACAAAACTCATGGAATGGATCTAAGGATGTCTAATTAAGATGTTTTATTATAACTCTCCCTCTATAATGTAAAATATTTTTGGAATTGTATAAGGTCCCAAGTGGATGTGGAGGACAACTATTCCCAAGGTAGTATCCATAATATCATTGAAAGAGCAAAGGATCAATACAATTTTTGACATGATATTCTTAGGTAATTGAATTTGGTTATATGCATAGGAGGAGATAATATTTATACTATCTCCTCCATTAATCATTACTCTTTTATGTGGGTTTTATTGATGTATGATGTGATGAAGAGGTGAAGATCAGGGTCTTCAAAATGAATAGATGGTATTTCTTAATCCTAGAAGGTGATGAAGGTATAAATTTGAAGAGATGTAACAAAGGATGTAAGAGGTTAAGGGCCTTATAGTTTAACCTATATTGATTATAGGGCCTATATTAATACTTTATAGTGATGAGGTGAGGTGTTGATTAGTTCATAAAGTCTCATCTTCACTAGTGTCTGGTGAAGTTGTTTTAACACTATTAACTTGACGGATTTAGAAGCATTGGAGGGAGAGGCACCCAAAATAGATATTTTATGTTTTGGAAAATGTGATTTTAAAGGTGAGGGTTCTTGGTTTAGGTTGGAAGGTTTAGGGGTATAAGGGTAGGTCCATGGTATGGAAACTTTTGTTTTTCCCTTATCTTTTTGTTGGGCCTGAGATTGGGTAAACATATAGATAGTGTGGATTAAGGGAGGTGTTAGGCTAGATTTTTTATTCAATTCATCCTCACTTTAAAATGAGAGTATAGGAGTTGGTAAGTGTTTGATGCATTGAGTTGGTGGTTGGGTTGGTAATGGGCTCAAGGAAGGTTCATATGATAATAGATCATCCTCATCCCATAAACTATGAAAAAGTGTTTGGAGAGCTTTGAAGTTATTTGTATCATGTATAGGAGTCCTATGGTATGAGAAAATAAAATTATCATTGAACCATGATGGTTTAATATGTGAAATGTTGAAATTATTGATGAGTGGTAAGGTCAAGGAAGATATTTGCAATAACCTTTGTAGAATGGTTGAATAAGATTCAATAAAAGACATTGAGGGTGTTGGGTTTTTTATTTTAGGAGTGGGAATATTATTAAGAGTAGGCTTTAACCTAGATGATATAGGTGTTGGAAGGGTTTTTATGGGTGGTTTTAGCTGGGATTGTTTGGTTATGGTTGGTTTGGAAGTGGAAGATTTAAAGGTGGATGATGTGGGTTTGGTGATAGGTGGGAAGGTAGAGGTATATATGTTAATTAAGAATGATGGAGAGTTTGATGATTTGGTGGAGGTAGGTGTAGGTAAATTAAAAGGAGAACGTTTACTAGATAAGGAATAGGTAAAGGAGATAAGAGGGATGGGATATTAAGATGGAATGAAAGTGTGAAGGAGGTGGTATAGCTCTAGTTCAAGGTGGGAGTTTTGTTGGTTTCACCTTCTTAGTTGGTTTGCTTGGGGTTATGTTTGGTGGACTAGAAGGGGTTAAGTCCAACTTTAGAGATGCGTGAGCAAGGCTAGGTGTAGGAAGTATTCCTAGATTATTTATGGGTTTGGTTAGAGAGGTGTAAGGTGTTTTGACAAATTTAAATGAAGGTGGGTTGGATGGTTATCTTATTGTATTGTTGGGAGAAGTGTTTGGTGAAGGTATTGAGGTAATGATGGCTTTGATTGTGGATGTAAATGAAGTTGATGGTTCAGATTTATTTTGGTGAGGAAGGCCAAGATGATTCCAAAAATTGGCTCTATCTAGATTGGGTTGAGAAGTAAACTCTTGACTTTGGACTAATCTAGAAAAAGACTTGTAAATAGGTTTGATTCTTTGGTTATTGGTTTCAAAAGTTAAGCCCCTAGGTGGAGGTTAGGAAAAGGTTTATTCATCTATATTCTTGGTGGGAGGTTGCAAGTTTTGGAAGGAAATCTCCTCCATGGAAAGTGTAGGTAAGATAATCTCTTCCTTTAGAGTGGTTTTCAAGGAGGGAGTGGTTGGTTCTAGGATAGAGGATGAAGGTTTGATGACCTCAAGTGAAGGGATAGAGATGTTTGTTTCTTTTGTTTAGATATCTAAAGGAATGGTAGGTAATTCAACCAATTTAATAGGTGGAGTGGGTGAAGATGTGGTTGAATAAATGGTTGCCTCCTTTAGTATTTCTATCAAAGGAGATGTGAATAGGGCCATGGTCTCATTGATTGAAGAAAAAGGGGTGGTTGTTTCCTCCTTTTGGGTGTCCAAAGGAATAGAGGGTGAGTCCACCACTTCAATGAGTTTAATAGAGGAATGTGTAGATGAGGTAATGGTATCCTAAATGATAAGTTTAGTAATAATGACATTAACCATATAGACCTCACGAGCATGAGATAATTTTAGTTTATTATCATCATAGTTGGTGGAATGGGCATGGTTGGGAAAAGTTTATGAAAGATGTCAAGGGACTGATTTGGAGGTACATTGGGATTATCAAATACTAGTTCTCCCTTATCAATCATGTTTTGGACAATATTTTTAAAGGTATTGCACCTACTAACATCATGTCTAATGGCATGGTGGAAAACACAAAGATCATTCTCATTGTACTAACTAGGTGTAGGGAAAGAATCATCAAATTATTGGGGAGGTTTTATGGGAGGAAGTTTTATGATGTTTTCTTTGATTTATTTATCCAAAATTGAATCATAATACTCCCTTATCAGAGTATATTATTTTTGGGCAACTCAATTTTGGTTTCAATTTTGTTGGTTATAAGAATTAGTGGAATTGGCTAGGTTGGGTTGATTTACATTTAGTGGTGGGGTGGTATTAAGGACAATCAAGTTTGTGGATGCCTTTGTTTTAGTTTTGGGATGGTTAGGTTAATTGGTGGTTTTTATTAAGGAAGGATCATTAGATTTAAAGCTAGAATTTTTTTTCATAGTTTCAATTTTGTCTTGGCAATGGCTCAGATTTCTAATTTTCATGCCATGGTGAAAGCCTCATCAAAAGTTTGGAAATTTTGAACTTGAAGAGTGGGGGAAATATGTTTGGCACACCATCAAGATAAAATTTCAATCAATTCAGGTTGGGGTAAGGAGAAATAAATTTGGTTGATCACACATCTCCATCTAGTTATGAAATCAATAATAGATTCATCATCAAATTGCCTAATGGAGTAGAGGTTGGTAGTAGAGACATTTTTAGATATGTTGATGAAAATGTCATATAAAAAGACTTGGGAAAGTTTATAAAAGGAAAAGATGGAGTGCTTGGTGAGAGAACTATACCAATCCAAGGATAGTCTAGATAAAGACATGGGGAAGGTGCAAAGGAGAAGAGCATCATCATATGCAATCAAATAGCAAGAAGGGTGAAATGTTCTCAAGTGTTATTGGGGGTCCTCATTGCTTTGGAAATTTGAAAACTTGGGTAGTTCTAATTGAGGAGGATAGGATTGGATAGTAATATATGGATGGATAGGTTTATTGCAGATTTGATCATAAGATAAAAGGTTATGGGCCTCAAAGATAGATGAATTGAGGTTGGTCATTTTATCCATTAACATTTTACCTAAATCTATTTGAGGTTGGGAAGATCCATAATTTGATGGTAAGTTTGGTTGAGGTTTAGTGTAAAAAATATGTGGATAAGAGGTAGAGGGTTGAGAAGATACCATATATTGGTATTTGGTCATTGTAGGTTGGGATGGTGCCACATAAGCGTTGATGGGTACAAAAGGTGAGGTAGAAGGTGTTGTATATCCTTGTGGATTAGGAACATATTGGTAAGATGTCATGGGTATTTGTTATGGGATAGATATGGGTTGATTTGAAGGTATGAATGGGTTGCTATATGGTTGGGGTTGAGTGGTAACCCTTGTGATAATAGGTGGAAGGGTAGGAGGTATGGAAAGCACAAAATTTTGAAGAAGGGTAAAAATTAATGGATTGTTAGTAATAAGAGGAATGGTGGAAATAAAAGTAGAAGATACCCCCATGGTGGATGAGGTATGGGTAACAAGATGTGAGGTTTCCCCTATATTAGAGGTGTTGGTTGTTTTAGGAGGTGTTTGGCTATTGGTTGGGATGTTGGATTGGGTTTGGGTGGTGGTAGTGGATGGGATATTGTGAGAAGAAGATGCTTGGGTGATAAAAGGTTGGGTAGAGCTAACACCAACCATAAGAAGGGGGCATACCATAATGTGGATCCATTGAGGAACCAAAACAATACTAGTTTGTAAATTCTATGCTGAAGTAGAAGGTGTTGAATTTGAGGAAAATTTTGCACTTGTGGAAATATTATAATCCATAAGAGTATTCTTAGCATATGTTGGAATCAAGAATTTCAAGGTCTATTAGATGGATATAAAGTCTACATTTCTCAATGGGAGTCTTGAAGAAGAGGTTTACATAAAGTAACAAGAAGGTCTCTCTCTATCAAGGAATAATGACTATGTGTGTAGGCTGAAGAAAACATTGTATGGGATAAAGCAATCCCCTAGAGCCTGGTATGATAAGATTGATAAATTCTTGCTTGATCAAGGTTTGAAGAGAGGAGTGGATGAAAATAGCCTATACATCAATACTGAATGTGAATGCTAGTTAATTATGGTTGTGCATGTTTATGACATTATTTTTGGTGGAGACAATGACAAGATGTATCAAGAATTTGTAGGGGTAATGCAAAAAAAATGTTAACTATCTATGCTAGGAGAGTTATCATTTTTCTTTGGGTTGTAAATTACTCATTCAAGTAAAGTAATCTTCATCTCTCGAATCAAATAAATTAAGGAAATTTTTAATAAATTTAATATGGATGATTGTAAAATAGTAATTACTCTAATAGTAATTGGGTTTAAGTTGAGAAAAGATGATGAGTCAATACAAGTCAATTAAACCTTGTATAGATCAATGATTGGAAGTCTATTGTATACTACTTCATCAAGACCAAATTTCATGTAGGTAATAGGTCTAGTGGCTAGATTTCAGGAAACACAAAAATAAACACACTTATAGGCAGTCAAAAGGATATTCAAGTATCTCAAAGTCACTATGGATCTTGGTTTGTGGTACCCAAGAGGAAAGGACGTCACTTTTATAGATTATACTGATGTAGATTGGATAGGAAAAATTGATGATAAAAAGAGCACAAGTAGAGGTGCATTCTTTCTTGAAAAAATTCATGTGTCAGGTTGAGTAAGAAACAACTATTAGTTTCCTTATCCATAGCTAAAGCTAAGTACATAACAACGTCATCATGTTTTACATAGGTCCCTTGGATGAAATAAATGTTGAGAGATTTTAGAATTGAGTATGCCAATCCAATTTCTATTTTATATGACAATACAAGTGAAATAAACATCTCCAAGTATATAGTTATGCATTCAATAACTAAGCATATTCCCATCAAGTATCATTTCATAAGAGAGCATGTTGTTAATCAGAGGTAAAATTAGAGTATGTCTCTATAAAGGAGCAAGTTGAAATTTTTTCATAAAGCCTCTCCCAAAAGAACCTTTTGATTTTCTAAGGCAATAATTGGGAGTGATCCATTCTTCACTCAATCACTAAATCTATCACAAGGAGCATGAGTTAAAGGGGAGATAATCATTTCATTATTCAGCCCCATAAGTATTTTGGTGAAATACATTGTGATTTTTCTGAACATTAATTTTTTATTTATGTCAAATGGGAAGAATTGAAGGCATGGGATAAAAGGAGGAGAACCAAAAAAAGGGGAGTTATTATACTAATTCATGGGGATTTCCATCAATGACAAAGGGGGAGATTATTAGAATAATTGTCATTGATGTCAAAGGAATTATAATGG
The DNA here is from genome assembly GCA_037957365.1 of Torreya grandis. Lineage (NCBI taxonomy): Eukaryota > Viridiplantae > Streptophyta > Pinopsida > Cupressales > Taxaceae > Torreya > Torreya grandis. Next base: position 1,199,215 of record JARHVA010004557.1, on the reverse strand, counting down.
ATATGGATGGAAATGTTGATAGATGATGGAAATTTTAATGAAAATGTGAATAAAATTGTTGATGGATGACAAAAATGTCAATAAAAGTTTTGACAAAAATGTTGATGAAAATGTCAATGGTCACATCTTTCTGTAAAGAGGTGCCTCTTGGATGGGACACCTCCTTTGTGAAGAGCCTTAAAAGGCTATATAAGGTGAAAGGATGTTGGATAAAAATAAAAGAAATAATTCTTTCTATCATATACAAGGTGAAGAAGAGGAATAAGAGGGAGAAGAGTGAAACTTGATTATGCCATCAATTATTGACAAAGCAATAGTGAGAAGGTGGAAATTTTTTAAGTGAGATCAGCGTCTCAGAATATAAAGATCAGTGTCTTTTACTAAGTTGGTGCTTGGAAGTAAAGTTTGCCCTTTAATTTAAAGAGATCGATATCTAGAGATAATTTGGTACTTGGAATTGGGGATTGGTGTTTCCAATTAGGTTGGCGTCTAAAAAAATTTGTAAAAAGAGTTATTAATCTTATGGCTGGATTTGGACAGTAGATCAGAAAAGCTTTTCAAGTGTGGTTTTTCCCCATTGAGGGTTTTCCATGTAAATTATGTGTTGTGCATTTACTTCTTATTATGTTAATGGTTTCTTTATTAAAGTTTATTAGAAATAAATTAAATTATTATTACACACTGATTCACCCCCTAGTGTGGTTTGTGTTAAACATTTCCAAATATATAAAGAGTATAAAACATGTCCTAAAACATTCTCTCATCATTATTTTTGTCTATAAAACTCCAAAATCAATTTTGGTCATCTTCAAATCTAATTATTTGAAACTCTAGAGCTAGGATTGTAGGAATCCATAGCTAGAATGTACTCCAAAGATATACTTATGAACCCCAAAACCAAACTTGTTTAACTCTAGAGCCATTTGAAAAGATTATAAATTTTGCATATGGACTCCGATCTAGATGATTATTTTTAAACTTTTTTTTTTTTGATATAAATCTAAATATACAATTAGATTTAATTTTATAGATATTATTGATGACTATTTTTATTATTTTCCATAACTTGTCAATTTTATTCTTACACATTCACATGCAAAAACATAAAAAAAAACCAACATAAAAACACAAGAACTATTTTTGGTTGATACAAAGGTGTTTTTATGCCTTATATTATCTTGAATAAATAGTACATATATCTTAGAAGTAACTAGAAAAGATTGGAGATGATTTATATGGGAACCCAAAGCTATTGGTGATCTATAGAGCCTCATGAAAAGTGTTCCTAATTTGGTATTTAAGAAATTCAAACTTTTTTATCTGCATTGATGAATCATTGCAGCTTGCATATACAACATTTGACATATATTTTCTAGGAAATTGTCAGAAAATAGAAATAATGTAGACTAGAATGACTTCTAAATAATAGACTAGATATTTTCATATATTTCATTCTAAAATAAGCATATGTTCTTAAAATTAAATCTAAATACACTTTAAAACATGATTTGTGAAAGATAAAATGGTGTTATTTATTGATATAGTGAGCCAACTAATGGCCTCATTAGCCACTCTATCTCAATAAAATATGCAAACAAAACACTAGAATCAAAATTCCAAACAAAAAATAATAAAATTGAGCCATATTTTGTAATTAAAGAACACAAACATGAAACTAAAGGCTAGAATTAAATGAAAATATAATTCATTTCTAAATTTTATATTTTAAATAAATCAATAATGATATAAATTGACTAAGAAAATACATAAGAAATCTAAAATAAATCCTTTTATTTTATAGAGACTACATAACTCATTGAACTATATCAAGCTCAAATATTATATTTCAATGGCATCCTATCTTTTCTTTTTTAGCACCCCTCAAATTTATATAGACACAATATTAAACCAAAATAATTTGGTGCTAGGTATAAAACACTACAATGCAATCTTTGAAGAGGTGGAGATAACAAAACCAATACTAGAATAAGAAATACCCTATTCAATGAATGTCATATAAGTCGATGACTCGATTGCTATGGATAATGTAGGACTCCACTACATTGCATCTAAACATGACGTATTATCATCCATAGAGTCATTATATAATTTTTTCACTATGAAATGTTTTAAAGTGACATTATTTTCACCTCAAGGAAATGATATCAAATATCACTTTTTTAGGATTTTAAATGGAAGGGTATTATAGATTTCCATCACACACCTTGGTTTAAAATAAAGTAATGGCATTAGAATGACTAAATATCCATAACCTAAGGGAAGTTATTTAGGATTGGGTAGATAATCTTGACCATTGGGTGGACAAAGCTGATGTTAATAAAATTTCCATTATGGAATTTAAACCTAATGTGAGGATTGAGATTACACTAATGAATAGATTTCTCAATGGCTTAAATATTGGCCATGTAGATAAAAATTGGATTCCCTTATTGTCAGTGATTTTGAATGACATGAAGACCCATGCATTCAATAATTTTTCATATTTTAATTTGATAGAATAGAATAGATGAGTGCATAAATGGAAAATTCTCTAAATGATGTCTTACTTGGTTGATACCACTTTGTACAACCATAAGTTTTGATTCTTATCAAAGGTGCACTTCTATTTCTAGGATTTTTTTCCATAAATTGTTCTCAAAATTATATAAGAATAGGTTTTGAATGTTTATTAAGGAGATTTTTAATTATTTTTATTTGCTAGTATACCTAGCTATCAATGATACTCTAATGCCTAGAGTTTCATATGAAATTAAGAAGCCATTTACTAATATGGGAGGTTATTAATACCACCCTGATTGTACTATTATTAGAGATTAGGGAATTTTGATTTTCCTCTCAAACTTCCCCACTTTGTGCTTGAAAAAAATTTTGTATAAGAGATTACATTAAAAAATGTTTATCATATGGGAGGATCATGAAAGGATAATAAACAATCTCCTTATACCATTATCCCATTTAAAATTGAATAATTGATTTTAAGACTTGGACAAAATTAATATTTGAAGCATTGCACATATGTTAATTGAACTTGAATAATCATGAACTTAGAATATGGGACCCAAGGAGAGGGTGAAATCATATCTATGATTAATTAAGGGGAAGGTGCCACAATATTATGAACATCACACACATCCCCAAGATTACATATATTTTAATGTAGATAATTATGAAGATGTAGTTCATTATATTCATAGAATTAGGGTTAAAAATTATCATATAGGGAAATTATAAGTAAAACAAGTGGATAAAATATAAGGAGAAGAGATGTCAATTGATGACTTGACATCCAAACATCCATCACTCAAAAATAAAGTGATACAATGGATTCCATTTCCCTTAGATTCTCAAATAATATTATTATCAAAGGTATCCCAACCCCTTATATCTTTTAATACTCAGTATTTTATTGTTCCACCTATAATTGAGCATATTATTCCTCAAGATTCTCATACTTTAGTATGAGTGTAGGCCTTGAAATCTGTTAGTTTACAATTCCTCCTCCCTAAAATTATATGCCTCCTTTTGAGGATGTGCAATCTTAAACACCACACACTACACCAAAAACTATAATGTCAAATCCTTCCACTCCAAAAATTCTTATCCATGTGATAAAATTTTATAAAAAATTATATTTAAGGGTAGCCTCCACCAGTATCTTAGTTTAAATAACTCAAACTTTTGAGAAATTATCTTAATAAAATCCCCCTTTTCCTATCATTATGCTCATTTTTCTTCCATAATAACCACTATATATGAATTGAATAAACATGTCCTCTTCAAGGTAAATCAAATACACTACCCTATCAACATCACTCCCTCTTCCAAATTCACTATCATGATAGGGATATCAATTATTATTCCTAGATCCATTTTTAAGCCCAAGGAGCCAACAAGAAAAGCAAAAATGGATGAAAGCCTATAATAGGGTGTTTTGGAAAAAATGAAGATAATAAACTAAGGTATAAGTATGGAAAAATATTCCATGCCATCATCATTATTAATCTCAAATATAACTACAAAACACACTCCTACCTCTTCCATTCCACCATCCACTTTCAATTCATTCATTATCATGGACCCTACCTCCACTACCTCCTTAATCTATCCCACTTAATCCTTATCAAGCATATCTATCACCCATCCTATTTATTATCCCATAACATTTAAACAAAAATAAGAGGAGTGAATATAAAACATCCAATTAGCTAATTCCAAGAGGTAGGGAATTATTATGATTGATGAATTAGAAATTTGATTAAAGTTCAAACAAGTTAATGGTGTCATGATGATTAGAAGAAAAGTGAAAGGTAATAATCCCACCTTCTATGAGATATAACATAATTTTTTATCTTTCATAATAGAAATAAAAGTAACAACATTTGACTTACCATAATTCAAATAGGACCATGTTTTCATAATTGAAGCTACTAGGCAATTAGAAGAAACCTTTTTCCAAAGAATGACTCAACAAATGCTTAGATTTGAGACTCAAACCAAAGTTTTAGTCCCTAAAAATGTTGTCATTAATTTTTAAAAGTCCTTAGAAAATTTTCATGACGTGTTAGTAACCACTTATGAATCCAAGAGTAAGGCCATGGTTTTAAGGTGGAAATTTAAATTGTATCAAGATAAAGTTGTTGACTTAGAGGCTAGATTGTCTAGTATTTCCAGAGTTGTTAAGTAGGATTGGTGTCTTCCCATTGAAATAATTTCATTTATGGGTAGTAATATGGTCAAAAAATTTATTTTGAATATGAGGATATACATTAAGTAATGGGATAGTAATGGGATGATGAAATACATGAAATTGCTATATATATATTGACAATTTTACACACACACACACACACACACACACACACACACACACACACATGTATGGAATTGGTCAAAGAAGCTAATATATTGGTAGTTTTGATGCTCAATGGAAAATTGGTACCACATCCACATTAAATGATCAATAGATCAATTTTATGGAAATATTTAAATATATAATATTTCATGTGAATTAAGGGGTAGAATTGATGTGATTTATTTAGTCACATATGTTAAGGAAAAGTTTCCATGGTTAAATGCAGTCAAAGATGTTTTGCATACCCCACATGGAAATCATGAGATATTGTTAAGAAATGCAAATGAGATATTTAGGAGGAAAATCATAGACACATATAGATTATATAAATCATTTTCATCAGTTTCCTTTGTTAATATAAACCAATAGCCATGTCCAACTAGGACTGTGGGCCAATCACTTCATCAACTCCAAGTATCTCATTAGCATTGGACACCACACAAACTCTAATCACTTCCCAAGCTCTGATTTAATCTTAGTAATTTTAAAATTTATTTTGGAAATGTAATAAATAATTAATTATTTAATATCTCATTTATGATACAATCTCTATCTTAATTTGTTGTGACACTACCATTATTGGCTTATTTATAATTTGTATTTTTACTTTAGGGAGAGGAAGATATTTTCAACATTAATAAAAGCAAAAAAAATATTAAGAAATTCCATGTGTTTTGATTTCTATTCTTTTTATAATTTTTTTGTTATGCATGAGTAACTTAAGTAAATTTATGATATTTGGGTATGATTATATTTTACAAAAAAATTAGATTGAGTTTTTAAGATGGAAAATTTGAGCAATAAGATTTGATTATGCAATTTAACCAAAATTAATCAAAATACCAATCTACCATTAAAATATAGATACATTAGGATAAAAATTAAAATATATGATCATTAATAATAGAATTATATCATAAAGATAAGTGTTATATATCAAGATAACAACAATAAAAATATTAGATGCTTAAAGATTGCTTATAGACTCAAATTTTTAGCATGATATTAGCTTGATAAAAAGACATTGATAGCATGGATTCATGGATTTATCAGAGGATTATGGATTTCATAATATTATTGGATGGATTAATATATTTTGGATTAGTATATTTTATGCACTTTCAACTCATTCTCCTAAATGGAAAGATGTGGTAGATTTAAATAGAGAAACAAGAGGGAAATTTTATGGAATTTAAAAATCTATGGAATTCTCTAGGGAGAGAACTCTCTAGAGACTTAGAGGAGGATTAGAGATTATAGAATCCATTAAAGGATCCTAATGGTGTTTAATGGGGGTTTAAATAGGTTTATAGGATAGTTAAGTGGATATTAGGTATTAAGCATGTAGGAAAGCCCAAGGGATATGTGTGATTTTGTGAATTTAAAATTCATAAGTGGGCATAAGAGGGATTTAGGTGATAAATGCTATGTTAATAATAAATAAAAATGGAAATAATATTGGATGGTAAAATGAATGCTATTAAAGGATAATAAATATATTTAAAGGGGACTCAATTATAGACTAGGGGAAATAGGCAATGTTAGATGAAATAACGATGAAAGGGATTAATTTTCAAATCATTAATCAAAATAAAACATGAATTAGTATTGAAATTAGAAATCCTAATAAGGTGATAAAATTTGGATTCATACATATTGCCCCTCTTTAAAATGGAATTATGAGTGGACAAATTGGAAGGAGTAATGGTCTTTTAAATAATAAATACACTCATGGATGAATGTTAGTAAATGATGTTAGTGGACATGATTCCCCCTCGAGGGGTCATGTAGAGAAAAATAAGATGGATGGCCACTTGAAAATAAGAAAAAAGGGGTGAGAGTTGCAAATAAATAAGGAGATGGGATGCTAGATGTGAGATCAATGATGAAGAAAATGCACTTGACATGAACAATGATCTACAAAATGATGATGCCCATGGTAAATACCTATACATATGGAGTAGAAATGATTGTGGCATAGTTATCAACACATCCCAAGGTTGAATCAAATGTTACATGATGATGATAATATAAAAGTATGCAAGAATTTGATGTATCCTAGGAAAGGACACATGTCAAAGAGAGTTGTAGACTAAGATGATTGATAGAAAAGGCCACGAGATGTCAACATATCCCAAACAAGGACTCATGAATGGGATATCATCAAGAAAAAATAATTAATTGATAAGATTAAAAATGAGTGTAGATAAAAGATGAAGCCAAATGATATGTTAAAGGAAATGAGAGCAAATAAATGATATTATCGAGTGACCAAAGATGAAGGGGAAGAATTAGACTACATTGCATTGAATCACTGAGCCATAATGTGATTAATAATGATGAAGCCCCTAGAAATGACACATTTAAGGGAGTGAGATATGATAATAAATTTATGGTTATAGTCATGCCTCAATCAAAGGAGGAAACTATAAACTTTAAATGATTAATTAACCAATCAATGATAATGGATTATTAATGGAAGAAAAGAAGAATGTTGTGACTTGTTGGGCCCAATCAAAAGGTGCTGATGATTGATGAAAATATTAGGGTAATTATTTTGGGTATGATTATTTATCAATAGACAAATTGATTAATGATTGATATTATATCTCAAGGATTTCACTAATGCAAGATTTATGGATGACGAAGGATAACATAGATGTGATGATGAATGATGGGGAAAAAGGTGAGAGAAATTGAGTTATCCTTATACACACTATGTGTCTAAGCACTACCTACATATTCTAAAAAGATCTCAAGCTAATGTAGTTCAAACTAGATGATATATGATAAGATAGAATATAGGAGGAAGACAATGATTATTATAAATATTAGTTGTTGGATAGAGGATGCGACTTAGAGCTTAAACATGAAGATAAAAGACTAGGAGAAATAATGGGAGATGAGATGTTAGATGTTTATGACTAGAGAGATGATAGATGAGTAACTAGAGGATAATATGGGATGATATTAGATGAGTGGACTAGGATGATCAACTTGATGATGGGATTGTTATGATTAAATGTTTAGACATGTAATAGAGGATAGGAGAAATTATCAGTGTAGTCCATTATCAATCCATCATTACTGTAATAGGTGTCATCATAGTCTAAAAAATCTAATGTAAATATAGCACTTTTTAGTATGCCCCATGATATAAGTATGCCAAGATAATTTTTTGCCAAAGTGTATGATTATAAAAGGGGAAAATATCAAACCCTACATCATTATAGATTTTGGTGTCATCATATCATCCTTATTCATTGCACCCTTAATGAAAGAGATATGATGAAAGACTAATTAAAATACTAATAAAATAATATAAACATGGAAAATAAAACAAACATATGCAGATATATACATGATGAAAGACATGCAAATGATTTAAACATCATCAAATATCAAAACATATAAATGTTTACATGTATATGCATTGTGTCTTATCTAATTTCCTAGATGAGATTTGGTAGGATTAATGATCAGGTGATGAGTTGGAAGAAATGGTTCATGATGAAAATTTTGAAAATTTGAATTAAGGATAAGAATTTGGATAAGGTATGGAATTTGAGTAGATTAGGGACTAAAATTAGGATAAGGCTATAGAAAATGTAAGACAAGATGACAAGGATGTTGAGACAAAGAAATATGAAAAATTATAAGACCATTAGGACATAAGTCAAGGTAGGATTAAAATGAGATAGACAAATTAGGATATAAGATAATATGACTAGGATACTCAATACATAAGATAAGAAAAATTAGAGGTTTTTGAATTTTGTGTATTTTATAAATTTTAAGTTTTTTTAGAATATTTCAAATTTTAGGGATTTTTAGATTATGTATGTACACTATACAAAAGGGATTACTAGCAAAGGGAAAACCAATCCTAGAAACCAAAATGAGGATGAATATAATGATAAATGGACTTAGAAAATGCTAAAAAATGTTTATGGATGAGGAAGAATGGACTAGGGATTACCAACAACCACATCATGAGGGAACCAAATGTCTAGTTGCCTGAGTGTTAATTGGAGGATATGCTAGGATGTTTAATTAATATTTATCAATACACCTTCCATTCCATTAAGAAGGTAAATATGGGAAGGAATGATAGACCATATAAGGATAAGGGATAGATGGGCATGATAGACAAAGATGTTTAGACCATGACATGGATGGGGCTACCAAAGAACATGGGATATGATTGCAAAGATGAAGTGGATTATTCACCCAAGTGATGAGATAGAATTTAGATGACAAATTATATTACCATGATGTTAGAAACTAGTTTTCATCATGGTAATTACCCAAGATGCTACAAGACTAGTTTTTACCATTGTACGAATGATTTTTTTGAATTTTTGGCATCTCAATTTATTGGATATGGGTTCAAGATACAAGAATTATGACACTTTATTGATCTTAATCCAAAGACTATTATTGAGATTTGTGATGTTAGGACCATATTGCCAATGTTAGATTCACTGACATCCTTATGACCTTCATTTATTCTTGATTTGGCATCCTTAAGACATTTAAACTAGGTGTCTTTGTAACCCCTATGAGGGATGATGTTTCTTCAGAAATTAATGTGTGGCAAGGATGAAATTGGGTGGTTTTGATAGTGAAGTAGAGGATTTGGATGATTGATATGGTGATGAATAGTGTGATTGGGTAGAGACTAGAAATGGGGTTCAATAATGGTGTGGTGGAGGGGATATTTTTGTTTTATGTTGTATACTAAATGAGGTTAAGGGATCCAAGACCTTCTAACTTATTTTCTCTTTGATAAAAATATTAGGAGGATTTTTATCCAAATTTTTATTAATTTTGAAATATTTTTGACTTGCTAATATTTATCTTTGTTTTGATTACCCCTAATGCTCGGATTTAGGCTTCACCACATGAATGTGATATTTGAATTGATAGATGATGATTATTTTGAATTTGATGGTCCCATAACACATGAAGTATATTTTTACTATGGGATGATGATTTTTGACTTGGGTAATTGTAAAAATATTCTTGAATTTTATTGATTATTTTTAGAGTACAATTGACTTGATTAATTGTTTATTAGTTTGGATCCTTGTAGATTTAACACACTAGATTACATATTGAGGGGAATCCAATGATGTGTGTTGTTTTTTGTCCCATCTTGGGAGTGGCATGGAAGGATAATTAAGATGAGGTTAATGATTAGGAATGTGTGGTGAAAGGGGTGAATTAAGGGGATGATGGGTAGCATAGTCTTCATAAAAGATACTAAGAGACCCAACATTAACATCTGGGAAAGTGTCCTCAAGAATCTCAAAAGGATCACTAAGATTCTTTGTATAATTATCATCTAAAGTTGAGTCATATCTAGTTTGATGATATTTGATTGATAAAACATTCAATAATTATGTTATGTCTTTATTATCCTGAGACAGATCAAGAGTCATGTTTTACATCTAGTTGACATCCAAATTAGAGACATCCTCAAAGAGATACATGCCAACATGATTATCTAAAAGGGATGATTCTTATAACATGAATTCTAACTCATATTCTAATGTTAAACATGATCCTAATGTATATAACCATTCTAATGATAACTTTGATAGGGAATTTATTGAGGTGATGTCACCAATAGATGATTTTTTGATAGTAACCATATAGAAGGCCTATTGGATATCATCTTTGTCTACAAGTATCTTCTTCACCTTGGGTTTATGAATGGATTATTTAGGATTAATAGATTTGTGAAAATAGGGGATTTGATGTGAATAAGATATAGGGATAGTTTGATCAAGGATGGTTATGGTATGGCAAGGATTGGGGTCATGACCTTCACTGAGGAGGGAAAAAGCTTGATCATGGTTAAGAACCAAATCTTAGAATATCCATTTTTAAACACTCCTAGGTGTATACATATTAGATTCACCCTCAATTTTAATGTCACTATTAGTGATTAAGTTTTGGACATAATTTCTAAAAGGGTGACATCTATTAATAGAATACACATGTACTTTATGGTATAGACAAAATTATTCTAATTCATACCATAAGGATGCATGTTTGGAAAAATATATAGGTCTTGTTTTTAGGTAAAAAATCATACCTATGGCATCTATTTTCCAAAATAGGGCTTTTACAGATATTAAGAGAGGAGTATATTGCTTGTCTATAGTTTTAGATGTAGAAGTTTTGGATTTAGGAGTGGAATAATGTGATGGTGATGTAATGATATTGGGGGATGGTGGTGTCTATGATTATTTAGGAGATTAATAGGAATTAGATGAGGTTGATAAGTTAGGCTTCCCTTTGCTAGTAGGATGTGGGATTTGTGATGGATTATGACTAGTACATGGAGAATTTGACTGTGGATAGATATGAATTGGAGGTAAGTTTAGTTGAATGGAGTGGAATCCTATGGGAAGTTGCGTACCCATTTATAAGAGTTGTAATAGGAATACATATTTTTTATCAATAATATATTTATTAAATAATATAATATCTTTATTAGTATACTGACTAGGAAGGTCATGACTAGGACTAGGACTAGTGGATAGGGGATTAGAATGGGATTGGTTTTCACAAGAATTAGATGTAGATAATAATTGATGAGGCACATGTTTAGTATGTGACCTTATATTTATGGGTTTAAAATCATTGGGAAGGTAGTAATTCTTCTCTAATAACTGTAAAAGGCACACATCCTTATTTTCAAAGATACACTTTTACAATAGGGAAACCTCATCATTTATTATTAGAGGACATTATGACTATGGTTGTGATGAATGGACAATGGGATTGTAAATGGTGAGATAGCATATGGGCTAGGTATAGATGGTGATTATTGATGGGGAAGGATAGGGGATGTTACTTGAGGCTTGATGGGATCAAGGTCTATAGGTAGGTGGGCACCCATTTCTAAGTCCCACAAAAGGTTCTTGTCCTTATTGACAAATAGGTATTATTCTACAAGAACTAGGTCAAAATGTGTGTGGGAAAATGATAAATAGGTTATGGATGTGAAGTTAGAGTAGTTTTTGGATAAAAATATGGTCCCTAGATAAAATAAGTTTGAATGATTGAGTTAGTATGATAGGTGATGGGTGAGGACAAGATAGATTAAATAGATTATGATCAGATTTTAAACTTATAGTATGATAGTTACTAATGATCTAATGATAATTTCTAGTTTTCAAACTATCAAAAGGATGTGGATTCAACTAGTGACTAGATTAAAACTATATATTTTTTGATTAGATGGGTGCTAGTCATAAATAGGCAAAATGACTAGATTAAGGATGACTAGATGATAGATTGAAATCGATAAAGTGATACATTGTTAATAGGGTATTGATTGAGTATGAAATCTGATAAAGTGAAGGTGGTGGAATAAATCATGAACAAAATGATAGGATGATATGTACTCAAGCTTTATACCAATTTTATCAAGGTGGGATGGATATAAGATTATGTGATGAAGGGTAAATGGGAATAACTAAAGGGATTAAAGATGATGGGATTGAGATCAGAACAAGTATATAAGGGTGGTGATGTAATGATTATTGGGGGTATGATGAGTGTGGTTTGGACAAGTGTGTGACCTAAAAATCTAACTAGATGTGTTTTAAGACAAAAATTCAAGACAAAGTAAGATGAGATCTATTTAGATGAGGTAAGACTAGATGAGATGAAGGATAATGATAAGATAAGGATGTATAAGATAAATATATACAAAATGATTAAAATTTTAATATAATATGATGATGAAAGAGATTAACAAGATATAATTGGGTTTATATGGTATAAGAACAAGATGGGATAAGTTAGACAAAAATATAGATTGAAGGATTAAATATGTGATAGATAGATGATCAAACAAGACTAGATAAGGTGATAGAGAAATAGGAGGATGTCAAGATAAAGATATATTAGGATATGTCTAAGATGGTATGATACTATAAAATATTAAGGATGTACAAGATATGATGAAAGATACAATGATAAGTATAATAGATAAGGATGTATACATTTCTTAAGAATGTATAAGATGGGGATAAGGGTATAATAGACAAGGTTATACAAGATGATGATATAGGATTCTTATATATCCATGTGTAAGTTTAGGTGAAATATTGACTTAGCTCAAAAAAATAACTAATATAACACAACACACACCAAATTAATCAAACCACAAATCTAATATTAGTAAATTGATGCAAGAGTGTAACTTGATGAATGCATTTTCTAATGGCTTCATGGGTGAAGATATATGTTGGTAACCCATTATGAAATCTCCAAAACCCTTTAAACCCTATTTGAACTTAATGATCACTTGAAAACTAATAGTGACTCTAAAATAAATTCACTTGTTATGGTTGATGGTCTTATTCTAGGTTTAACTAGTTCTCTAGAGGAGTCCCTAATATACACTAGGTATGTGTGTTCCAAATCCATGTAGGGTGTTTTATGATGATTGGGTTGAATAATTAACTCCTCACCTTCAAAATATCTTGTATGGGGTCTCCTTCTTAGCCTAGAAATATATATCCTTCTTATTTAGCCTTTGCTAGAATACAAAGTGTGGATTTGTGGATGGTGGTGAAATCCATAGTCACAGTCCCCCTATGAATATATCAAGTGTGTGGGTATCACTTCCACATCATGTTACCCCATAAAAATTAAAAATGGGAAGATTTATTAGTAGTTTTTATCCTTTGAGACTTATCTTAGGGATGTATGAAGGAGATCATACACCATTTTAGTCTTAAGGTGAAACTTAATCAAGAAAAAATGTTTAATAACTAATTAATTAAGTGTGATATATATAAAATATATACAAGATAGTTTGAAAAATGCTAAAATATTTGATAGGTGGCTTACAAAGTAAGTGATTAGTAGTTTTATATTGGTAATCTTGATGGGTAATCTAAAATACAAGACATGAGAAACAAATATGACCTATAAGATAAGATTTTAGAGAAAGAATTGCAAGACAAGAAGTTAATAGTCTTATGTAAGACAAAATTATCACTTAAGTTTACCCCTGTATAAAAGGTTAGCCTAATAAGCCTTAATAAAAAACTAAAAAAACATGAGTTTTACAATATAAATATTTTTTAAATAAGGGGCCATGATGGGGGGGTATGGGGACAATAACCCCTAGTAGGGTCAAGGAGTAGTACCCCTTATGGGGTCAAGGGATAGTATCCCTTGTGAGATGCTTGAAATTACTCAAAATTCACCAAAAATGATTGTAAAAAATGCACTCAAGAAATAAAATTTTTGAATAAAAATAAAAATAAAAATCACTAGTGGTTTGATCAAAACTAGAGATACATAGTCAGATGTTAATCAAAATCACATACAAAGAGTGAAAATAACATATTATAAGTCAAAATCATAGATTAGGAAAAACAATTTTGTAATTACCAATTAGCAGATTATTAGTAAATTTAAAATCACTTATGGAATCTAAAAATCATAGATAATACTCAAAATTTCAGATTGGGACAAGTGATATTACAAAGTAGTTAGACAAAATCCTAGTGGTTAACTAGAAAAATCATGACTATTAGCATCAAAATCATAATTTCAGAACAATATTGTGACTTATTATAAGTGATTTTTTGGACTATATAAACACAAGATATTTATAGATTTACAAAGGATTGAGTGATCTTAAAATGACTAACTTAGATTTCACTTGATCAATTTATGATTTTATACAACAATTCTTGATATTCAAACATGATTTATCAACATTGTGTCAAAATCTCAATGAGTGAGTAGAAATATTGTAAAATAATGGATTCCTTTCAATCTTTAAAAACAAACATTATGACAAAAACCATATATAGATAGATAGTATAGAGTATGTAAAATATATATGGAGACTTCATATCAATAGTTTTGAAATGGCTACTGATAGATTTGAAAACATAAATCACAGAGTCAAAATTGTAATGAGATACAAAAATCACGATTGGCTAGAAGTGATTTTGCACATATTTAAAGAAATTATCAGTTTTTAGACTACCATAATTTACCCTTATTCCTAAAAGATCAACAAATAGATCAAAGAGTAAAATACCCAAAAAAAAATAAAAAAATCTAGATATTAATCTATGAGAGTTTGATTAAAAGCAGTTTATAAGCAAAATCACAACTCAATTATCAAAATCATAGATGAAATTTGAAATCATAAATACTAATAAGAAAGTTTTACAAAATCATAATTAGTCTATTCAAAGTCATAGATATATATCAAAATCATTACTATCAAGAAGAAATTTTACAAAACTACAACAAAACAACCAGATAACATAATGGCTAATAGCTATGGCTATGGTCAAGTTTAAAATTACAACTATCTACATCAAAATTACTATTAATGGTTTCAAAATCACCCTTTTGCAGAGCACAATTGCTAATCACCTGGGATGTGAGATATTTTGAAATTTTTGAGCCCAATTTTATTCCAAATCAATCCTACAAGATTCACTATCACACTTCATACATAAAATTAGCACAAAGGAGGGCTCCCACTATGGTCACCAAGTGTAAGATGGAAATTTTTAGCAATGATATTCGATTATGCAATTTATCCAAAATTACTCAAAATACCAATCTACCATTAAAATCTAGAGCCATTAGGATAAAAATCCAAATAGATGAACATTCATAACCAGATTATATCCTAAAGCTAAGTACTCTAGATCAAGATCAAAACAAGAAAAAGGTTATATGCTTATTGATTGCTTATAGGCTTAAATTTTCAACATGATATTAGCTTGATAAAAAGTCTTTAATAGAATGGATTCATGGATTTATTGGAGAATAATGGATTTTAAAAAATTATTGGATGGATTAATATATTTTGGATTAGTAGATTTCATGCACTTTCCACTCATTCTCTCAAATGGAAGGATATGGTGGATTTAAAAGGAATGAGATGGTGGATTTAAATAGAGAAAAGGGAGACATATTTTATGGAATTTCAAATTCCATGAAATTCTCTAGAAAGAACTATATAGAGAATTGGGGGATGATTAGAGCATTATATAATACATTAGAGGATCCTAATGGGGTTTAGTATGGGTTTACCTAGTTTATAGGATAATTAGGTTGAGACTATGTACTAGGCATGTAGGAGAGCCTAGGGGATATGTGTAATTTTTTAATTTAAAATTGAATATTGGTAATAAGAGGGATTTAGGTGATAAATTGGATGTTAATAATAAATAAAAAGAGAATTAATATTATATGGGAAATATGAAGGTTAGTTTATTATAAGAAATATATCTAAAGGGGACTAGATTATTCACTAGGGGGAATAAGCAATGTTAGATGAAATAATGAAGAAAGGGATTAATTAACAAATCATTAATTAGAATTAGATAGGAATTAGTATCAAAATTATAAAGAATAATAAGGTCAACAAATTGGGATGCATATAGAGTTAATAACTATTATAATTGTTCTATGTGTAGAGATCTTGATTTAATTATGGTTTAAAATTAAATGCGCATGAAGCAATTTGATATAAATCAAATATCTCTCTAGGTTAATGTCACAAAATCATTTTTTTAATAATCTCTATAGACTCTATGTTATGTATATTTTTTTCCATGTTGATACTAGAATATAGTAGGCATTAGTTAAAATTGCATGTCCAATCTCATCAAATTTTATTTGCTTGAAATATTTGATTCTTTCTAAAATATAAAACATTTTTTCCCCAACTTTACCTTCATTTTTAAATTTTTTATTAGATCCACATAGCTTTAGTATATTCCATATGTGAATAATTCCATCCTAGGTTGTAGAGATAATTAATTAACCTTAA
>JARHVA010004557.1:1150000-1175000 GCA_037957365.1 Torreya grandis | reverse complement strand
CCCCTAGCAATAAGGATAAGAAATAGAAGAGTAAGGATCCAAAGAAGAAGAAAAAACAAAAAACCAATAGAAAAACTAGCACTAAAACCTCCTCCTCTAAAATTTAAACCTAATATAAAGAAGGTTAAGTTCTCTTATTAAAAGAGGAATGGGCATGATGAGTACAAGTTCATGAATAAATAGATAGACAACCTTACACATCTCTTGGAGAAGAACAATATAGGGATCCCTTAGTCCATCAAATATTCTTCATTGGTCAAAAAATCCTCTAAGGCAAAGGAAAAAGGGAAATGGAAATGTAAGGGCAAAGCTTTATTTTTAGTGGATTCCACATATACTTCATCCTGTGTTATAGACTCTAGTGCTTCACACCATATAGGTTCATGAGAGGTTGAGTTTCTTGACTTATAGCCCTGTAGCATGTCCTCTATCACTTAGGGTGATGACAATTCAATAATAATTATAGGAATAAGGTCTATTAAATTTGAAGGTGGAACATTCATAAATGTTTAAAGTGTACCTTCACTATCATTTAATCTCTTTTCATTGTATCAGATTACCCATATAGGGTAGGACATGAGAGTTGAGTTCAAACCAGATTCTATTAAGATCAGAGAGATACATAGTGAGACTACAACCGAATTGGGGAGGGATAATCACCATTTTAGGATATAAACCTTCTCCCATTTTCTCTATATGTTTCCCCTACCACATTTCTTACCCATTTAGATGTAGTTAGTAGGCTATGGCATGAGTGATTTGGCCATCTTAACTACCACTATCTTGAGTAGCTGAGTTAGTAGGACATGGTTAATGACTTTCCTAGAGTTAAATTCTCTAAGGGAATTTTTGAGGGTTGTGCCTTTGGAAAACACCCTAAAGATAAATTTGACAAATGAAAATCTAGGAGAGCTTTAGTACCTCTTGAGTTGATTCATAGTGATGCCACGGGGTAGTTTTCCCACCCTTCTTTTACCAAGGCCAAATGCATCTTCACCTTCATTGATGAATTTTCTAGATATACATGGGTCTAATTTCTTAGAATAAATTATGAAGTGTTTGATAAATTTTGATACTTCAAGGCTCTTACTAAGAATCAATCTAAAAAGTGCATCAAAATCCTTCGGATAGGTAATAGGGGGAGTACGTCAACCATAAATTTGAGTAGTTTTATACCATATAGGGGATTAATATTTATTAGATAATATTGTACACTCCTTAACATGATGGTGTATAAAAATGTAAGAATCAATCCTTAAAAGAGAAGGAAAACTATATGATTCAATCTAGATCATTGGCTTCATAGTTTTATGAAGAGGCCCTTGATTGTGCATGCTACATTCAAAATCAGGTTCCTCATAAAGCTTTAGAGGGCATCAATCCTTTTGAATATTAGAATAATAAGAAACCATAGGTGAAAAATTTCAAGGTCTTTAGATCACTAGTGATGGCATACATTCCCAAAAATAAATACAAGGTGATGGAGGCTTCATCCAAACCTTTCATATTTACTAGGTATCCAAACAAGGTCAAGGGTTACATGCTTCTCTACCCTACGAATCATCAGTTGTTCATTAAGAGAAGTATTAGGTTTTAAGAAATCCCTACTAACTCTTTACTAGACACTTCTCCATCTACATTAGTTTCACTCATTTTGGATGATTAGTCTGAGGATTTAGATTATTCATAGCAGGTGTTTGAGGTAGAGGCTTCTTCTTCCACCTCTAATAGCAATTTTGGTAGAAAGTAGAGGGATGGGGAGTCATCCTCATCCACTTCTAGGAATGCATCAGAAGATGAGGATTCAAAACTTGAATCAACTATTTTAGGCCCTCTTTGGGCTAGGTAGACACTTCAAAGTGTAGACACTTAGACAAGGGATCTAAATGATGATAGCCATACTCAAGTAGACTTTCAGAGTGGACCACATGAATTATTTCCTTCTATAACTAATCCATATACATTTAGAGAGGCATAAGTCATACAAGAGTGGGATAGATCCATAAATGAGGAATATGATTCCTTGATTAGTAATCACACTTGGGATTTGACTTCACTTCCTAAGGGAGGAAGATGATTTGATGTCATTGGATATATCAGACCAAGTATGTTTTAGATGAGACTATTGATAAGCATAAGGATATGTTGGTAACTAAAGATTTTTCACATGTAGCTAACATCAATTACTCAAAGACCTTTGTACCAATAGAAAATATTACTTTGATTAGACTTACACTTGTAGTAGCAACCACACATGGTTGGAGTTTGCATCAGAGGGACAAAAAGTGTGTATTTATTCATGAAGACCTTGAAGAGATATCCATAGAGAAACCACTTGGAATTTTTCAATATTCTTATTTAGTGTGCAAACTTAAGAAATATATTAAGGCCTCAAATATGCCCCTTAGGCCTAGTATTCCAAAATTCATTACTTTCTTCTTGCTTCAAGTTTTACTCGATGTCGCTCAGACCCTAATGTATACTTATTATGATAGGATGATTCATTGTTAATATTGGTTTTATATGTTGATGACATTTTGATCACTAAGATTTATTCTTAGGCTATCTCAGTAATGAAGAAAACTCTTTAGGATAGATTTTCTATGATTGACTTAAGTGTACTATACTACTTCTTTAGCATTGAGATCATTCAGATTGATTTAGGGATTTCACTTGCATATCCCAAGTACTCTCTTGATATTTTGGCATAGTTTCACATGGCTAACTATAAACCATTTTCAACTCCATCCTTATCTGGATTCAAGCTTGAGGTTGAATATTCCACTCCATTAGTCAATGCTACCTTGTATCTATAACTTGTTAGTATCATTATCTCCTTGACTCATACCATACCTAACATCTCTTATACCATTGGTATTATTTTGAGAATCATGTAAGATCCCCATTATTTTCACTAGAGAACAACTAAGATGATATTTTACTACATTTAGGGTTCACATAGGTATGGGATATAGTATAGGGTTGGTTTTGATTTTGACTTGGTCAATTATATAGACTTAGATTAGGCTAGTGACAATGAGTGTTATAAGTCCACTTCAGGTTTTAATTCATCACTAGGTTTGGGCCCCATCAGTTGGTTGAGCAAGAAGCAAAGTGCTATTGCTCTATCTTCCATAGAGTTAGAGTATATTGGAGTTATTAACATAGCTACTAAAGCTATTTGGATTCAAGGGATTCTTTCTAAGCTTGGTATCTAGATTGGGTGGTCTACAATCATATTTTGTGACAACCAGAGCTCCAATCAGATTAGTAGGAATCTGATCCTTCATCAAAGGACCAAACATATCAAGATTTACATGCACTTGATTTAGGAGTTGATTCATGAGCAAGTCATAGACATATTATTTTACTAGTCTTTAGAACAAGTTACTAATATCTTCACCAAACTCTTCACTAAGAGTAAGTTCATTCATCTAAGAGATCTTCTTAGGGTGCAGTCCACTTTGACAGCTTCATCATCTTTAGGGGGGTCTTCTAGCCTCTTCATTGATTCATCTCTTTTGGGGAGAGTTTTACCCACTGGGTTTTATCTTATCTATGTATGAGGTATTGCATTATACATGGGTATTTAATTAGGCCTAGTTATTAGTACCCATTTTTGTATCATCACCCACCTAAGCTACGCTTATGGGGGTGTTAGTTTAGGATTTATTTTTCTTGAATTTTATTGTATTTTTCCTACTCGAATATTCCATGTCATTTGTATTTATTAAATTTATGGATAGTCTTGCTTAGGTGTGTATTCATAGGAGTTTTTATTGACCTAACATATGTCATAGTGGTTATCTAATGCCTCATTCATTATGGGGGTTAATCTATTAACTGAATATTTTTAGACCAGGGATTTATACTCTATTTTGAGGCATCCTTGACTAAATTTCATGGATGAGTTACATCCAATCCTATTTTTACTTTTACTTCATATAGATGATCTATTCCAAATTTATTTATTTAGAACCATTAACTCTTTTATGTGTAAATTAGTCTTTATTTATTCATAATTTGTAGTTGTATGTGTTTTCCCAAATTTGGCCTTTGTGCAAATCATGTCTCACATCAATTTTGATGCACTTCCATGAACTAGCAGATCCATGGCATCCCTGATAGCACCCTTTAAGGTGTTCACTCTAAGAGATTGAAACTTAAAAGGTTCCTAAAAGAGAGAAAGTGTCAATTTATTATAAATTGTACAAATATTGTCTGTATATAGGAAGAACTTGAATAATTGTTTTGTTGACTTAAGAGCATCAATAAATTTCATGCCTACAAGGATATATATAAAGTTAAGATTGAATCCTATAAAATCTGTCAGAATTTTTGTTAATTTGGACAAATATGAAGTCAAGGTAGTTGGGGAATTATTAAATGTAAACATAAAACTAGCCTTAAAACCAATAATTCAAAATTTTTATTGATGTCAAAGTGGTAGATATTCTTTAATCCTATGTAATGTCATTGAATAGAGATTGGTCTAAAATGCTTAAAAAATATATAGCTACAAAATCACTGATATGGTTACCTTGAAAAGGCATGGAAAATAAAATTCATGTTGAAAAAGAACCCAAGATGAAATATATGATCATTGAATTCAATTATAGATTGAAAATATAAACTTTGTCTCCTTTAATATTGGTGTTTATAAACTTACCACACTAAGCATAAAGGAAAAAGTGATAAAAAATTCAATTCACGTGGCTTGTGGCCCTACTTTTTGACCATGACCACTATAAACAAGGGTAAAGTGTAGGCATAGTGTTGGTTTATCCCCATGTAAAAATAATATCTTGTAGTATATGGTTTACAATTCCCCTACACTAGTAACCTCATTGACTATGAATCTATAGTCTTAGGCTTTTAATTTTATTTGAATTATGGTGTAAAATAATTGCAAATGTATGGAAACTTTGAGATGGTAGTCAAATAAGTAATAAGTAGATTATAATGAAAACTATCAAAGTTGTGGAAAAATAAACATAGGGCTTGGGATCTGCTTGAGGTTTTTGATGCCTTTAATATAACACTTGATCTTAGAGAGTAGAATCAAATAGTATATTCCTTGATAGATTTTTTAGCAACTATATTTACCATAAATGAGTCAAAATTAAATAAGTTTTCTATTTATCTAATCATGTGCCTTTTTGTACTTGATAATGTTGATAAATTTTAGGTGTTTGATGATGATAAATAAATTGTTCAATATAATGAGTAATGTGGAGGTTTTTGAATCATATGTGATAGGTGAAAAGGATAGGGATGCCTTTAAAAATGATTAATTATAAGATGATGGGATGGTTTCACTAGAAAGGATGTTTTATTTAGATGCACACATTGAGTGTCTAAGATAGTCAAAATTTAGAAAACAATACTTAACCCTATTAATATAGGATCATTAGAACACCTTCAATATGTAAACATAAGTTTGACCTATAATGAACATGATAATGAATAATTCAACCCTTAATACAAAAATATAAGGACATGATTTATTGATCATATGATGTATTGAAGATATTTGATACAAGGGTTATCACCCAAACCATTCCCCTCAAAAAGGGACAAAAACCTTGTAGATAAATATAATGTTTTTCAATCCCATTTTCTATCCCCTCATATATAAGGATGTGCACAAAATATTGGTAGATAGAATTATATTCCTAATTAGACATTCAACATGGGTTTCTAACCTGGTACCTATTATAAAAAAGAATGAAGAGAATAGATTGTATGTCAATTTCATATATTTAATAGGCCATTTGACAAGGATAGTTATCCTTTACCTTATTTGTATGAAGTTATTCAGATGGTTAGTGGTTCTGAGATGATATCTTTCTTGCATGGTTTTTATAGTTACAACCAAGTCTTGTTGATGGAAAGGATAGAAGTAATATAGTTTTCACCATAAAGTGTGTAATTTTTTCCTATAAAATAATTCCCTTTAGGTAAATAAATGCATATTCAATCTTTCAATGTGTTATGGAATTCACATTTCAATGTTTGGTTATTAAGTGTTTCGTTATCTACATGGACAATATTATCATGTTTTCTAAAAACAAGTTAGAACATGTGCATCACTTGAATAAGGTTTTCAAAAGATCAAAAATTTATGGTGTTCATTGAATCCTAAAAATAATGTATTTGGTGTCACATAATTATTAAGGAAGGTATCTCCATTTACATAGAAAGAGCTAGTTTTATTTAAAATATTCCATTTCCTAATGTTAATAAAGAATTAAGATCATTTTTTGTAAGATCAATATTGTATGCAACTTTATTTATATATTTGATAATATTGTATGACCATTAAATGTTATGTTGAAATAGGATGCAAAAGTGGAATGGACATCAAAAATTAATAAATCATTTCAAGATACTAAAAATTCCATTGCTTAGGCACTAGTGTCGGTTATTCCTTATTTTACCAAGGAGTTTCACATTTATTCATTTATATTAGACCATAATATTATTGGTGTACTCATTCAAAAATTAAATGATTAGAAACATCTTATAACATTCATTGGCATAACTTTAAAATAATTATAGCTCATATATTCCACTTTGGACATGATGGTGTATTCCTTGGTTAAGGTAGTGAAGAAACTCAAGAATTATATCTTATGTAACAAAGTTCATGAAATTATCCCTAACTCAAATATAAAAATCTTTTTAGGACATAAAAATTTGGGAAAGTGAAGAGGGAAATGGATGAATAAATTAAATAATAAGACATAGAAACAAAGCTATCCAAAATGGTATGTGTCTAAGGCCTCATGTAATTAATAGAAATCAATCTTATAATCAATATTTTTCAAGTAGACCAAGCACAAATAATAGGTCATGACTGGTATGCCAAATCATTCACTAATTTTTATATGGAAGGTGCCTTCTAGAAATGAATAAATAAAAAATAAAATCTCTTAGAATGAAGGTAGGTGATTATATGATAAATAAATGGGTTTTGTATAAAAAACATTATGAAATAATATACCTTTTGTGTGTATCAAATGATAAATCTAGAGAAATCATGAACAATTTTCATGAAATATTAGGTAGAGATCACTCATTTGGGATATAACAACACATAAAATATTGAGAGTATGATACTATTAGTCTACAATATTCAAAGATGCACATAACTTATCATAAGTGCCAAAAATTCTTCAAAATAAAGGTTCATGGAGCCATGCCACTTAAACCCATGATTGAAGGTCATCTCTTTACTTAGTGGGGATTATATTTTTTAGAGTGATGAACCTTAACTCTTCAAAAGGATATAAATTTATACCAACTATAAAATATTATTGCACATGTTGGACTGAAGTCATTCCCGCAAAAAATAGTACTACAAAATAAGTTATCAAGTTTTTAGAAGGAAATATAGTCACAAGGTTTGGTACACCATTTTCATTAGTTTTTTAAAATGGGACTAATTTTAAATTAATATTAACTTATAGAATGGGCCTATGAAAAAACATCATGTTAAAGTTTTCATTCAATTATTACCCACTAGGAAACAATGTAACTAAATCTAAAAATAGGTACTTGATCGATGTAATTAATAAATTAGTTGAAAGGAGACCTAGGGATTGGCATTCTTTGTTATAATATTCATTATGGGCTGATAAAACTGGATTAAAATAATAACTTAAAGGTTCACCATTTTTATTGGTATATGGACAAGATTTAGTATTTCTAGTAACTCTTAGGTTACCCATGTACCACTTTATGCAAGAGTACAAGGAAAATGATGATCAAGTACATTCAATACTAATGAATATTATTCAAATGGAAGATGCATGCAAAGAGGCTCTCCAAAAATTTAGTGAACACTAGGATATTATCAAAAGGTGGTTTGATAATAAACATAAGCTAAAATATTTTAAAATTTAAGCCCTAGTTCTTCTCTATGATAAATAACATGAGAAGAAATGACATCATGCAAAATTTGTACCATTATGGATAAAGCCCATATGAAATATCAAAAATATTGGGAAACAATAATTTTAGATTGAAATATATGTAAGGCAATGAAATGGCATTCTTGATAAGTGATTAGTATTTGAAGGATTACTTCTCGACTATTCCATCATCCATTTCTTTAAAATGATTTATGATTTGTAGTTAAGGTAAAGTAGGATTATGTAGTTTAGATTAGTTTCTTTTTTGAGTCACTTTGTTTTCATAGTTATTATTTTTCATAGTTAGTTGATGTCCTTATTTCATAGAATAATTTGTTTTAGTTAATTCTATTAAATAAGTATTGATCAATACAATAGTATAGTATTTTTTTCTAGATAAAAATAAAAAGTATCTTTGATGAAATGGTTGACCTAATCTAGGTATACTACACAAGGTATAAAATCTGAGAGGATTTGGTTGAAACTTATAGTACATCAATAACTATCTCTAGATATTACATGTTATTACTAAAATTGAGTCTATTGTTATTAAATTTCCATATGAATTAAATAATGGTTTTTTTTACATAAAAAGAGTCCCATAACCCTTAAAACATTAATAATCTCTTGGGAGAGAGTGGACACAAAATAAAGAGTTATCAAAATATAATCTTTTAAAGCAACCTTAACTTGGGTACATTAGTTCCCAACCTCCTAAAGGATCAAATGATTAGATTAAAAATGAATAATAAAATTTATTATAGAAAAATTGAAAAGGATTTATCCAAAGAAGGTGATTCAGGTAACCTTTGTATGCAAATAATATTTTTCACTTTATCATGTACTGATGCTTTCTCTTATAGTGGATTGTCAACACATCAATATTTGTAAGTTTACATATTAAATGGAGCACTAATAATGAGGTGTAAAATTCTTGTGGTGATTTGTGAGAGATTTTGCTATTATATCTTTACTACAAGATTAATACTATCAATTCAAACTCCTATAAATGACTATACATTTACCTCTCATTTATGTCTCTTATCCATACTTACTAATTTTATTAAATCCTAATGTATCATCTAGGATGATACCATCTATTTTTTTTCATCACCATTATTTAATGTATTGTATATATTGAAATTGTTTTGAGCCTATTTTTTTAATTTTCACAATACAAGCCTAGCCGATATAATTTTGTGCCAACTGTCATATTTCAAATATATTATTTGAGTTGATACCATCATATTAGAGTCTAGGGTTGGTTTTGTGTATTGCAACCATATATATAAAAGGGTTATATTTCATTAATATCTTATCATATCATATACCATTTATTCACATTGATTCTTCTCACACATCTACCCTAAGAAAATTTAGGAGAGTTACTAGATTATAGCCTTATCTTGAGGAGTTTTGCCTTATGGTGGCATTTAATATCAATAAGAGTCATTAGGAGTAATTAAATTAAGATATATTATGTATTTTTCCAACCATTTTATACCTTAAACCTACAACATCTCTTTCAAATATCCAATTAAACCAAGGGTGAGATTGAAATGTCAACAAGTCTACCCCAAGGTGAGTATTTTTATCCCTAAAATCTTTCATTTATTTCCTTAGTATATTAGATATTGCTTGTTTATTTTTGGATGAATTCATGTGTATCCTTATTTAGGCCTTATCCACATCTAATAAGTTGATGTGTCTATAATATTTTTTAGACTTTTCATAAATCACATTTGGTTGCATAGACCCCCATTCAGATGACCATTACAACTCACCAATTGAAAATAATTTTAACCCATTATTTATTTTAGTTTATATTATACATTCATTTTATTTATAAATATAGTATTTTTTAGATTAAATCATGACTCACTTGAACACAATTAAGTACTAACTGATCTAAGTGAACAAAAGCAATCAAAAGCTCATAAGACAAATAGTCCCCTTATTTTTAGGACATTATAGTGATCCAAGTGCCAATAAAACTCTAAAAAACATAGCATGGGTAGGCTATGCTTATTTATATATAACTATCAATTTTTTTCCTCGAGATAATAAGGATCTCAAGGTTGGTATTCTCTACAAATGGTTTATTTACAATGTAATAAGTAGATCATTTATTATTAAAAAACATAAAGAGAGGGGGGAGATAGAGAAAGAGTAGGGTATAAAAGAGATTAATCTCTTTTCAAGATATGGCATCCAATACTCAATAATGAAATTAGTGTTTGATGCAATAAAATCACTAGGCCTTAAATCTAGATAATGCACAATCTAGAATACCCCAATGAGCAAGACTCCATGAAAGTTATGTGAAAATGAAATATAGAACTATATTCAAAAGAAATATATTGCATGATCCTATAAATATTTTCAAACTATGACTAATTTAAGACTCAAAATAACCAAAATAAGATATCAAATCCAATTAAACTAACTCATTCACAAGTTAATTATATATCCACTTACAAACCAATAACATTTGAAAACTCTTTTGCATATATTACCTCTCAAATCAATATATTGGAAAAACCATGAAGACAAACAAAGAGGAAGGGTAAATGAAATGTTATCTCAATATCAATAAAGTTTTGTTACTTAAATGTGTTAACCCTAGTAGACAATCAATATCCAAAAGCATGAGGTAACAACAAGTGAAATCATGGCATGACTCTAGCAACATTTTGGGATCAAATTTATTGGCCCTTTTTAATAGAAAGCAAAGTTAAATATATAGATAATATTAGTCCATCATGGCTATGATTCACAAATACAAATTAAATTATCTTGATAAAAACATTAAATGGTATAACTGATTAAGAATCAATCATTTGGTGATAACATATCAAGAAACAAGAAGATAAGACCAATCTAGTCATGGCACAGTTTCAGATACAACTTCTAAGATGGAAGTGGATTCTATATACAAAGATATTTTAAAACTTTATCAATTATTGATTCTCTCTCTCTTTTAAGAAACTATCGAATATCAATCTCTTTGAGTGCATGCCTTAAAAGGTGCAATGGGAAATGGGTTGGCAGAACTTTGGTGCTTTGTAGGATTGTTGGCCCCTATACTACCATTTAAAACCAATACAAGTTACTTATATCCATTTCCCTAAAATTTTAAACCCCACTTATATATTTATTTAAGTATCTCACCTCCTAAGATATCCCCTACTTAAGCAAAAACCTTTTTATCATGTTTCTTACCACATCGACAGGGTCAATCATGTTATAGGTTTTATACACATTATAGAACTATGTCATCTTAAGACAACATAATTTGAGACCTAATGGATTTATTTATTTCCCAATGAGGTCTAATGGGTTTATTGCATTGGTTTAATTCTCAAAAAGTTTTAGGTTCAATTCATGGCTATATATACCCCCTTTAATTTCACTTTTAATAGAGAATCATTTAATTGTGCATCATTATTGCTCATAAACCTACTTATATAATTAGTAGGATGTTTCATTACTTAGATTTTTTCCTTGAATAAGTAGCACTTATCTTGTGTAGGTCTTTAATGCTATTATCAATATGAATTTCACCTTAAGGAGTTGTTTCATTCCTTCCTCATTCATATGATACAAGGAGAACACTCCAAGGTTGTGGGTCACCTGTAGTTGTAGTGAACCTAAGAATAATTATGACTTATTCTAATGGATCAACTAGACTAACACTAAACATATTGATTTGATAGGGAAAAGGGAGAGAGAGATAAATAAAAACAAGAAAGAAATCATGGAGGTGATGCACCAAAATTAATATCCCCCACTTACCTATATTTCAATTAGAATATGAACTAAGATTGAATCCTATTGCATAAATGAACATGAGTCTCTAAGCATTAGTGTTTTGATATGAAGGTTATGGTTAATCCATTAGTTAGGAGGGATGAACAAGATGTCTCATAAGAGACAGTAGTGAATGTTTTCCATAGTTATCCATTTTAAGACCATGTGACACACTTCATATGGCCTACTAAGATGATTTAAAAATTACAAAAAGGTAAAAGTTAGGACAAATGAAAGGAATTTGGATTCATTATCATAGATATTCTTAAAACCACCATGGATATACATTTTTTTTAGTATTAATAAGGCTATAAATCAACATATATTTATTTTAGAGGCAAAATACAAGTGTTTATCAGAGCATGGATTTGTCATACCTAGATTGATGGTCAAGGACATCAATTTATTTACCATTTATGTGTTATAAAAATTCCCCCTAACAATGAAACATTTTAAATATCCAAAGCTTTGAGTCTGAATTGGGTTTACCCACTAACATGGTAGTTATAAATTGAATCATGACTAGAAGAGGTCAATTTAAAGAGTGGGAAAGTATCCTCAAAAATGCCATGCCCATGGCTATGTAACTACCTACCATACATATTTTAACCTACATATTCTCTTTTATCTAATTTCACTTCCATGATTACTCAAGATAGATTCCATTACCCTCTAATCATTTTTATTGCATTTATATTAAGTTCTACCATGATTTTGAATATTTGGCCACTACAAAATTAATTCCTAAGAATCAATTCAATTAAACCATTAACTCATGGATTTGACACCTAAATGGTAAAATTAACTATCAAATTTGCCTTAGATAATGTCAGTGTATACACCAAAAAATTATTTAATGGTAGGTTCTAGCAACATGTCTTCTTATTTCTCCTTTATTCTTAGCCTTCATTATGTAAAATCATTTGCTTCTACAGGCCCCAATTTCTCATTGCCTAGCTATGTGGCCTCTTTCCACTCTTATGATGCACTAATGCCCTATTCTACTTGTATGGCCACCCCAAGGCTATTGAATAGTAGGATTTCACCACATGGCATCATCCTACTAACCCACTTACTTGAGGGCTTTGAAACTATATGGACATCTCCAGGATACTAGGTCATTAGGATTGTGACACATGGAAGCATGTCACTTACCCACTTTAATGCTTGATTTTTATTTATATGGATGGCTCTGTGATGCTAGGTCATTGGGATTATAACATGTGGAAACATCCCACTTATTTTATAGCTTATAACTTTACTAACGTGGAAATTGCTAGGCAAACTTTGAATAAAAGACTGAGTCTTAAAAGACTTTTGCATAGGCTTAAGAATGCTAAGAGAATGATGAGGCACTAGGTAAGTTTGAAGAATTGATTAAGTGTTGAAATGATTTCAATTATGGTCCGGAGTAGTCAGGACCTATGTATGATCATCATGTGGCATAGGGATCATTAGAGATAAGGCTTAACACACTAACAACCCAAGAAACTATGAGTGTCTCTTAGGGTTTCTTA
The DNA here is from genome assembly GCA_037957365.1 of Torreya grandis. Taxonomy (NCBI): domain Eukaryota; kingdom Viridiplantae; phylum Streptophyta; class Pinopsida; order Cupressales; family Taxaceae; genus Torreya; species Torreya grandis. Next base: position 1,161,757 of record JARHVA010004557.1, on the reverse strand, counting down.
AATTTAACATAGTTATCTTAGAACCGTATTCAAGAAAAAATATACCAAAATCCACTAAGTGTTTCATTGTTTGATTTTTGCAAGCTCTAGGAGTGATTTTTTTCACCAAAAAGGCCAAAAGGAAGGTATGGAAGATTATAATAAGGTTGGAATATTATAAGAAGGTCAATAAGATTTTAAGAAGGTGAGAAACACCCTCAAAACACCTAAGTGATAAAAATTACATGGGATTGACCTCATACTCATTTGATTTCCCTCAGAATTGGCTAAGTCTTCATAACCCTATGGGTGATCTAAATCCTTGAACTAAACTGGACATGACTTCCCCCATGGTAACCAAAAATGGTAAACATTATGGTGACTTATAGGGGGTACTTTCTTATTAATCACTCTAGACTATTAGCCTTATGCATCTATTGGGATATAGAGTCATAGAAGCATCTAACCTTTTGATTTTTAAAGACACAAACCTACTATAACCTACTCAACTTGATGTTGAACAAATGAACTATGGTTTATCTCCTAAATAGACAAAAGGAATAATAAAAAAGTGCAAAAGCATTAGAGGAAAGGGAACAATTAAACTATTGTTTAGTATCACTTGGAGGTAATAAAATGAAACTAACCCACCCTAAGATAACCAACTAGAAGGTTGTTTAAACAAATCCATTAAATGGTTCTAAAAAATAGCTTCCCTTTCTCACCAAATTCATGTGTTTTTCATGTTTTAGGGTATCCAACTAGACATGGAAAAATATTGGGTACCCAATAAAATGATGGAGCACTTCTATAAAGATGAGGAAAAAAACAAACTCATTAATACATAAATGTTGTATGGAAATATAGTCATCTTGGAGTGGATGAGAAGTTTATTTATGGCCTTTTTGATGCTTAGTTTTATGATATAGATTAATCTCGACATCTGATGGCTTATCTTTCTCAGCCTTCAATTGAGCCAAGTACTTGATATGGCATCCTATTGACAAGACAATATGCATGTTTGAGGAATTGGCCCCAAAAGGAGATGAATCTATATTATTGAGAGGCTGAGACCAAAATAGACTTGCATTGTCTTTTAGGAGTGTGAAAATATCTATAAGTTCATCAAGAGTTTAATAGCTAATGTTGAATATATCAAAAAAATCAATATCAAGTGAACCAAAATCTTGTTTCATAATTTATTTTCCAAAGATGCATTCTTTACACTTATTCAAATTATAGTCCTCTTGAAGAGGAACATAGCCTACTTCTAAGACCTTTAACAAGTCCTACAACTCCACATCACCTGCCGATACTTATAAACCACATTTGATCTGATTGGAATGTTATTCTTTAAGCACAAACTCCATTTTAAGGTTTTGTTCATCCTCAAGGTCTTCCTCCATCACACAAAGTGGTAGCTCATCAAATAAGTTGATAGTCCCAACATCTTCCTCCTCTTTGAATATTTTATTTGGAGTAGGATGAAATTTACTTACATCTTCCTCAATAGTGAAGGAGAGTTCCCCAATCATGTTAGAAGTCTATAAATCTACCTCATGAAGGGACTTTAATCCTTCATCTTTGGAGACTACTTACTCCTCAATAAGGTTGAATCTATGCCAACCAAATTGCTTTCCTTCCTCTTTAGTGCTATATGGCAGATCATCTGCCCAAGATAACTCTTGTTCATACTCCTAAATGTAATATTGACTAGAGAAGAATGGTCTCTCCTCATCAAGACTATCTTCTTCCTCTCCATACATCTCCATTTGCTCATTATTATACTACTTTGGTTGATCATATTTATTCCCTTCTAGTATCAGATCTAATTTTTTAATTTTAATAATAGAAAGAGGGATTCCAATAACCATTTCCTCATCATCTTCACTTGAATCAATCTCATCATAGTATTATTGAAGATCACTTACATCTAACTACTTTTCATCAAGCTTCCATATAATAGTCTCTGCTTTTAAAATGGAGATGGTGGGAGGGCAATAGAGTTCATTAGTTTATTTAAAGATTGCAAGGGTGTCTTTATAACTTGGTATCTTGAAGGAATTCTTTGGGAGATCTTGGGGAAGGATGGATGGAGATTTTATAGATATAGGCTCTTAATTTTAATTCCCCAATCTAAGAATTCTACATTTTTCTCATCCAATGATTCTACCACTTGCTTTCTAACTTAGAATTTTGAGGGACTTCTTTAGGATCTCTTAGGGAAGGGGAAGATAATATTATGCTAAGACATATTCATTATTATCCCTCTAAGAAATAAGAAACCTCTCACATTTTTATGTGCTTTGATCCCTAACCTCTTCAATAAGAACTCTCCCTTCTTTTGAATGCTTTCTGGGATTGACCTCTATGATGGAAAGGTTTGAGGTTCTTGGAGAGGGATGAATGGAGCTTGTATAGGTAGAGGTTATTTTTGATGGTATATTATGGTATATAACAAATTAGGAGCATAATAAAATTGATGTGGGGAAGGATGGGGGACATAGGGCTGATTTTATAGAGCCTACTGCCTCTCCCAGACTACCAACTTATCTTATATACATTGAATCTAGCCACCTATATCCAAAATGTCATTTTTTATTCCTTGCTTATTTTTTATCTCAATAAATATCCAATCACTTTTAAACAACTATAATGAGTCCCTCATACTTTTACTAAGATGGATAAGGATAACTAGACCAATCCATTCTTCTCTATTAAGCTCCCTCAGATGCCTATTATAGTCTAGGTAGGTTTGTTTGATTTTTGATATGGATAGAGTAGGCATGTGACTATACTAACTAGAGAAAACATAGTTTTGACTAGGATGATTGAAAACATGGATAGGGGTGGGAGATAAGGAAGGGTAACATTCTTTATAATAAGGCTATTTATACTTATAATTAGAGCCATATAGAAGAAAAATAGGTTCATTATAGGACTAGTATGGCTCAACATTAGACTGGTATGGTTCATATAACTATTGATAAATATGGGTGAAATATAACTCCTCTCTATATCCATCCATCAAACTCTTGAGGCAAAAAAAACAAGAGAACTATCACAATATCTTGAAATAGGTACCTGGGATGCTAGAACTAACTAATTAAAACTTGGAGTCACCATTGATGCTTTAAGTCATGATTCTAAAGTCTAATGTATTGAAATAAAACACCAAAAACACCTCAATAGATGAAAATAGATCCCACCAGGAGATCTAATTTTTTTTATCAATCTAAATTTCACCCTTAAGGAGGTGTTTCATGCATTCCTTATTTATATGATATAATAGGAATACTCCAAGGCTATGGGTCACCTAAAGATGGAGTAAACCTCTAAATAAGGTCAACTTATTTTTATGGATCACCTAAACTAACACAACCTATTTCTTTGACATGGAAAAGGGAGAGAGAGAGAGATAATTGAAAATGATAAAGAAAACATGGAGGTGATATAATAAACTTTAGTATGCCCCACTTACATATAACATATAAAGGACATAAACTAAGACTAAATCCCATTGTATAACTTAGCACAAGTCTCCAAGCATTAGTTTTTTTTGATATGAAGGTTATGGTCAATCCATTAGTTGGGAGGGATGAATAAGAGGTCGCATAGGAGACACTAGTGAATGTTTTCCATAGTCAGCCATTGTAAGACCATGTAACGCACTTCATATGACCTGCTAAGATGACTAAAAACCTAGAAAAAGGTAAAGTATAAGAAAAATGAAAGGAATTTGAAGACACTATCACAAGCATTCATCAAACCACCATGGACATACATTATTTGTAGTATTGAGAAGGATGGAAATAAACATATATTTAGTTAAAAGGAAAAATAAAAGTGTATATCAAAGTAGGGCGTCATCATACTTAGATAGAGGATCAAAGATGAATCAATTTTTGTAGCATTTTTGTGTTATAAAAATCCCCCCTAACAATGAAACATATGCCTAATTATATAAGTAAACTATCCAAAGCTTGGGGTTTGAATTGGCTTTGCCCACTAATAGGGTAGTTACAAATTAAATCATGACTATAAAAGGTAGATTCAAAGAGTGGGAGAATCTCCTTGTGAATTCCATGTCTATGCCTATGTAACTGCCTACCACACATCTTTGTGCCTACATCTTCTCTTATGTCTCCTTTCACTTACATGATGATTTAACCCAGATTATATTATCCTCTCATCATTTTCCTATATTTTTAATAAGTTGTGCCATGATTCTAAAGATTGGGACACTCCAAGATTTATTATTATGAATAAATTTAATTACATAGTTCACTCATGGATTTTACACTTGAATAGGTGAAATGGCTCATCAAATTTGCCTTAGACAATGCCAACATAGACACTAACAAATTATTCATTTATGGGTTCTATCCACATGTCTTATTCTCAATCCTTAATTATTAACCTTTGTTATATAATTAGTTTTTATTTTAAAGTCTCTAATTCACTATTCCTTAGATATATATCCTCTTTCCACTCTTATATTATATTTATACCATGCTCTACTTGTAAAAACCAACTCAAGGATATAGAGTAGTGAGATTTCACAATGTGGCATCATATGACTAAATAACTTACCCAAGGGATTTAAAACTATATGGACATATCTAGGATGTTGGGTTACTAGGATCATGACATATGGAAGCATCATTCTTACCTAGTTTCCCACTTGATTTGAATTCATATGAATGGCTCCAAAACACTAGGTCACTGGGATTGAGACATGTGGAAGCATCCTGCTTTCTCACTAGATTAGAACTTTATTGATGTAGAAATAATTAGGCAAACCTTGAAGAAAAGAATAAGAATTAAAATACTATTTTCATAGGCTTAGGGATGCTAAAAGAATGACATGTGGCACCAAAAAAAGTTGGAAAATAAATTAAGTGTCAAAATTCTTTAAATGATGGGTTGGATCCATTAGAACCTATGTATGACTATTATGTGGCACTGGGATGATTAGAGATATTCCTAACACTTTGACAACCAAATAAATCATCAGGATATTGCACAGGTCCCATGAAATTTGATGTAGTGCTCTCGAAACTGTCATCAAGAAAAAAGAGCTTGAAATCTACTAAGTGTTTTGTTATTTGATTTATGTAGGCTATAGGAGTACTTTGTGTACCCCAAGAAGGCCAAAAGGAAGGTTGGGAATATTATAACAAGATTGTGAATATTGTAAGAAGGTTGTGAATGCCCTAAAAATTCCTAAGTGCTAAAAATTTCATGGGCTTGACCTCATACTCATTTGGTTTCCCTATGAATTGTCTAAGTCTTGATAAACATGTAGGTAATCTAAAGCCTTAAACTAAATTAGACATGGCTTCCCTCACGGTGACCAAAAATGGTCAACAAATACATAAGATAATTCTTGTAGGCTAAATTTGATTTGTCCTTATGATCTTTACAAGCTCATAACAACCTCTTGAAAAGAACCATTAGCTAAGGAAGAGATTGAGGAATGATGGGTTCACTTCAACAAGGTAAGTATATTCCTAGGCCTTCATATTTTGATAAGTAGATGTTGTATAGTTATAATATATTGAATTGTATCTCTCCCTACTTAGATTAGTTTTATGTTAAATATAGATTTATTTTTGCATGTTTATTATCTTTCCCATTTGTGACAAAACCTTTAGTGACTAGTAGATTAGCTTGCAAATGCATTTACTAGATTATTTTTCATAGTTGTTTAGTAGAATATCTTATTTAATATTATTTACAATCATAATACCTAGCTAGGGTTATCATAATATGTCATTTGACTAGAGACCTTAGAAACCTATCCTTTGTCATAGTGTGATAAGTGACCCCTTAGTTTAGGCTTGGTGAATCTATTCTTGGTCATGACCTCAATTTAAACATATTGCCAATCGTACGTATTGGTTGATTACCTTTTCTGAGTTTGAGTATTATTGATTATGGTAAGTTATATAAATGTCAAATTTCACTTGCATAAATTGTGGTAAACCTAATATAAATCTAACCCTTGTAGATTTATAATTTTTTCTCTACAAACAATTAGATTGACCTTGTCGACCTATTTTAACACTCTATGTATAAGTTTTTATACTTAGTCAATTCTATTGACTTAGTTCAGCTCTATGTGCAAGTTTTTACAACTTCATCAACTTGGTCGGCCTAGTTAGGGCATATTTTTGTAGGTTTTTCAACTGAGGCAAGCCTATCAACTTTTTTTGGATTTTTGTGTTAAATTTATAGTAATAAAACACTATATCTATCTAATTGATATAGATTTTTTTTTGCTCTTTTAACATTTAACTAAATTGATCTAATTGATTATTTTATTTTCTACCTTTTTATTTTAAATTACTAAGCTGATCCTATTGATAGTTTTATTTATTTTATCTTTTACCAATTTTATTTTTACTTAGTCGATTGGTTTGACTCCATCTAAATATTGTATTTATCTCTATAGGTTTAAAATTCCATCTAAAAAACATAATTAAAAATAGTAACTCAACATCTCTAGGAGAACTAATACCAACCTAGTCAATTATGTATAACTTGATAGGCTCACTCTAAGCAGATCAATAATTTATTTTTGTTAAATTTTAAGTAATTTCATTTTTCTATTATGTATCAAAATTTAAATTTTAGTATTATTTTTACAATTTTTTAGTTTTATAAAATTATACCGTTATAGTTAACTAAGTCAACTAACTCGACTTAGTTTTGTATCTTCTTTCTATCTAGAAAACTAAGACAACTAGATCAACTGTATTTATTTTGGATTATCTTTCAATAGACTGAGTTGATCAGTTTGACTCTCTTCTATTTTTTTTGTACAACTAAGTCAACTAACTCCAATTTATTGTACTTATTTTAATTCTAGTTCAAACAAAGGGAATTAACCTACATTGATATTAATTAAACTCACTTTACCTTTCAGCTAGCTTCTTATTTATTTACTTTCTAAAAAACTACAAAATAATTTTCAAAACATTAATTTTCTCACTTATATTTCAATTTGTTTGGTTTTCCCTAGAAACTATATATCAATAGTTTTCAAACTACTTAGCTACTATTGTGAAGGGCTACTCCATACTCTATTTTTAGTCTTTGTCTATAATTTATAGATATAAGTGCATGAGGGGATTATCCTAATAGTTTTATCCATAATACAGAGCTAAACATAGGTTTTAGTTTTTACCTACCTCATAGTATTTCAGAAATGCCTAGGATCTTCTTCTTTATTGAACCTTATAAATCTATCCATCTATTTGTTTATGTGGTGCATCAGTTAATGGTTAGAACTAAAAATTTACTTCTATCTTACCCTTGAAACTAGGGTTAGTGAACTATGGGAATGCTAATTCATTCATATACATACTTTAAAACATTATGCTGACACTATCCAATAGACAAACATCTTTAGGAGCCTACACTTTAAATAAAAACCTTTAGTAAAAATTCCTAATATTATTTTTGAGTAATTAATTATCTTATAAATTTCACTATTTCTACTTGTTAATTTCTATTCTTTGTTATATTGAAAACTTTTTTTAATCTAATGTTGATATAAGGTTTGTGTTGTGCTACAACTAGATCAACCAACTCAACCTATTAACATGTGTATTTAGTTCACTTTTCTATAACTAAAACTGAATCATCTAGACTCAGGCCATTTTAAATTTTTATATCCTATAGAACTAAGTTGACTTGTTCCACATAATATTTTATAGATTATTATATTTTCTTTCATATATAAATAAGTCAACCTACTTGGCCCAGTCTTTCATAGATTATTTTATTTTCATTCCTATAGAACTAAGTTAACCTGCTTGACCCAATCTTTTATAGATTATTTTATTTTCATTCCTATAGAACTAGGTCAACCTATTCAACCTAGTATTTATATATTTCCTTGTTTTCCTTTCCTTCTATCTACATCAACATGTTCAACTCTACACTACCTAACTAGTATTTTTACTAGTTATTTTGTCATTCAAGCATTGACCTATTTGATTACATAATACCTGGTTGACAAAATTATTTACATTCCTAAAACATAACTAGTTGATCCCATATAATATCTATATTGCTTTATCTTATTCCCATAATTTTCATCCTTAAATATAATTTGCACTTTATTAGTTATCTTTTTACCTTGTTTAAACATCATGAAATCATTTATCCAAATAAATATTGATAACCTTAACCTATTTATATAATACATGGGTTATTAATTTTTACCTATATTAGCTAACTAACTATGTTCTTTTCTTGAAGAACCATCCCATGTTACAACTACATGACATGTGATGAGTTTCAAGTGGGCATATGTATACAAAAAATATTTTTAAAATTTATCAATTATTGACATTTTCTCTCTTACAAGTATCCATTGAATCTCAATCTCTTTGAGTGCATGCCTTAAAGGGTATATAAATAAATAGGTTAGTATACCTTTATTTCTTTGTAGGATTGTTGGCCTTTATACCACCACTTAATAACAATAAAAGTTACTCATATCCATTTACCTAAGCTTTGAAACCCCACTTACACATTTCCATAATCAACTCACCACTCAAAATAGACTCTAATTAATAAAATAAAAAAACCCTTTTTACCATTTTTCCTACTATGTCAACTGAGTCAACCCTATTCTAGGCACATTATGAAACTATGTCTTCTTAGGACATAGTTCAAGACCTAACAACTCTATTTCCTACCTAATGAGGTTAAAAAGGTCAACTGCATCAAATAAATTCCTAGGAGGGTTTAGGTTTAATTCATGGTTATATATACCCCATTTCATTTCATTTCTAATAGAGGATCATTCAATTATGCATCATTATTACTCAATAATCTACTTATACAATCAATAGTAGGTTTAATTTCTTAGGTTTTTTCCTTGAAGAAGTATCACCTGTCTTTTGGAAGTCTTGGATGCATAGGAGAAGTCTTATATCCTAGAGTTGATTTGTCCTTATGATGCTTATAATCCCACAACAATCTCATACAGATCACCATTAGCCAAGGGAGTGACTGAGGCATGAAAAGTTCACTTCAACAAGGTAAGTATATTCCTATCCCTTCATATTTCAATAAGTAGATGTTGTAGAGTTAATATGAATTTAATTATATCTCTCTTTTCTTATATCATTTTTATGTTTGTAAACTTCCCCATTTATGCCACAAGCTTTGGTGAGCACCAAATTAGCTTTCATATGTATTTACTAGATTATCTTGCATGGTTATTGAGTATATTAAATTTTTTAATATTATATTAAAACCATAAGACCTAGATAGGGTTATCACAAAATGTCATTTGACTATAGGCCTTAAAAACCTCTCTTTTGCCATAGTGTGATAAGTGATACCTTAACATAAGTTTAGTGGATCCATTATTGGTCATAACCCTGATTTAAATGTATTTCCAAACATAATTTTATGTAGAGATCCCATGATTTGAAACATAAACTATGATTCAATCAAGCACTGACATGTACTTTCCTCTTATTCACCTTGCTCTTCTTCTAATAAATGGATCTGATCTTGATTTGTCCTTCTTTGTCTTCAGCGTGTCTCTTTGATCACTTTTCATTCATTAGGTCTTTATTTCTCATTGATAGTCTTTATTTACCTTTTTTCTCTTTCATAAATCACTTTGTCCTCTTAGTGTACTATGGATTCTTGACTACTGACTTCACTTGATCACCTTCATATCCTTTCTTACCTATTACCATTTAAAGCAATCTCAATGCCTAAACTCTATACCAATCCCTTATTAAATTAACTCATAGGTTAAATGAATCAATACTTGATTCTATTAAGATTCTTATTATCATCTTTCCACTCTATCAAGTCATATTTGAAGCTTTTATCCCATCCATAAGACTTCCCACTATAACACTTTACAACAAACACTGCTCCTTCCTTTTGATAGGATTTTTAGTAACATTTTTTTAATCCCTTTTTCCATTTTATGGATAAATCACTCCTATACATGAAATTTATTGACCTAACTCCACTCTTAAATCAATTTTTAACCCCTTTCTAGGCATTGTCTAGGCCTAATTAAGACTCTAAACCCCTATCTTGCACACAATCACTTATATTCCATACAATGAGGTACATAAAAACATAAATATATAAAAATAATTTAGTATACATAAAATCCAAGATAATGATAATTTTTATGAATTTTGACTAGTTGTATCACTCATAATATCGATTCTTGTTTCTAAACCCTAGTTCAGGGTTTGCACAGTCTATATGAACCTGAGAGGGAGAAATTCGAGGTTTTAGTATTTCAAAAAAGTTTCAAGATACCACAAGGTTGATTTAGGTTAAAAATAATTCCTCACAACTTCTTGAATCATTATTTACCCCCTTTTATGCCACTATTATGCACTTTCACCATAACTTATGTTTGATTGTGTAGGTATTCACTATCGTCTGTAGGGTTTACATAGATTTTTCCATAGTAGTATAGAATTAGATTTAATAAATAAAGGAAGAAACTTAAATTAATCAAAATAAGGCTTACCAATAACCAATTCATTTTAAATCATTTTCCATAGAGTCTTTCCTTTCATGTGATACATACACAATCTTATATTTTGAACACACAACACAACACACAAAATACTTTTAGTTGGTTATCAAAATTGAGAAAAAAATTCTTTAACATACTTGGAATCAACATACATTTCATTGATAATACATTATAATTCACTTCACATTAGAATAAAAAACAACATTCTATAATATCTCTCCTTTTTCTTTACATATACACAATTCTTATATTTATTACTCGAGAAATATAAGGATTGACAAGGTCTACACATTTAATAAAAAAATGGAGGTGTTATTTTGATTCTCTTCCATTTTCATGCATGCATCCTTGTACTCTTCTCACAAATACTCTCTTAAACATAGACATTCACAAGTTTATATAATCTATTATTGATGTTATAATTGTGTATGTCATGTATGATTTATTTGGTGTTATAGGGCCCTTATTATTATTTTATTATCCTAAATATACCTTTCCTAAATTCTAAATTATTTATCAATAAGTAATTGGTAATTTTTTTTTACAAATTACCATTTTACCTCCCTAACCACCTAAATCTAATTACAACCCATGAAATCCTAACCCTTTAACCAACTTACCCATGTATAAACATGTTATTAATACCCCTATGCATATAATCCTAAAATTTCCTAAATTTGGAACAAACTAATGCAAATGAAACCAAACCCATACTAAAAAGGATAAATCATTACCAATTCTCCTGTAATCAACATTGATTCTCCTTATTAGTGATGATCTATTTATACACAGCTAGCCCTTTGGCTCAAGACCATAAATTTTTAATCTCAAAATGTTGCTTAGATTTTCTTTGAAGAATTAAGGATAATTTTAGCTCCACTCTATCAAAAATATGCTACACTTAGGCTACACATATCATCATGAACTAGAAAGATCACTTGTACCTATGGGAAGAATACATTTTGCATGTAATTCAATTTAATGTAAATATTATTTTAGTTATTTCATTTCCTATTAGTAATTATGTTCTTTCCTACTTATTCTACTCTTAGAACACAATAGACATCCTTGTTTTCTTTTTTCATTATCCTCTATCACCCTTTAGTTTCCTTTTTTTATTAGGTGTAGTCTGAATAGAACCAATGTTGAATCATCTAAATTGACACTGATTTTTCAAGATCGACATCGATCCACTACACTCTATTTTTAAATCTAAGCCTTTTAATCCTAAAAAT